>JANBXF010000008.1:370885-825125 GCA_024271885.1 Wenyingozyma ramenticola | reverse complement strand
CACACCCACACACCCACACCCACACCCCACACACCCACACCCCACACACCCACACCCACACCCACACCCACACACCCACACCCACACCCACACACCCACACACCCACACCCACACCCACACCCACACACCCACACCCACACCCACACCACACCCACACCCACACCCACACCCACACACCCACACACCCACACACACATTTTTTTCTCTTTGTCTGCATTTTACCTATTGCAATCAAAAACTTACAAAACATACCACAATCCTTAATTTTACCAATCCTTTCCCTATTCAACTATTACACTTCTAATCATCATGATTATTCACTATATACATACTCATTACCATAAATTTAATATTACAAATAACATCTCATCTCTGCTTTCATTACCTATCACATTATCTATTGTCGCATACTCTACGACTAAAACCAACTGACGTTCTACAAATCGACGTACTATCGACGATTCTTCAAAAAAACCAACTGACGTCCCCACACACACTCTCTCTTTACTTCTTATTCTTCTCCAATACTAATCATCCCATGTAACTATTTTCCATCCTCATCTCAACATATTAACTCTCTAACTACTATTTATACTCTTAATCTTTTCACATCAGCCTAATATTTTCATCTCGATTATCGACAAATGCCTACAATAACCTTCTAAACTACTATTAATCCTACATTTCTAACTGCTCCTTAACAAATCATATTTTCCATATAAACAACATGTTGATAATACTTCTTGCGCCACCTTATTTTTAACATCAAATCATTCACCATCTAACTCTCATTATCATCATCAACACCCAATCTCTAACAATTATTTCACACTTTTTTATATACATTGATCTCACTCGTACCTTTCTTCCCCGTACTATTCTTTCATTATCAATTTCAATCAGTTCTAATTGTCTTGTATAACCATTTATCTTTCTTCCAAACGATTTCCTTATTCATCTTCCCTCCTTTTACCTTCCTTTCTTTCCTTAAGTATCATAATACTTATCTCCCTACCTTCCTAAATGGGTACTCACAAACTTTACTTCTTAATTGGGTACTCATCCGAAAATAGAAAGTCACGTTCCCAATTAGTTCGAGAAAAAAAGAACACTCCGAATCTCGAACACTCCGGATCTCACATAAAGACTTGTCTCAATTCCCCTTACACCGCCCTAATTTCCCCATACAACTCATCATTACTTATTCTACTTAATTTACTCAACTCAATAATCAATCTTTCCAACTGCCTTTGTTTGATTAGTTTGTGGGACTTGAAAATTATACATTAAATACATATCTATAAAATACAAAATCTACTAACGTTTATTTTTGCAATACTCTTTCATCGGTATATCCGAAATTGGGCGCACTCAAGAAATCTCTATCAACTTTGTTAGCATCCTTCAAAATTCTAAACTTAGCTAAATGTTCCTCATTCAGTACGTCTTTCGATACATCAAGTCCAAAATAATTTACTTCTATTTGATTTTCATCGACCTCAATTTCAAAGTAGCCTCTAAACCATCCTTCATTCCACAAGATACCCGTGTTTCCCTTCGATAGCTGCTTTGACACTTTGTAACATTCATCAATTGAATATCCCTTGGGAAACGTAGAAGGCGAAGAACTTGCACTTGTTGCTAGCTCAACTGCTATAGAGCCTTTGCCCGATTTCATATCGTAAGAGTCAACATCAGAATATAACTCATTTACCCAAGCAATATGAAAGTCTCCTGCTAATATAACAACATTATCAATGTTATTCTCTGCAATTGTCGAGAGAAGCCTCTTTCTATTTGACACATATCCATCAAAACTATCATAATTTCTGTCAGTGAATGGATGCCCAATGGTATTTGAAATAGGTCCAAAATCAACATCTTTCACAACTGTCTGACTTCCGATCAACTTCCAAATACTCCTAGACTCCTTAAGACTATCATACAACCATTCTTCTTGATCAAATCCCATCATAGTCCTATCATCTCTCTCGGATAATTTAATTATATGTTCAGCATTATTGTAAACATCCGTTATATCTCTTGAATAATGTCTAGTATCAAGCATCATCAAGTCAATAAGTTTACCAAATTGAAGCTTTCTCCATATTTTAAAAGTATCAAAATTACTGATTCTAATAGGCATCCATTCTGCATATGCCTGCAAGGCATTTCTTTTCCTCTTATGAAATTGAAAACCATCACTATTAACAGATCCTCTGAGCCAACTATTATCAGCAACCTCGTGGTCGTCCCAGACAACGATCCATGGAAAACTGGCATGAGACAACTGCATATTATTGTCCAACTTGTATTGACTATGACGCTTTCTATAATCATCCAATTCCCAGCACTCATGAATAGGGTAATGCTCTCTACCAAAGTCAGTGCCATTTGTATATTTGCCATTTGCGTATTCATATATGTAATCTCCTAAATGGATAACATAGTCAACAGATTGTTTCATAGCTGGGAGTGCAAAGCTTGTAAAGAAACCTCCTGCATAGTTACTACATGAATATATGGCAAAGCGTATTTTTTCTAAAGAATTTGATTCTGGAAGAGTTTTCGTAACACCAACCCTTGTGGATTCACCATTGGGAGAAAAGAATCGGTAGTAATAATGGGTACCTGCTAATAGATTATCAATTTCCACTTTGATAGTGTAATCAATTGAAGAGTCCGTAGCAATGACATATGTTTGTTTATCAAGATCAAATAATGATGAATTTGAAACTTCCAAATAAATAAATGAAGGGATAACCTGATTGTAATCAATAACCTGTGGGGTTATCCTTGTCCATAGCAAAACAGATGATATTGTTGGATCTCCAGAAGCTACACCATGGTAAAATTCAACATTTTTCTCCAAGAAGCTATTATGCAACTCAAAATCGTAATTAGGTGGCTTATCAAGAAGATTGAAATTTAAATTTTCTATTGCTGTTGGTCTTCCAAAAACAACAGTGTAATTGAATATGAATGCAATATAGAAGTACACGGTTTTAAGCATACTTTGTTCTTTGTTCTCCTCTCTTTTTATTCTTTTGAAAATGGTACCATAAAACTCATACGGAGGTTTGTGGGTATTATTATGCGTTTATAAATTAAGGAGTAACAGGGGATTGGATATTCCATTTACACCGACCATGATCGGGGATATCTATGCAATACCAAGCGCACGTGCCATCGGTGAAATGAACTTAAAATGGGTATCTTGTTTTATAGTGATAACGAAGATAAGAAAACACCTACTATAAACTCCGCTTTTCCCTGATTATGTGAAAGTCCGATCACAATAAAGTATATTTTCGAGATTTTAGTGCCACGGGGTGCTAAACGTGGGTAATGCATTTATTAGGCAGGTACGAAGTGAGAGCTACTCCGACTCAGCGTTAGTGTAATTCTTTTGCCGAGATTCAATTTGATTCATTTTAGTCAACTTTTCATATATAGATTATGCAAGTCTCGGGGTCAAGAAGTGGCATAGACTACATCCGGATCTAATTAATCTTGGGAGCGGCTTGGGATAATGCACGTGCTATGTCCAAGAGATATATACAATACACAACGTTTACGAAAGAGCAAGAATATAAAAGTGGAAAGAGATCCACCATGAAGTATGACTGACAAAGTTTCCAATAAAATATGGAATGAAGTAAGAATATAATCAAATCATGTCACCTGAAGAAAAAAAGAAAGAAACAGATGAAACTGTCGTTCATTACGAAATCGACTCAGAATCCAATGATGATTCCAAAGGGAAAGAAAACTATATGAAATCATTTGGAGCTGTATTTACTGGTGGTTGTGCTTTTATATCCGATGGTTATCAACAAGGTTGTATCACTATGATCAATGTTATACTATCTTCACATTATCATGAATACACTTCAGTTTGGAAAACAAGAGTTTCGAATGCTGCCTTAGTTTCCAATATTATTGGCCAATTCGGGTTCGGTTTTATAGTTGATAGAATTGGAAGAAAACAAGCTTTCTCTATGAGTACTGCATTAATTATAATTGGTTCTATTTTGTGTGCCGCATCGTCTGGTAAAACTCCTGATGGATTGTTTTGGATGTTAACAATCTCTAGAGGTATTGCCGGAACAGGTGTTGGAGCCGAATATCCCACATCTGCTGCATCAGCAATGGAAGCTGCTGGTGAAAGATTAGGAAACACTAAACGTTTGATTCCATTTATTTTATCTACAAATGTTCCTATTGGTTTTGGATTACCTTTTGCTACTTCAATTTTTATAATTTTCTATAAGATTTGGGGTGGAAATCATCCGAATGGTGTTTGGCGTAGTAGTTTTGCATTTGGAGCAGTCTTACCTATGTCTATCTATTATTTTCGTTATAAGATGTCTCATTCAAAAGTGTACAAAGAAAATGCAATTAAGAGAAAAGTTCCATACATTTTGACTTTGAAGAAACTTTGGTCGGAAATTCTTGGTGTCAGTGCTATGTGGTTTATCATGGATTTTTGTATTTACCCAAACAACATCTTTAGTGCATCTGTGCTAGCAATTGTTATTCCCAAAGCATCGATTTTGAAAACTGCAGAATGGCAATTGTTCTTGGGAAGCTTTGCATTTTTTGGAGCATTAGTAGGTATTCCTTTATTGAAGTTTTTCAAAAGAAAAACGATAATTATAGGTGGATTCATCTTATACGGAATCATTTCCATTGTCGTTGGTGCAGCATATGATAAAATCAAACATATATCTGCTTTATTCATCGTCTTATATGCAGCTTTGAATCTGTTCATGTACGCGGGACCAGCAAACTTACAATCTGTGGTAGCTTCAGAGTCATTCCCAACTGCTGTTAGAGGAACTCTATATGGACTTTGTGCTGCTATTGGTAAAGCTGGTGCAGCAGTTGGTGTCCAAGTTTTCACACCAATTCAGAGCAGTCTTGGAAATAGGTACACATTTTATGTTTCTGGTAGTCTTTCAATCCTTGGAGCAATTGTCGTATTCTTTCTAGTTCCCGATACCACTCATACTGATTTCGAGGAGCAAGATAGAGAATTCAATGAGTACCTTATCGAAAACAAATGGGAAGGATTTGTTGGTGAAAAAGAAGACAAAAGAGCTCTGAAGTAATTAAATTTTTTATTATTATTATATGTTTGTTTATATGTCTTTTAAGTGCCCGTTTGACTATTACATAATCTAAAATGTGCTCCCACCCCATCACAGCCTCACTCGAGATAGGAGACTCGATAAGACGCCCCTCGGCCGAGAATAGAAGAAAAGTTTTGCGTATCTCGGAACACGATTACAGATATAAACGGGTTGAAAGAATCTTCTTTCTTCGGCACAAAGTTTACTCTGGAAAACAATTTCTATATAGGTTTTGAAGACATATAGAATAGGGATTAAGATGACAGTCTCAGAGAAAATCCCGTTATGGTTGGATTGTGATCCTGGCCAGGATGATATCGTTGCAATAACATTAGCTGCGTTTAACCCTCATATCAATTTACTTGGGATTTCAACCACTCATGGAAATTCTTCTCTTGAAAATACAACTTCAAATACTTTGAGATATTTGACGGCTTTAGGGAAGACCGAAATACCAGTATTTCCAGTTTCAGCTGCTCCCTTAGACAGGGAGGCTGATTTTTGTCCGGAAGTTCATGGTACCACAGGTTTGAATGGTTCCGATTTACTTCCACAAGCTTCAGTGGAGCCCCGTAAGAAAGAGGATTTTTTTCCACATTTGAAATCTTTGATAGACAGATATGAAGGTGAAATATCCATAGCAGCTATCGGTCCACTAACAAACATGGCAGTATTTTTCAGAAGATACCCTGAAACTAGAAAGAAGATCAAATTTTTAACAATCATGGGTGCAGCTTTCACAATTTTCAATCGTAAATCTGCTGCCGAGTTCAACATATCTTGTGACCCATCTGCAGCTAAAGAAATATTCAGTGATCCAATATTATCCAAAGTCATTTTACTTGCTCCTTTAGACCTTACACAACACGCAAGAGCTACATTTGTGAGACGTGAGAGAATTTTGAACTCAGGAGCTACTAAATCAACCTTTAGAACTTTGATTCACGATTTGTTGGATTCAATGAATGAAAGAATGAAGCTTAGATTTGGCGAAGGTTATCCAGGTCCAAGTCTTCACGATCCTGTTGCAATTGCTGCACTATTACAATTTTATAAAATTGACAGCTCTATAAAGTTTGTCTTTCAAAAGTATGATATCATAACCGAGATCGGCGGAGAAAGAGATGGAGCCACTACTAAATCAGATCCAGTTGAAGAAGGAACAACTGTTTTAGAATCGATGGATGTTGAACAGTTCTGGGAAGTTGTTTTCCAAGCCTACGACCTCGCAGATAAGAATTCTACCCTTTTATCGTAGATTATACCCTTTGATAACTTATATAGTAATACCAAATATTAATTAGAACATAAAGCAAACCAATTTCAGTAACATCACACCTTAAAAAGATCTTAGGATCTTAATGAATATCTAACTCGACTTATGCACTCTTCGGAAAATTCTGTATGAACTTTATTATACGTGAGAAAACTTGTCTGAAGGCATTTTAGATATGCGATCATCTTACAAAGCTCAAAGAATGAGCATTTATTGTATAATGTGACTAGATTATTGTATAGTGCATAATAGACAATAAATGTTTTCTTTGCCGTACCTTAAAAGATATTGGTGAGGTACTTAGTCGGCATTTTTTTAATAAGCTGTGCGCGGATTAGTGAGTGCACATTGGGTGGTTGGAAATCGTTTAATTAGAGAGGCTGCTAATTTAAACGATTAGTACTGATACACTCCCCATAACATGATGAAAAATCATTCTACTTCCATGTGCCTAAGAATATGACATCGACTAAGAAAAATAAAGGAACAGAATCAAGAAAGAAGAGAGTTAGAACAGTTGATGGCTCATGTTGGGAGTGTAAACAAGGTCGTGTTAAATGTTCATTAGGAAAACCCATTTGCAAAAGATGTACTAGATTGCATCTCAGTTGTGACTATAGTAAGGTAAGACTTAAATGGACCAAGAGCGATAAACTAGCCTCATTTGCTACTAGTGCTTTAGATTCAATCACAACTAATCCTTCAAAACCAGTTGCCGTCTCACCAAAAAAAGATGATTTTATTCAAAACAAGAAATTCTTGAACGATTCAAATCATAACACACCCTCAAATATATCAGAAAACATCAATTCCCCCCTTTTAGACTTATCACCCGTAGAATCTTCTCTGAATTCACCGAACACTTTAGGTTCAAGTCTTGAATTAGATAGTTTATCGGATGGTTTGAGTCAGATTGACGGAGAAATTAACTCACCGATGTGGAGACAAAATCAAGTAGCAATACCAGGAAATCAACTTTCACCATCACTATTCAATAGCTTTTTACTGCAGCCAACAAATTTGCCTTCATTCACCCAACAGCTAACATATTTCAGAAACATATTCCTCCCAAAATTTCATGTGTATGGTGATATTTTCCATTTAGATTTTGATAAAGTGCAGAATGATCCATTAACTAATCAGCTTGTGGTTACATTAACTACTTTCGATATGTCTCATAATATTGCTAATAGTGTTTACATAGATCCCGATGAAATGAATAAAGAACGTTCAGTAGCAATCAAGTCATTCTCTCGTTATTTGAGGGATAATAAATTTTCATCTTTACAATCAATGTTCAACTCATGTGTCATGCTTTGTATACTAGATGGCATATTGGAACCACAGGTAGATTCAAAAGCAATCACTTCAACAAACCATTTATTTGGTGCTAGAGCAATCATGCGCAAAATCTTGGAAAATGGTGATGTTTCAAACAATCTTTTCATCTCCTCTCATCCACTTTACTCCAGAATGTTGTCTATATTCAATACCATGGATTTAACTTATAGCCTTTTAGCATTAAAGAAACCATTTTTTGCTCACAACTACTGGATAGCATTTGCAGGATTGGATTGTTGGTTTGGTACATTGAATATTGGTGATCCATTCTTAGAGGTCTTTTGCAAGCTTTCAAGATTAGCTGAGTTAGGAGCTCAGAAAGCAAGTACAGGAGTCTTGAATACTGAGAATATACAAGAATTGAATCAGATCCATCTATATCTTATGGATTATTATTCACCTGATTACAAGAATTGTCCGATGTGGCATAGATACACTGCTGCATTCGCTCAAGTTGCATTATTATATCACTACAGAGTTATAAACGATCTGCCGGCAGACAACGAGTACGTGCAAAAGGTTGCAATGAGTTTTGCCGCAAATATTTCTCTCGGAATGACGAAATCACTAGAGCATTGCTTGTTATACCCTTATCTAGTGGTTGGAGCTCATCTTAGAAATCCAAAACATCAAATAATGGTTAAAAACTATATTGTGGACACTTATAATTATCTCAATTTTTCCAATCTCAAATTGCTAATAGATTGTTTAGATCAATCTTGGTCCAGCAATGAAACACAGTTACACGAGATGACATGGGTGCAACAATTTGAAAAAGTGAGTCGGACGTCTTTTGTATTTTAAGTACTGGTAGATAGTTAATTGGACAAAAACTATAAACATCGCACTAAGTGATGAAGGCTTTTTTTTTCTCTATCGAGAATGGTAAAAAAAAAAAAGTTCACTGCGTTGAAAAATTTCTAAGAATGAGTCTCACTTTCAAAGATTAAATAACATATAGTGACATAACACCGACTCTGCTTTCGGAAGAACTCTTATATATAGACACACACACATTCTAGAAATCATGGCTTCATCAGTTCCAGGTCCTGTTGCCTTACCAGCTTCTGCTTACGATCTCTCCACTTATTGGGGTAGAGTCAAACATTGTGTTGGTATTTCTGATCCAACAATGTTGTTGAACACTTCCAAAGATGTAGAAGAGTCCAAACGTTTGATATGGGATTATAAGAATGGTGTCACAAAAGAAATGACTCCTCAACTTTGGCGTGCCAAGAGAATCCTTGATTCTACTGTTCACCCAGATACAGGTGAAACTGTTTTCTTACCTTTCAGAATGTCATCTTGTGTATTGAGTAACTTAGTTGTTACTGCAGGTATGTTAACACCTGGACTGAAAACCACAGGTACATTATTCTGGCAGATAGCTAATCAATCATTGAACGTTGCAATCAATACTGCAAATGCCAATAAATCTCATCCATTGTCTACAAAGCAATTAATTACAAATTATACATTAGCTGTTACCGCATCATGTAGTGTGGCGTTAGGTTTAAATGCTATTGTACCAAGACTCAAAAATATCACTCCAAATACAAAATTGATTTTGAGTAGATTAGTTCCTTTTGCTGCAGTTGTATCTGCAGGTATTGTCAATGTTTTCCTTATGAGAGGAGAAGAAATAAGAAAGGGTATAACTGTTTTCGATAAAGACGGAAATGAAGTTGGAACTTCAAAGAAAGCAGCTGTATATGCTGTTGGTGAAACTGCAGCTTCAAGAGTTATCAATGCTACCCCAATCATGGTTATTCCACCTTTGATTTTAGTGAAGTTACAAAAGGGATTCTTAAAGAACAAAAGTGTTGGTATTCAAACATTGTGTAATATTGGTTTGATCTTTACCACTTCTTTAGTTGCTTTACCATTTGCTCTCGCAGTTTTCCCACAAAGAAGAGAAATGAGTGTAGATAAATTAGAAGAGAAGTTCCACAATCTAACAGACAAAGCAGGCAACAAAATCCAATCCTTGGAATTTAACAGAGGTATTTAAAAACGCTGATTCTATATTACTTTTTTATGTACTCAACTTAGGCTAATTAGTTTTCTTTTCTTTCCCCCACCGCATATAGACACTTAATAATAAAAACTCTATAATAATTTCAAAATTCCAAACCAAAGAAAAAATGATAAAATCATATCAATAAGTAAAAAAGACTGCCTACCAGAATCGCCATTCTGAAATATTTGAGAGTCCTACTTCAGCTTCAATCTCATTTCTACCTACAAGAGATTTGAAATTCTCTACTGTAAACAAACTTAAGTCTTTCGATGGGATATACATACCAACACCTTTTCCTCCTAAAGCAGTTTGGAATGGCTCAAAACCTTCTTTCTCCAAAGCTTCAGTCAATTGTTTTAGTTTGGTATCATGATCTTCTATATCACTATCAATCAAAGTAATTGCACATCCACCGCCACCGGCACCTGTCAATTTTGTTTCACCAACCTTGAGCTCATCAGCAAGAATCTTAATTTTCTCTAAATTAGGATGGGAAACACCCAATGAGACCAATAGTCCATGATTTATCCTAACAAGTTCCAGTAAATGAGCTTTTGACTCTGCATCAAAGAATGGTCTCAACATGATATTATATGCTTCACGTGCTATATTTTCCATAGCGTCTAGTATTAAATTAGAGATCTGTGGGTAATCAGCTACTAATGTTGAAACTTTTCCAACCAAAACAGCTGTACTTCTTGGAACTCTTGTATTTGTGAGCAATAATTCCAAAGGTGGAAAATTTCTCATGGAAGTACGTACACTTGGATTAGAAGACTCTTTTGTTCTTTGATACATCACTGCACCACCATGTGTTGCTACAGCATTATCAATACCAGATGGATTACCATGTATACATTTTTCACCCATGAAAGACCATGAGTCAATGAATGCACATTCTGGGGATTCTTTGGTGATTTTTTGATCGATTGATATGGTTGGACTTTGAATATGACCTCCAATATATCCGATTGCAGATGCCAAACAAACAGAAATTGATGCAGATGAACCCAATCCAGCACCAATGGGTAATGAAGATCTTACCGTGAAAGTTAAACCTCCCTGGGAGTCTTCATTACACAAGCTACAATATAAGTATAAAAATGCATATGCTGCAGAATAATGTAAGGGGGATTCCATGCTAGATAACAAAGGTGATAGCCCATCAACAAGTTCAGGATTCAATTCTTGGGATGTTGCGTTTCCTGTATTTGTTTTCAAATGATAAGGAATATCCTTCTTATCCCATTTGCAAGAAAAATTGATATCTGGAAATTCCAAAGAGATATAACTTTGATCTTTTTCATCTTGTGTTACCAGAAGATAAGTTCTTAATGAAAGGGCAGCTGCAATTGAAGGCTATTTTAATATGAAAAAGTTAGTATGAGCGCATTTATGTTATTTTCAAAAGATCTCGATATACACACCTTGTTGTATACAGCCGAATGTTCACCGAAAATTATCACTTTCCCCGGAGCAGAGGTCACAAATGGGAATGATAAGGTCATCTTGCCTGTATATATGTGATCTTTGCACAATCTTACAGAAGAAGGAGGCTTTCTAAGAGTATTATTATCGTTCCCCATCCACGCTTCTATGTCGACACTGATAGTAAGAGTTTCTATACGAAAGTCTTGTCGACGCGATCGACGTTTTTTCATGCACTTCAAAATTTTTTTTTATAGTAAATAAAATTTTTTATATAAGATTCTCTTTAGTTAATAGAAGATTTGTGATTTGTGTTGGGAAATATATCTGCAATATTCAAGTTTGATCTTAGATAAGAAACTATTTACAAATGTCAGAAAGTAAGGATCAAGTCAAAGTGAAATTTTTCACTAGGGAAGAAGATGAAGAGTTAAAATGTTCATCTAACCCTCTTTTAGTTCCAGTCAGTTTGAAAAGATTTGGTTTATCGGAGATTGTAAATCATCTTATAGGAACAGAGAAATCCATTCCATTTGATTTTTTGATTGATGGAACCATATTGAAGACATCAATAGAAGATTATTTAGTAGCTAATGGTCTATCAAGTGAAACCTCGTTGACTTTAGAATATACTAGAGCAGTCTTACCTCCAAGTTTCCTTGCATCTTTCAACAATGAAGATTGGATTTCATCCATTGATACATTACCTACCATGACAACACCTGGTCCAGATGGTCCTATAGTGAGTAAGCCAAAAATCATCACCGGTGCTTATGATGGTATTGTTAGAATCTATAATATGAGTGGAAAAGTTGAAACCCAATTAGTAGGTCACTCAGCCGCTATTAAAGCTGTTAAATTTATAAGTCCAACAAGATTCATCAGTGCAGGTAACGACAGAACTGTGAGATTATGGAAGGCTGGAACAATAGGTGATGAAGACGAAGATTTAGAAGACTCTCAAAATGGTAAAACTGTAGCTATACTAGAAGGTCATAAAGCTCCAGTTTCTTCATTAGACGTTGAAAATAAAACTAATAGAATTTTGTCAGGTGGTTACGATAACACAGTTGGTCTTTGGTCAACAAACTCAAAGGAAATGCAATCAATAAAGTTGATAGATCTATCACAAACATCGAATATATCTTCTGCATCTAGAAAGAGAGCTAAATTGGCTTTGAAAGACTCCACAATCAAAAGAAAATCTCCATTATCATTTTTAGAAAGTCATACAGCACCAGTTGAAGGAGTAATTTTTGATCCAAAGGATAACACTGTTGGTTATTCAGTTTCTCAAGATCATACAATAAAGACTTGGGATTTAATCACTTCCAGATGTGTAGACACAAGAACCACTTCATATTCATTATTATCTATAGCGGCTTTATCAAAGATCAATTTGATTGCATGTGGTTCTTCCGCAAGACATATAAATTTACATGATCCAAGAGTAGGAGCAAGTGATTCCGTCAGTCAATCTCAATTGATTGGTCACAATAATTTTGTAGTCTCATTAGCTTCTTGTGATGCTAATGATTATATGTTATTCTCTGGTTCTCATGATGGTACAGCTAAAGTGTGGGATGTTAGAGCAAATAAAGCATTGTATACTATAACAAGACAATCTCTTGAAGATGAAAAGTCAAGTTCGAAGAAGGCTAAAGTGTTCTCTGTTGCTTGGGAAAAGGAAATTGGTATCTTATCTGGTGGTGATGATAAAAAATTACAAATAAATAAAGGATCTGATATTACCAAATAATCGGCTTATTTATATAATACATGATTAATTTTGTAGTTTGTAAAATATGTACAGGAATATAATAGTCATAAACTAACTAAAAACATTTTTGATAGAGATCAATCATCAAATTTACAAGTAAACATTGTAACTCCATAATAACCTTGCCATAATCCTTTCAGATCCGTCAGGTATCCTAGTAATTTTGGATCCTCAAGTTCATCCAGTACTTTCCATCCTAATGCGCTTCTAAGATCTCGAAGTTCCTCGTATGATAATTCAATTTTAGCAGCAGTTCCATATTTCAATGGACCACAATTGATCCAAATTTTCTTACCTTCGAATTTTGATGCCATTTTATTGATTGAATCCATATAATCCATCAAATTTTCCGCAGTATCAATGAAGAAACAAGTGACTATTACTATATTTTCTGGCATTTCTTGTTCATTGGATTTAAAATGATTTTCTATATCAAAGTTTGTAAAATCTGCTCTTTCAATGTATAAGTTCTCTGGTTTCATCAATAATTGTGGAACATCCACACTTCTAAATTGATTTTCTCTTAACATATGATTTGAGTAGTTATGAATATAAGGATAAATTTTATAGGTTTTAGTACCTTGGGATAATTCAGATGATTCTAACTTTGAGTATATAAATTCATTGAACAATGTCATAAGCCAAGAGTATTCTATAGATATAACAGAATGGAAGTCAGAGTTTTGTGCTAAATGATGGGAAACTCTTCCCAAACCAGATCCAGGAGCTACAATGGTAGTCTTTGATTTGTTATCTATATTTGCATCTATGTTTTTAGTAATATAATCTAATATAGGAGTAATTTCTTCAAGATTATTTGACCAATCACGAGAGAAATGACACAAACTTTCAATAACTCTATAATGATCATTATATCTCATAGTTTTTCCCTTTTCAGTAGCTTTCCGTAGTTCTAACGAAGTTACACCATGTCTTTGAATACCCAAAAGATTTATATCTTTTAATAATTTATAATTCTCCGTATAACATTTATCTATTCTGTTCAATTTCTTTGGGTAATTTGTAGATTTAGTAACTATATCTTGTTGTCTCCAAGTCATTGTCTTGAACAATTGTCTCTTTCTATCTGTATTTGCCTTTGATCTATCGACATACAATTTGATATCGTTTAAAGCCATTAATAAATCCATTCTATCTTTTGATATAGTCTTTCCTAAAGGTACAGAAGAACCTGAACCAAGGATTATAGTTTGATTTAATTTCTCTCGAAGTCTTGAAAACATTCTAGTTTGACTTATAGTTGACACTGACAATAATACCGAAGTATATGTTGCAATTTTAGGATGTGGGATTAAAAGTGTGATGAAATAATGAATTAGAGCTATTAAGGTAAAACGTGCGACTAGATGTTTCCACTCTTCCAGTTCTTCTTTACTCAATGGCATTTCCTATTGAAGCGATCAAATATGAACTTGTAATACTCCTTAGTTCAGAAGAAAAGTATCTATAATGGGGAATGATTTTCATGTCAAAAGTTGAGTACAAAGTCTCTATTTACCAAAACGGCTGCTCTCACTTTACAAAATTAGCGAGATCGAAAGAGATATCGAGATTGAGATTTATTTCAAAGCTGGGGTGAAAATAGAAGTTAAGCTGATAGATATACAGAAGTTAAGTAGTTATAGAAAGTAATTTTTTTTTACATACATACGATCAAATATGTCTAGAGTGGTTGGTTTGGGATGCGATATACATCAACTGTCGAGGATCAAAGAGATACTGACTAAGAATGGACTTCAGAGTCAAAGGGTAACTAGATTAACAACAAGAATACTACACCCTCATCATGAATATCCAATATTTGCCAAATTAAGAGAAGAAGAAGATTTGAACAAATGCAGTAAGTTATTGTCGATCAGTTGGTGTTGTAAAGAAGCTTTATATAAGTCATTAGATCCATTAGACCAAAGTACGTTTGCATTTAATAAATGGTATAAATCAAATGATGAGAATGGGAAACCTATTATACGAAACGATGAGTATCTTGAAATACGTGAGAGTGAAAGTTTTCAAATAAGTGTTAGTCATGATGGAGACTATGTTATGTCTACTGTATTGCGAGAGCTACGTGTGTAGTTATAAATTATATAATGAAATAATGAAATAATGACCAAGAATACAGAAAGCAAAAATATATTAATTTATTAGTGTATATATATGAGGAAATATGATTTTTTTTTTTAGTTTATTCCCATTCGACGGTAGCAGGTGGTTTAGAGGTAATATCGTAAGTAACTCTAGCAACACCATCAACTTCATTAACGATTCTAGAAGCGACTCTTTTCAAGAAAGAAGCTTCAAATACATACCAATCAGCAGTCATGAAATCAACAGTTTCAATTGCTCTTAAAGCAATAACTTGTTCATAAGTTCTTTGATCACCCATAACACCAACGGATTTAACAGGTAATAAAGCAGCAAAAGCTTGAGAGATTTCATTATAGATACCTGCTTTCTTAATTTCTTCAATAAAGATAAAATCAGCTTCTCTTGCAATTTTAACTTGAGCTGGAGTAACTTCACCTAAGACTCTAATAGCAATACCTGGACCTGGGAAAGGATGTCTTTGAACTAATTCTTCTGGAATATGTAATAATCTACCAAGAGCTCTAACTTCATCTTTAAATAATTCTCTTAATGGTTCAATTAATTTTAATTTCATATTATCGGTTAAACCACCAACGTTATGATGAGTTTTAATTGTTTGAGAAGGACCTTTAAATGAAACTGATTCAATAACATCTGGATATAAAGTACCTTGTAATAAGAATTCGATTTCAGAACCATCTTTTGGTTTAATATTTTGTGCAACTTCTTCAAATACATGAATAAAAGTATTACCAATGATTTTTCTCTTTTTTTCAGGATCAGTAACACCTTTTAAATTACCTAAAAATTTTTCACCAGCATCAACAACTGTAAGATTAATACCAAGACCTTCATCTAAAGTCTTTTTAACGGTTATTGTTTCATTTTTTCTCATGACACCATTATCGACATAAATAGCATGGAATCTATCACCAATAGCTTCAGTCATTAATTTAGCAGCAACTGTTGAATCAACACCACCAGAAACGGCACCAATAACTTCAGCAGTTGGACCAACTAAAGCTTGAATTCTTTTAATTTCAGTTTCAATAAAATTTTCCATTGTCCAATTTTGATTAACTTTACAAATCTTAATAGCGAAATTCTTTAATAAAGTATTACCTTGTTTTGTATGAGTAACTTCTGGATGAAATTGAATACCATATATTTGTCTTGAAGTATTAGAAACACCTGCATATGGAGAATTATCAGATTTAGCAACAGCTTTAAAACCATCTGGTAAAGCGGTAAGTTTATCATGATGTGACATCCAAACTTGAGAGTTATCGACACCATCGAATAAAGGACAAGAAGTATCAACAACGTGTAAAGTAGAAGGACCATATTCTCTCTTATCACCTCTACCAACACCTTTACCATTAATCCAAGCTAATTCTTGCATACCATAACATATACCAAGAATTGGAACGTTTAAATCGAATACAGCAGGGTCGACATGTGGAGCATCTTTTTCATAGACAGAGAATGGACTACCGGATAAGATGACACCAACAGGTTTGAACGGTAAATCGGCTATCTTTTGAGTACATGGAAGCATTTCAGCGTAAACATTGAAATCTCTTAAACGACGTATAATCAAATGGGAATATTGGGAACCGAAATCTAAGACCAAGATGGTATCGAAGACTTCGGAGACTGGATCAACAACAGGTTCAGACATTGTGGGTATGGATAAGGAAAGATGTCAAAGAGATCAAGTATAGATGTATTGATATATCTTTAAAATCTTTCAAATAATTTTTTTTTCTAATTAATTTTTTTTTTCTTTTCTTTCTTTTCTCACTATAGAATCTCAAGATAAAAAAATTTAAATTGGCAGGGAAGAGGAAGAGTCATTTCTTAAGTAAGCGAAGTTGGCACGACAAGAAGTGGCAGATATCGCCGCGGCTTGCCGGGGAAGTGGTTAGCTAGTTAGTTAGTTAGTTAGTTAGTTAGTTAGTTAATTAGCGAGTGGGTGGGTGTAGGTGCGATAAGATAAGAGAGAGGGGAGGGAAAGGTAACGAACGGTAATAGAAGAGAGGAGTGGAGTGGAAAAGACAACAGACAAATGAGATGTGCTCGGAAGTAACGGAAGTAAAAGGAGCAGTAAATTGAGTTAGTGAGTGAGTGAGTGAGTGTACGGAGATAAACGGCAGTACGAGGGGTATGGTATGAATATATATATGATCCCTGATATTTGCATGTATATGTCATCATCTGTTACTTCAATAACAGTGTGTCAGCAGACACATGAGATGACACAAAGTGAAAGTGTTGATACATCTAAGTAATTGACAATATAGAATATATCAAGTAGCATTAGTAATAATCTATCTTGGAATTATACCCACTTGATAGTTCATAGTCGCTGAGTAATTGATATATATATCTTGATTACTGATGAACCTGATTAATAATACCAATAATCCCCTAAAGAGCCAAGAACTCTTGTGTGAATAAAATCCTCACTGTTTACGTAATACAACATTTTCTCGCGCCGTATTTATACAGGCACAATTTTCCATTCTTGATAAGTTTGACAGGTATGATTGATTAGTATTTTTTTCTATCTATTACACTATCTTGTAGTTTAATATTAGTCTACTATAATCAATTAACTTTAAAATGTCTGAAAAATACGAATGGGAAAAATATCTATTAGATCCTCCAAAAAATGTTCCTTATTACATTCCAAAACAACCAAGACCAACAGGTGCAGTTAAGAATTTTGATCAATTAAAGCAAGAAAATATTCCAGAATTATTCAAACCATTGCAAATCAAGAATTTGACTTTACCAAATAGAATTGGTGTCTCTCCAATGTGTATGTACTCTGCAAAAGATGGTATTCCAACTAAATTTCATCAAACTCATTATGGTTATTTAGCAATGAAAGGTCCAGGTGTTATTGTAGTTGAATCAACTGGGATTTCTGAAAAAGGTAGAATTACTCCATATTGTACAGGTATTTGGAATCAAGAACAAGCTTTAGCCTTTAAGGAAATTGTAGATTTCGTTCACTCACAAGATAAAATTATTGGTATTCAATTAAGTCATTCCGGAAGAAACGGTTCAACTGCTCCTTTATTTTATGGTTTCAATCATCCTTTAAGAAATGAACTTGGTGGTTGGTTAGATGAATTATATGCTCCAAGTAAAGGTGATCCTAATGATTCTTTAGAGCTTTGGAGATACGCCAAAGAACTATCAAAAGATGCAATTCATGAATTAATTGAACAATTTGGTGATGCTGCTAAAAGAGCTGTTGAAGTTGCAGGATTCGATTTTGTTGAAATTCATGGTGCTCATGGTTATTTAATCAATGAATTCTTATCTGCAAGTTCAAATCATAGAACTGATGAATATGGTGGTTCTTTTGAAAATAGAATTCGTTTCTTATTAGAAATTATCGATAATGTTAAATCCAAGATCCCATCTACAGTTCCAGTTTGGTTTCGTATCTCAGCATCTGAAAATAATGACGATGATCCAAATGCTTGGAGATTAGACGATAGTATCAAATTAGCTCCAATCTTAGTTAAACATGGAATTGATTTGATCGATGTTTCATCAGGTGGTAATTCAATGGCTAGATCAGGTAAACATGTAAGACAAATCCAAATGGCCAAAATTCTTAAAGATTCAGTCAAGGATACTTGTTTAATTGCAGCTGTTGGTTATATTGAAACATCTGAAATAGCTGAAGGTTTACTCAAGGATAAAGCTTGTGATATTTGTTTAGTTGGTAAAACTTTCCTTAAGTCTCCTGAATTGGCTGAAACTTGGGCTACTGAATTAGGTGTTGATACTCAACGTACACTCCAATGGGGATGGCCATATAAAAGTACTTTTTAGAAGTGCACATAGACAGAATTAGATATATATATATATATATAGATATAGATATAGATATGAACCGTATATACAATGAATTTATTAAGTGATGATATATTATCCCACGCAAGGAAAAACTAGCACGAATCCGATTTCAAAACTGATTTAATTTTTAACATGTTTAATTGAAATCTTAACTATTCATTATTTATACCTTCTTTTCTTTTACATTCATGTTGATATATTCAACAATCATACTATGAAACACCAAACTGTCACATTTTGGGACCTCCCCTTTGAAATACACAATAAGATATTGGGTTATGTTCAACTGATGGATTGTATGAATCTTTTACTGATTCCCCAATTTGAACATCTTATGTGTTATAGATTAAGTACAAGTGATATCTCCATCGTTGGGCCACAAGGATTTTTGGATGTTAATGAAGCTTTAGATACACTTGGAGATAGATCAGGGGAAACTATTGATAAAATCATTTTCCCATCTGATGAATTCGATATTTTTTCAACATTTATGGAATAGTATCAATTCCCCCAAAAGGCAAACTTTTTAACAATCGAAGACCACTTCACAGATTCTAATCAAAGATTCTTTACTCAAATTCTTCTTTTTTTTGAAGAATGAAGAATAGAGACCAAATTGGAGAAATCTAAGAATATGCATCAATAGATTTCCTTACATTTTTTCGTCAGAAAACTGGGATTTTTCCGAAATGGAAATATTTGAATGAAAAGTCTTTCTCGTAGTTTTGTTTTCATTAATCTATGCAAATATATATGAACACAGAGATGGTTCTTTAGAGTATCGTTCTACTGAAGATAAAGATTTCATGGAACTTATGGAAACTCGCATTGAAGAATGGAGAGATATGTGGACCTCTCGGTTTGAATAAGCGGGAAACTCTGATTGAAAACTCAATCAAATCATTTTGTGGTGCATTTGTTTCCCCATTGAAAGTAACTTCTTCTTTAAAAGTCAATTTATAAATTCAAAAATCTCACATATATATTATTAGGTGGCCGCAAAGAAGGCAAATATATTGGCGATCTTTTGAATGATACTGTTCGATACCTCAAATATCTAAGCAAACTCAAATTGCTCAATTTAACGATGACCAATCTGAAACTTGATTCAAAATCAATTGAAGAATTACATATTGAAAATTCAGATGTGGGAGAAGTAATGTATCTTTCAATACTACCCAATCTCAAAAAATTAAGTTTAATTGAGGTACTTACTAAATGTCAGGCCCTGAATATTTGTGAGAGAGTTGAATTATGGGAGCTGGGTCCTATGAGATTTAATAATGTAGTGATTTACAAAGAACCTCATAATTTACCATATGTTAAAACAATGGTATTGGAAACTGCTACTTTACTTTGCCTTACCAGAAAATTTGATTATCTGTTTCCCGGACTTACTGATATATCTATGATTGCATCAGACTCTAGGAACACATTAGTAGAAAATGATATCATGGAAACAGATCTTAGTCCTTCTATCGAGACTCTTAATTTGGGAATTTTTTTTCAAGGAGGTATAGATTTATCTAAATATCATTTTCTTTCCAAACTTAAACTATCAGATTGTGATCTTTGTTGGGAATGCTTGATCTTACCACCCAATTTGAAAATTTTCGATCTTGATAGATGCAATATTTCCTCTGATAACAGCTCCAAGGAATTACCTATCCGTAAACAAATTCAACACCTGTCACTTGAGAATTCTAGTTGTTGTAATTTGCAACCATCATTCGAGAAAGGATCATTATTACAAAGTATATCAATTCAAAATACAGAAAAAATAGATACTTATCAAGTGCTTCATAATTGTGATAACCTTGAAGTCCTCATTGATTTTAATGATGATGACGACCTCCTTTTCTGTATTTCAACTGATAAAAGAAGCCCTATTTACAAAAAAATATGATTTGCTACCATATGATAAGTCCTTCAAAGATACAAAAGAATTGAGAACTCAGGAATCAATAGATTACGTACTAGACGCATTATATGGTCTGAAATCAAAGTCAAAATTATTAGTTTGACAGATTTGTTTACCTGATTTCAAAATTCGTAAAGCAATGTTGGAGAATAAGAATAAGAATAAGAATGTACCCGAAGAGATTAATAGTTGCGTATAAGAGTTATTCCCTGATGGTCCCCTCCACTATTCTTGATCTGTGAGTAAAACCCAGCTTTAACACGTTCAAAAAATTCACTTCCTTGAAGAGAAATAATATTTGTACCAAAAGATTACTACAACATGGCTTATAGTAAAAATGATAATAATAATAGCATATATCTAAATAATTGCATCCAATAAATCAGCTTCCTTCGTGAAATTCTATTTATAAATAATAGGGTAATCAAAGGTGATCAAAAACAGATGAAACATTTTCGAACCAGATCCGCACTAAAATAAGAACACACACATTCACACACACAAAAGCAAAAAAAAAAGAAAAAAAAGAAATGTTTCTTTTACTTCGCCGCATGCGAGTGAAGAAAGTCATTTCAAACAAGGCGCAGCGCCTTTTTCCTCCGAGATGAAATTTCGAAATGTTTCATTTCAAGTTGCCGTTTAATAAGTTATTAATTATTATAGAGTTATACAGATAAATATGATGCAAGTGAAACAAAAAGAATAAAGCTATTAGATGATTATTAGATTTTGATGAATCCAGGGTAATTAGGATTTATAATGCAGGTAAAAAAAACAGTAATATATAGAGAGGAAAATGATTGCTTTTGATTTCTATAAAAAAGGACAAAAGAAATAAACAGTATTCGTAAGAGTAAATGATATGCAGTTTGGATGATTTAATGTAAGCCGTGTTTTGTATAGATGATTTTTCTTTTTTTTCTTTTTTAGTCAGTGGAGTTATTGATACTTTTCAGTAACTCTGCAGCCGCAGTTGGCGACTGACTAACTTTGCAGCGAACACCAGCTTTATTGGTATTCAGGTGTGATTTCAGTTGATCTTTTCTGTAAAAACGTTTACCACAACCCCAGTAAGTTCCATCACTTTTGATTCCTCCACAAACGAAAGGTTTGGAAATTTTAGAATGCTGCTCTTTAGAATGTCTTGATAAATCTGAAGCTCTACTGAATTTCACTCCACATTTATCACATTTGAACATCTTTTCCATTTCATGTACAGATAATTTATGTGATACTAAATTATGTTTTCTTGTGTAAGATTTTGGACATTTGTCACATTGAAATCTATTTGGTAAATAGTAATCACCTTCTTCATTTGAAGTTTGACTAGTTGTAATAGAAATAGTTGAAAATGGTCTTTCTAGATATTGATACATTTCAACAGTAGATCTATCTTGAGGAGCAGAAGAAGGCCTGGAGACTGGTGTATATGCATATGGGTATTGAGGTTGTGAATGCTGCATTATTTGGGTATGTGTAATGTATTGGTGATCCACAAGACCTGGGGCTACAACTGCTTGTGGTGTAGATAAAATGACTATATTCTGTGGAGGAGGTGGATTTGAATGATATGCTAATGCTGGATAACTATTGGTTCTAGCTAATGGAACTGTTGGTGAAGGTTGATGAAAATTAACTGGAGAGCCGGCATTTGAGCGATAATATTGAGCTGCTGAAATTGGAAGTGATGAATTATCTTGAACCATAGCATGTGGAGGTTGTTGTTGTATGAGTGGATATGATGAAGGATTATGATGATAAGGTTGTGGTGAAGGTGACATCTCGATCATTTGCTGTTTCTGGTGCTGTTGCTGATGCTGATGCTGATGCTGATGCTGATGCTGATGCTGATGCTGATGTGGTTGTAGTTGAGGCTGATGATATTGATGTTGTTGTTGCTGGGGTAAGATAGGTTGCATAAGTGTAGAAGGAGGTGGTAGGGATGGTTTAGGTGAAGGATTTTCTTCTGAAACTGGAGCTGTATGAGCCAGTAAGTTATTGAAACTTGGAAGTGTAACCTGTGATTTCAAATCTTCATCATCAGTGGCCGTCTCATTATTATCATGGGGGCAACTCGTGCTCATCTCTGAAGGATTCGTCGACTTGTTCGGTTGATTCATAAGTTCCGTTCGGAGAGTATATAGGAATAAGTTGGTTCCTTTCTTTTTTTGTTGAATGAAATCTATTTTGAGTTGTGTATAATCGAAGAGAATCTCTTGTAGTTTTCAAATGCAGGTGGTTGTATTTAGATGGATGAATAAATTAAAGATGATTAACAAAGAAGAAGAAAGAAGGAGATGAAAAATGATAAGCAATAGTGAAATGAAATTAAAACAAAAGGGAATATGGGTATAAGTATATATCAAAAGCGTAGATCCCACTTTGCTGGGCAAATTTTCTAATTACACATGATAAACGAAACGAGACATAATAAAAGCAAGGTTTCGGGGGGGTGTCAAACATACACTGCCAGATTCGACGACGGAAAAAGAAATCATGACTTTTGAATTTCTTATTGTGCTAAATGATGAGATTATTCATGCGGGGCTTCTGCGCATGACGCGCCCTGCAAGAGAATGTAACCATCCGCCCTCGAGAAGCCGTTGGATCTGGCAATGAAAGCTGTGAATATTTCAGGGCTGTTATTAGTATCAAGTGCCTTTGTTTGAAAGATATGAATAAGAGGTGTTATAACAATATCATATTATCAACCTTTTAATATCTTTAAGTTACTTTTCTTCGAAGATAAATTTCTTTTGATTACTCGAGTCGAGAAACATTATAATTATTGAGTATATAATCGTTGAGCGAAGTTCGTTCTGGGAGTACTAATTACACAAAAAGGAGGCGTTTCTCTGGAGGTGTGGAAAGAAATTAGGATTTGCTGAGATCGACGCAAGTCGTAAGCAAAATCCCAAAGTCTCATGTGATTTATTAAGCCTATGAGATCATATATGGCACTCTGTTACTGTATAATAGTTTATTCGGGATGAAACGAAACAAATATTACAGGACAAGGTATGCGAAGTACAGTAATTAGTCATTCAAATCAACGTTAATGTCATCATTAGCCGACGAATGCTACACAGCTGTGCGTTTTGTCAAGTAGTTTTCGTTTGTCGAGAAACGGGAAACTGCGATGAACAACGATTGAGAGAATTCGTAGCTGCAATACTAATAAACAGCACTATGGATATGATTCTATTATTAGCATATAGATATGTGGCCTTACTTCTTCTCATCCCTTACAAAGCATTCGAAAGTTTATGCTTATGTTACTCTATTTCATTTTTTTGAGTTACTAAACTTTCCAATTTTTGAAATTTTTCGCAATTAAAATTAAAATTAATTAGGTCCTGCCCGCCTCCGAAAATCCTTTTTAACTTATACGTGTTATTAATGAGTTAATACAAGGCGTTATCACTCTAGATGACTCATATTTCCTGGTAATGTGATACATTACACCACCTTCATCACAATCGCACGCCCTTTTCTTCCAATTAATCCCGGTACTGGTCACGCCAATCAAACATGATTACAATTGATCGCAAGAGACAAGGCTATGCTTATTGTTACGAGGAATTTTCCTCAGCTGACAGTACTATTGTCTAAAAGGATTTCCTTGCATGGAAGCATTGCCGGAATTTCTTTTTTTCTCCGCTCGCTGGCGAAGGCTTTGAGATGTTCTTTTTTTTTCTTTTTTCAGCTCTGTAAAGCTAATGTAGGGTTCTTTGAGTTTGATTGTTTGAGCAATAGCTGGTGGGTTTTAGTAATCTTATATGTAAAAGAAAAAGGCTCTAAGAAGTTTACTAAATAATATACAATAATGTTGAAATAATCAACCTCATACTCATGTAATAATATTCATATACTCTTGCAACGAATGGAACGTATCACACTGAATAATAATAAAACAACAAGAAATACACACTCACTCTTTCTTTTCTTCGACAATCATATATACAGATGAAATTGAATCGCCCTCGTAAGGATTAGTCTTAGCTGCTTCAACTACTTCTGAGATTGTCTTTTTCAGGTTTGACACAGCTTCTCTACTTGTTTGATAACTAAAAGAGAATCTAAACCCAAACGCCTTGATATTATACTTTTCACCAATGGTATTGACTAATTTAGGGTCAATTTTATTCTCAATTGGGTCTAAAAACACAAAATTTGTATCTGTTGGACACTCTAATTTCAAGTTCAGTTCTTTTTCACAATAATTACTAAACTCTAAAGCATATTCATTTGCCTGGTTTAATTTATCAAAATTCTCATCGATCGCAATTGAAGCCATTCTACAAAGGAAACCAGCTTGTCTTATACCACCTCCATTTTGCTTTTTAAAATGATTAGCTATTTTAATGAATGATTTGGAACCAACTAATACAGAACCAATTGGCGCACCAAGTGATTTGGAAAGGCAAAGAGAAATCGAATCAAAATATTTACCATATTCTTTCAATGATATACCCGTTTTTGCACTTGCATTCCAGAGTCTTGCACCATCTAAATGTAAGATTAAACCTTTCAATTTACAAAAATGACTTATCCTTGCGATTTCCTCAATTGGCATTAATAAACCATGTAAAGTGTTTTCTAATGAAATAACCCTTGTTGGAGCTGTATGAATATTTCCATCATCTTGAACATAGTTTTTCACAATATCTTCTAGAGTTAAATATAAACCATTTTTAGGATGAACTGTGATGACCATCGCCTGCGATAAAGAAGCTAAACCACCAGCTTCACTGGTAAACACATGAGATCTGTAATCACATAAAATAGAATGAGGTGGTTGTTTCAAATGAGCTCTGAGAGCTATTTGATTTGACATAGTTCCTGAAACACAATAAAGAGCGGCTTCATGACCCGTTAATCTACAAACTTTCTCTTCTAATTCTAAAGTATCCTTATCTTCATTATAAACCGAATCACCTAAAGAAGCTAATGAAACTGATTTTAACATCGATTCTGTTGGCGTGGTAAAAGTATCACTTCTGAATTCATTGTGATTCTCGGGCAATTGAGACATATTGGCACTAGGTTTTGCTTTACTTGATTTTATTCAACTATTTAAAAGCATATATACGTGTATTATTGTACGAGGGGTAATTGATATATTCGAGGAAATTGTTATGGGACATTGTTCCCGAGATTCCAAATCGAGGAGAAAACAATTGAAGTTCGGAAGTTGATAAGCTAATCGGAGCTCGGCGATTAATGAAATTTTTTTTGATAAACTCTACGGGGTGAAAAATTATCTATTTATATGATTATTATTGGTGGATGACTGATAATCATTACTTGTAATACAGTTGGCATGGGTATATACGTTCCCCGTGTCTATTATCATTTTTAAAGTACACAATTTACATATTTTTATTTCTATTTATATCCATTGTAAAATCCCACGAATTTATTCTATTATCTCCCACTCGCCAGTCTTACTGTCCTTCTTGAACTCAGCAGTTGGGAAATAGTGATAGTTGACTTTCAAAGTAGATGCCATTGGAATGTTATCAAATGTGACAACTCTAATCTTACAATAACTATTATCTTCAATATCTTTTACTACTTTGACAAATGTATCCAAATCTGGTGTTGGTTTTTCATTAACATGAGTAATGAAATTGGTAACTCCAATTGGGTACATCTTTGAAGGTGATCCTTGAGACATAGAAGTACAATAAACTGCTGATGGTAAGTTTGTAATACTTTGTCTAACACCATGATGAGGTGCTTGTAGTACAGCACCTGCCCAAATCACAACATGATCTGTAGTGAAAGTATCTACTGGTAATGTACGAGCTGTCACATCAATTACTTCTCTCTTTCTGACGACTTTGAAATTAAGTGTTTCCTTAAGCTCAGATTTAGTAAGTACATCATCTATATCTCTCAATCTGGAGACCAAGGCATCATTGACTGTCAAAATAATATCACCTGGTTTCAGTTCCGAAGCTAATTCACCGGTTTCATCAACACCAGTTCTAGCTACTCTCAAGAACTGAGCTCTATCTGTAGATTCATTTTCTAATCTTGCAATATACTCTTCTGGAACACCATTTGATCTAGCTAAGAAAATTGAAATAACAGCAATCTCAGAATCAAGTACTCTGATGTTTGGTAATTGTTCTTTTATATTTTCTAATGGAGGACCATTTTGTAAATGTCCTAATTCATGCATAACATCTGTAGCATCAATCGCTAAAGATATTTCATCTTGTTCATAATTTAACCAAAATGCTCTAATTGTACCATCATGATCAGAAATTATACCAGCTCTACAACTAGAGCTCAAATTTGAATCAATCATGATGGCTTCAATATTTGTAGGTTTGTTCCTTGGTTTACCACTATTATCGCTTATAGTAATACCACACACGTCTCTAACTTTTGTTTCATCAACAACAATTCTCATAACTTTGTTATAAGCTATGAATACAGCCTTATCATCTATTTCCAATGGTTTGTTTGAAAACCTTGGAGTCTTTATATCCGACAGCACCAAAGAAGGATCGTATTTCAATATAGCATATCCTTTCATTGGGTGTATGAATTTAACTTTTGCTTCAACCACAACGGATTCAGCAAATGTAAGATCAATATCAATTAAATCGTGAGGAACACAACCTTGAGATACTAATACATATCCATTTTCAGCATCTATGATAACACCGTAAGAGACCTTATGTGTTTCACTACATGAATCCACGGGGATTGGCATATACGCTGTAACCATTGCAAAATTTCTATCTAAATTTCTACATCCTTCGAATTCAATGGGTATAGATGAAAATTTAGCAACTAATGGTTTATTTGGAACTGCTGGTAATGGATCTTTTTGTAAAACTTCAAAATCCCATAAACCAGAAGTATCATTTCTTGTCGCAAGTTTCATTTCTTTACTCCAATGACGATCGATGGGGATAAGTTTGAAAAGTGGGAGATGGATATTAGAGATATGATGATATTGGAATTGAGCAAAACTACGATCTGGAATTTGTTTCATAACTTCAATGAATGTTTCAATATCTGGTGTTTCCTTAGCATTAACAGAATCAATTATCCATCCATTATTAATCTTCCCACTTCTACCAAAGAAACTTCCTGAATTGTTAACAAAGACACCTTTCACTGGGATTGAGAAAATTCTAGCCATTTGATATGATAGACTGTTATATGTGATACCTGCAACTGAAAGGTAGGAGTTTGGAGTTATAGCATGTAAATCACCAACTTTACATTTCACATGAATATCTTCACCACCTCTTTGAACTAATATATCGACTTCATTACCAACATTTGAATCAAAGATATCATCCACAGTTATGAAAGTAGATATAAGTTGTCCGTTGATTGAAATAAGACAATCACCTTCTTTTATCTTTGAATCTGCTGGACCTTGAGGTAATATGACATCAGCAACAAGCATTCCATTTGCATGTGAGAAATGTTTTCTCATATTTTCTTCAACATCATTAGTTAAACCTAATCTTCTACAGGTATCAAAAGGTTCTAAAAGCCATTGGACTTGAATAGTACCTCTTGTTACAGGTAATTCATTTTGAATACATTTGAGTGCTCTATTGACTCTGTGGAGTGGTAAGAAGAAATCAGTAGATGAATTTGTAGAACCACCTGCTTGTAAAGCTACTGCAAATCCATCGATATTAACAACTGGTGAACCTGATGAACCACCAGAGGCACTTGCAGCGGCTTGAATATATTCTGTATTGAAATCATTATATGTATTATCCCCGTAATCTGGTGCATTTCTATCCAATCTTGAAATGAAACCTGCTAAAATTGACAATTTTTCACCATCATCATTACCAATAACTCTAATTTCACATCCAACTTTTGCTAATTCCGGTCTTAATTTGAGTTCCTTGACTTTCATATATTTGATAGATTCGGGATCAAATTTCAAGAACCCAAAATCATGAACGGGATCTCTATATATTGGTGTTACTTCTACTTCTTCATGATTGTCGAAGAGTGCATATCCAAAGAAAGGACCTGCACCAACAACATGTCTATTTGTTAAAATTATACCTAATTTCTCATCTACTACAAACCCAGTGGCTTCACTAACGTCTGCGTCTTCCGAATCAAAATTGACAACTTGAGAGAAATGAATAGAGACAACAGACTGAACTACTCTTTCAACGGTCTTCTGCCAATCTGCTTCTTTATGAGACCCATTTGAAGGATTTATGAGATATTCTTCTTCTTCATTTTCCTCAAAGGAATCTTCATAAGTCCTTTTCTGTGGGAGACTAACACTCATGATGTTATTTGAACTTTTGAATCTCGGTACAATTGTATACTATCAGATAATGCTTGCTTTATGATCAACCTTCAAACACAAATCGTCTGAAATATTTTTTTTTTTCATAGATATGCCAAGTGAGAGGTGCAAGGGTGTTATGTTGAAAAATAATTATTCGACGCGTCGAGATATTAGTACATGGTGATGCACCGCCTCTAATAATATGATTCTCTTGCAGAGAAAACGTTTTAGTGAATAATGTACTATATTGTAAGGGAGTTCGGATATATATCTGTCTTGTACTGGTGAAATCTCATAGTTTGTAAGTTTTCTTCATTGATTGTTTTTGGAAGTGTGTTACCAGGCATACTCCGTATATAATAAAGTCACAAAGTGAGTAAAGACTTCATAACTAGATGTGATCAGGTGCAGCTTAGGAAATTAACTGTGTACGTGTCAAGAAGTGATGACTAGTTGGTTTGAAATTTATGTTCTTGTTCTTTCTGCTATCCCATTCTAGTTAATAGGGTTGTGTAGGTTCTTACACTGAACTTAACGCTTTTTTGTAAAATGTTGTAATTACTTCAGGTATTTTCTAGAAAACTAAATTTGAGATTGGATCTCAAACGAGATCAACACAAGTTTCAATTTTTCAAATAGAGACCATTCAAGTGCGAGGGAACATATTACTGGTGTTTGATACAAACAAGGACATAAACGTTGATACAATTATACTTGGCAATATACATATACTATAAGGCCAACCATCCATCACCAGAGCAACTGAGTAAAAGGTGCTACAGAGACCCACCCTCTGTTCTAAAAATAAAGCACACGACGAGAACACCACACCATTAGTAAGACGCGAAAAACCGCAGACGCGTTCGACGCACGACACGCAGCAATTATTTCCTATTGCGGCAAATACATGGACTGGCAGCGTGGAGTAACTTGGTATCTTACAGCGATGGTGTACAGTGATATAGTCCTGGATAGCGTATGTTGTACTATATACCACTATAATATATATCCACACCTACCCACACAACTGCCCACAAACACACACACACACACACACACACACATACACATACAGTAAACCCACACGGCCCGCAGCAAATTGCAAAAGACGATAAATTGAGCCATGCCATTTTCTCACTTTGGCAATTTTTCTCTTCTCTCACTGCTCTCTCTCTGTGCTCTCTCTCTTTGTGCTTTTTCATATCTCTTTTATCTTTTTACTGGTAAATTTTTATACTTCACAGAAGAGATTCTACCTAACAAAACTGTCCAGTACTTTGCCTAACCACTAAAGTACACACCCAAATCCCTAACATTACAAAGAGACTCACACGGCCACCTCTCTTTGTCTTCACAAATTCATTCTCTCTCATACTAAAAATCACCGTACAAAGCAGGAAAAACTAGCGCTGCTGGACTCGGTGGGTCACTAAATTTTGAATTTGACTGGTTGCACCATTAAGTTTTCGTGAATCATTCATTAGAGTTCACATCTAATCACTCAATATCGTATACAAGGGTATCGATCTGTATTCATATTCATTTTCATTCATACCATACTTTCATCCAACTCGGTTTCCCTTCCCAATCTTAAATCCGCTTTCATTCCAATTCAAGTTTTAAATCTTTTCTCAGATAAGCCATTTTCGTTCACTTGTTTTTTTTGGGTCAATTTTGAACAGGTATCTTATCGTCGATAATTCCATTAATACTGGGTTTTTTCTTTTCTTAAGACTCTAGTCAATACTTGGGATTCTCAAGCTAAGAACAATCAAGTCCATTTCATAGGACATAGGCATTATTTACTTTCAAGGTTTGAAGGTCAGGTTTTTCGTTCATCTCTCAGCGTGATTGAAAAAAGAACAGCAACAGACATTTTACCAATAGAACAATTCAATTTTTTTTGCATTTTTGATTCTTTCGTTGACAATTAAGATAACCCAAATAATCAGACTATGATGTCCTCATCTCCTCCTCCATCTCAGAACTCAATAAATTCAAAATATTATTCAACTAATAATAATAACAATAACAATAATAATAATAACAATAGTAATATGACAAATAATTCTGAGACATCAATTATTATACCTTCATCTCCAATATTACTTATGGGTGATTCATTATCGCTAAATTTCACTCAAAATAGTACTGCTAGTAATAACAATAACAGTCAGAGTGGCAATGAAAATGTAAATACTTCTACAACAAGTAATGATTTCAATTACTCAAGCAATCCTAACATTTCACTCAACTCAAATGGATCAAATCTTTTAGATTACGATTTTTATGAACCTTCAAAACAGATGGATGATATACGAACCGACAATAATTTACCAATTGATCAATTACAATACAATCATTCTCAGCATAGTAGTACTAGTGATTCAAATTCAAACAACGATTCAAGTAATAAATCAACTATAAATGAGAAAATTAATACTTCACAAGATATGGATCTTGCTAGTGATGTCGTTCCTGTATCTAATAATGAGAAATCAAATTACGAATTACAATTTCCTCCAAGAACACAAGATAGTAGTAATACTGATCAGAATTCTACGAATTTCCCCAATTTCGTTCCAAATCATATTCCTGAATCTTTCTCTACTTCAACTTTGTCATCAATTAACTCATCTTCAGGATTTCATCAAAATAATAATAATAATGAAATACCTTCTTCAATATCAACACACTCCATTCATGATCAATACCAAATAACTCAAACTGGCTTGAGTACTCCTTTACGTTCAACTACTGCCACCGCTAACACAACGAATAACAATAACAATGACAACACAATAACTTCTCAAATAACAGAATCTGCACACAATGAGTTAGCAAGAAATATACAATCTCCTGCAAAAAAATTACAAACACCAAGAAGAACTCCACGTAGATACACCACAAATTCTTTAAGTCATAGAAAGACAAAAAGTAGAGTTTCATTGGATTTTGCTGCAAGTAAATCTCCAATAAATGTTCATTCTACTCCAAAGGGTAATACAAATAACAATGCGAATAACAGTAGTAGTGGTAGTAATAGTAGTAATAACAGTACAAATGGTAATCCATTTTATACCCAACCTTTTTCAACACCAAGAGATGCTCATAAAAAGCAAAAATCAATTTCAACAACTCAAATTCAATCAATGGCTTTGAATCATCTTGATATAGATCTTAAAATGGGATTCAATTACAATCAACAAATCGAAGGTAGTCCTATAGCAACCCCATTGAGAACACCAGGAAATGGTGGATTATTATATAGAGATCAATATGGAGAAGATGAAGAAGAAGATGAAGAAGAAGATGATGAACATCATGAAGGTGCTGGTGATATTACTCATGATACTGAAGATAGTCGTGATTCGACTCATAGAAAATTTAGACGTCGTCATACCACCGGAGTTGATTCTAGTTTTGTTAGTCCTTATATGTTAATGAAAGAAGTTGACGTTGCTACTCATCATGATACTCCAATCAAGAGACAATTCGGGGGAAAATTGCAAGGAGATTCTAATTTTGTTAAATCTGAAAGCAATAATTCTTTGGAAGATCAATTTGTCGATCCAAATTTTATTGTGCAACCTTCTTTCCCAACTTCACAGAATAGTCAACATCAATTAATACCCCAAACTCTCCAATATTCACAACACCCACAACAACAACACCCTCAACAACATCAATTACAACATCCACCACACCCACAACATCAACAGCAACAGCATCAGCAACAACAACATCAACAGCAGCAGCAACAACAACAACAGCAGCAGCAGCAGCAGCAGCAACAGCATCATCAACAACAACAACATCCACAGCAACAACAGTTCGTTGGTCAACCAGGTGGCCAACTCGATGTTCCATTCAATGGCTTCATGCATCAAATGAATCAAAATGTCAATAATCAATTTTTGAATCCCGCTTTTATGAATATATCGCATGGTCCAGTTATGTTTCCAACAGAAGGTGAACCAAATCATCAATCTCATATCGATAATGCAAATTCCAGTGGTGTTCAAGAATCACTACACCTTCCATTCATGCCAATGGCAATTGATGAAGGAGACGAGTTCCAAAATTCTTTGATAGATAGTAATAGTTCATCTTTGAGTAACGGATTTATCCCTCAGCAAGTACCTTTTGGAAATCAAATGATGAATCAATTTTCTCAATCAGGATTTGTTAGCCCTAATGGAAGCATGGATTCAGGTAATACAATACTACCTCAAGATTCTATGCAACAACAATCCCATCAGTCAATTTTGCAATCCCCTATGGTATTGAATCATCCTCCTCCTCCTGGTCTTTCTAGAGCTCAAAGTTACCAAGGAGCATCTCTTGCCCCTTCGACTCCAAATGAGAAGGGAAAGAAAAAGTTGGTTAGATCGAATACAACAATGGGAATTACAATGCATTCTTCAACTACAAAGAGAATGCCATCTAAATTGACTAGATCGAGATCTTCTATCAATTTGAGTTCAATCGCTCAATCAAAAGAAGCTAAGACCGCTGCTGCAAGATCTTCATCAACTTTCTCCTCTCAAACATTACCTACACCTCCAACATCTGCATCTGTTGCAAATGCTAATGCAAATGCTAATGATACAAAATCAAAGAGACAACCTAGAAAGAAGAAACAAGATGATACACATGGTTCTGCATCACCTGGTAAATCTGTCTCTTCTCCATCTTCTTCTGCTTCATCATCGATTTCATCAGCTGCATCTGGTACGTCTTCATCGACTACTGCATCATCTTCACTCACTCTGACTTCACATACTGCAGATATGACAAGAAGTCTCTCACATGCATTGAGTCAAGCAGAGGCATTACAAGCTTCTCCACATTTAGCTCCACAATCGTTGGATTTACCAGATCAATCATCTAGATCGAAATCAAGGGCTAAATCATCAGCTGAGTTAGACAAGAGAAAGATCCATGAATGTCCATTATGTCACTCTAAATTCCAGAGACCAGAACATGTTAAGAGACATTTAAGATCACATTCTTCCGAAAAGCCATTCATTTGTCCTCAACCTAATTGTGGTAAAAGATTCAACAGAAACGATAATTTAAAGCAACACTTGAAGAAGATTCATCAATTGACTTGATTCAGTCTACTTATATATTTACTTTCACTTTTTTACATTATTTTCCTTGCATCCTTTCCTTCGAAAATATCCGTGATGTTCGTATTAATATCGATATAGAAATCGAATAAATCACACTCTTTTCATGATCAACAAAAGTTTTTTACTTCTATTTACATATATACTTCCATTTATTTTCAATTCATTTAATACAAAAACCTGTATTTTTACTCGATTTTACTAGTAGAGAACATCCTCTAAATCCCTTTTACGAAAGCGGCGAACAATAATTAAATTCCAGAAATTTTGTTTAAATTGATCATAAAAATTTTAAAGTTATAAATATTCTAAAAAGAGAGTTAAGAGCAACACAGTTAAGCTTTTCTTTCAATTTGATTCTGAATTTTTCGGACATAATAAATCATAAAGTTGATCTAATTTGAGCATCAACTGGTAAATCACCAACATCAATACTAGCAACAACATTACTCTTGTGGAAATCTTGTTTGGCAATGGCTGCAATTGCGTAGAAAACAGCATCAATAGTGAATAGCACAGCAAGTGCAATCAAAGAAGTTGGCATTCCTAATAATGATAACCATTGAATAACTGCATTCACAACATAAAATATAACTCTATACCAATTTTGATCAAGTTTTTGAACATATGTAATAAACCAATCTGGAACTCTAAAGATCTTCAATAAAAACGGAACTTCCACGAATGCCAATACAAGACCTTGTACAATGGCTAGAATACCGAACAAAATGACTATATTGACATGGAAAAGGTTGGATATACCAAGACCGATACAAAGAAATACTAACCCAATACCAAGGTATTGACCGTATAAACTGAAGTTTTTACTCTTCATATCGGACGAAAATCCACTGAATTTAATATAATCTGTAAATCCCATCTTGCTGACACTTGCAATGATATAATTGACGGGGTTCTTTGTTTAATTGACTATGTTTTCAGTAGTGAAGACAAAGAAGTTATAAGGATAAACGATGACAGCCCATCAATTTCTGAGCCACCTTACTATTTTTTATTATGCGATTTTTAGATTTTTTGAATTTACCAGCCTCGTTTTTTTCACATCAGTTACATTATCGTGATGATTATATGCCCATATAAGCAGAGCGATCTTGGCAAGCTTACTATTGATCCAGCTTGTATTAGGTCTAGTGGAAAGGGTAAAGTAAGACGCTACTCAAAGTAGAAAATCATGATCCCGTATTTCAGTACTGCTGCTCCGCACCAGACTGGTACCAAAGATAAGAGTAAGGAGAGCAAGGTTGAAAGCCAGATCAACGATAATACAAAAAAGAAAGCTGACAATGTTTCACAAGAAGATGAATACAGCTCTGATGAAGGAGATAATGAATTCATTACTTCTTTAGATGAAGTCGGGGTGTCGATTCCCAATATCTCTGTTTTAAAGGATATACTTTTTGCTATTCAAGAGCAAACTAATCAAACTAGAAAAGATTTTAGTGATATAATATCTGGTATATCCTTCAACAACTTACAAGATGCATTCACAAATGCAGTGGATACAGCAATACATTATCCAGTTGATGATTTGGAAGGCTATCCAGATCAAGTAGAAGTTACTGATACTTTCAAATCTGTATCTAAACCCACTGCCACCGCAGATCATACACTTCTCCCCGCTAGTATTCAAATGACTTCAAAAGATGATCCTCAGATGAGATCACTGATTGACAAATATGAGCATCTGACTGTTTTGACGTTTGATGAATTTAATAATGAAGGTGTTTTAAGAAAGAAGATTAAGGAAATATTGAAACTACCAAATTTAACATCTGCGGAGTATAGATTTTTGATTCAAAAGTTAATGTCACATAGTTATTCAGAGAAGATGAAGAGAAATAAAGAGTTATCTACACCACCACAAATGGGGAAATCCGCTATTGAAGAAGAAGAAGAAGATGAGTATGAGGACGAAGATGATGATGACGAAGAGGAGGAAGAACGTGTCATTCTTACGGCAAAAGATAAGACTTCAACTTATTACAATATAGAAGAGAACATATTGGGTTGTAAACATTACCAAAGAAACTGCAAAATAGAATGTAGAACTTGTCAAAAATGGTACACATGTAGATTTTGTCATGATGAAGAAATACATGATCATCATTTGCCTCGTGAGCAGACGAAGCATATTCTTTGTATGTTTTGTCAAACTCCACAAGAACCGTCACAAATGTGTTACAAATGTGATCAGGTACTAGCAAACTATTATTGTGACAGTTGCAAACTATTCGATAATGATAAAGATAAATCAATTTATCATTGTGACTCTTGTGGAATTTGCAGACTTGGTATTGGTCTAGACAAAGATTTTTTCCATTGTCATAATTGTAACATTTGTATCTCAATTGATCTACTCAACTCTCATCAATGTATCAAAGATTCAACTCATGCAAATTGTTCTATATGTAATGAGTACATGTTCAATTCCACCCAAAAAATCATCTTTATGTCTCCATGTAGTCATCCAATCCATGAAAAATGTTTCAATAAACATATCAAATATTCTTATAAATGCCCCATATGTCAAAAGACGATTATAAGCATGGAGAAGAATTTCAGAATCAAGGATTTGGAGATAAAAGAACACAAACTTCCTGAACCAATGTGTAATTGGAAATCAGTAATCAAATGCATTGATTGTAATGGGAAATCACGAGTCAATTACCATTTTATGGGGTTGAAGTGTGATCATTGCAATAGCTATAATACCATGCAATTGAGTTTGCTCAAGCCGGAACTTGAAGAAACTAATACCAACGAAATTAATGAATTTAACTATAATAATGACGATAATAACACTAATGAAAACAATAATGACACACATAATAATAATATTTTGCGCTCTCAAGATAATGCCATGTATGATCTTGGGGACTTGAACAATGATACGAGTAACTTATTTGTACTTACACAAAACTCATTGAATACTAACTTTGATAAAGAGGAAAAAGAGGTTATCAAAGATACATCTTCCAGTACTGCATCTACTTCCAATTTTATGAATCATACATTGATAAATGAATTTACAAACAGATTTTTGAAACAATTTATGCAAGATGACAAACAAATCACAAGGAGTAATGAAAAAGGAAAACAGGAACAAGAAGATGAAGAGGACGAAGAAGAAGAAGAGGAAGATTATCTGATTGATAACTTCATCAACATTGTTCATAATTTTGATAAATATCCAAATATTACGGATGCGTTTAAAGACTGGGTTGCTAAAATGAATTGAGATAGTGTTATCTCTATTTTTAATTAGCTAAATATACTTTATAGATACGCATAAATGAATTCCTGGATATATATATATATAGTAATGATAACACTAAAAATCATAGACTCATAAAAAAAAGGATATCACTAAAAATGAAAAATGACAAAAAATGTACAAATAAAGCAGAGGAGAGATGTGATAGTAAAATCAACTCGTGACAAATACTATCCAAATGAATAAATAATGTTAATATACAGTACTAAGTATGTCTTCTTGATCGCAGACTTGCAACCGGGATACTTAACAATTTTGAAGAGGATTGTTTCATTGAATCATCATAGTCTTGACCAGAGTTACCAACATTCCCAATCCCGTTGGATTCAGGTTTCTCAAAACTATCAGTACTTGAGTTGTTCAAGTTCTGCAACATTCTTGTGTTGAAACTAAGTTGATTGGACTCTAAGAGATTAGGTAAAAGCTGTTTATTGAGTAAATCGATCGAGTTATCAGAAGATGAATAACTTATAGTAGAATTCGATTGTTGTGGTGGAAGGTAAGGTACTTGGTTCAAAGTATTGAGACTAAGATTCTTGGTAAATGATGGTGTTCTTGAGGTTGTAGGAGTTGATTTTTTCGATTTGAATAGAATATTCGAAACTATACCACCTGTTGGGGCATTTGGTGTATTTGTGGATGGTGATTCTTGACTTGTATTACTACCATTAGTAATTACCGATGATGCATTAGAAAGAGAATGATTTCTCTTTGCTGTTCCGCCATTTTTCTTTACAGGAGACGTCGTAGTATCGCTGCTATTGGAACCATTATTGTTGTTACTACCGAAAGCAGAAGCTAAAATTCCAGGTAAATTGGAAGATGTAGAGAGTTTATCGGAAGTAGTACTGTTGGATCTAAAAGTTCTTTTGGACATTGAAGATCTCTTTGAATTTGGGGTATTATTGGATGAAGGGTTGCTAAGTTTCTTCGGCGATATCGAAGGCGATTGTGAATTTAAAGAAAGAGGAGGAGGCTGTGGTATCTGAACAGGTTGTGATTGTTGCTGTTGTTGTGAAAGAAGCTGCTGCTGCTGCTGCTGCTGGAATGACAATTGCGATTGTGATTGTGTCTCTCTCAAAGACGAAAGATCAGAAAGGGAAGAAGCTCCAGAAATTGATCCCTCTTTAAGCAGTTGGTTCATCGGTATCTCGTTATTTGAACTCATACTAGCTTGAGATTGAATATATCTTTGCTTCAAAGTCTTGTAGGTCGACTGAATATCAAATGTAGTGGCAAGGTCAAGAGGACTCCAGCCTTCATTGTTTAATAGGGTATCATTAGCATTTGCATTTATCAGTAATTCGATACAATTTATGAATCCAAAATTCATTGCTAAATGCAAAGGGGTATTTCCGTCATTATCTTGAATATTTGGGTATGCGCCAGAGGTGAGTAAAAAACTTAAACAGTTATAATAGTCATGAATGCAACATATATGAGTTGGCGTGTATCCTTTGTTATCTCTTTGATCTATACAGACGTTAAAATAATTTAATAATAGTATCAAAGTCTTGACGGAATTATTTTGAACGGCTAAATGAAGCACTGTTTCATTTTCAAAAGTGAGCTTAATTTCATCTTCATTCGTTATCTGTTTGTAGTCATTATTGGTAGTATTGTTAGATGCAGATATCAAGTTCAGCAGAAGATTTGAGATTTCAAATCTATTATAATAAGAGGCATAATGCAAATTTGACCATCCATTTTTAGGATCGATATTGTGGAGAAGATCAGGGTATCTACTCAAAAGTCTTTTAACTATAAAGAGATTCCCATCTATGATAGCGTTTCTTATCCTTAAGGAAGGATCATCAGTAGTCATAGCCATTGATTCATGAAAATGGGGAGACTATATAGATTTTCGGGTCTTCGTCTGTCCTTTTTACAAGATGAATAGAGAAGAAGAACAGATCTAAAATGATCTTCAGATCTTTCTATGTGCCGTAAGTATATGGTGATGGGCCTTCTGCATTCCAGAAGGACTCTGTTGCGAGCCACTTCCGACTTGGCGCGTCGCCAATCTTCCGCTTCCGAATTTCAGGTTGGGGTGGGAGGTGTGCAGCAGAGAGTAAGACCAAATACACGGCAACTAATAGCTTGGTGGCTGGGACGCGGGGTCTGAGAGATGGATTGCGAAGCTGAGATGGCGCTCATGCGACAATTAGCTCACTGGGAACAATAGCCTGGAAATTCTTGTGTGCAGCAGGTTTTACGAGTGGGTTCAGAAGAGTTCCTGGTGTTCTTGGTAAACGGTGCGGTGCTCCTTGGTTGAAAGGCTCTTTTTGTAGTTGAAACCATCGTTTGCAAGTGATACTTTTCGGAGCCTTTGAAAGTTCGGCGCATTAAGGATACCAAGATCTGATTGAATGCAATCTGATTTAACTGTATTCTGCCGTCAGACATTACCACAATAAGTCAGCTGAGTGCGCGCCATTTATACAAACAAGTTGCCTATCCATCTTTTGAACATTTCGTGATGAGTAAATCTTATGTTCTGGGTTTGCGAAAATTATAATGTTCAAATCGGCATTCGACATGCAGAGTTACAAAAAGCTTAAAATTCACGAGGACATTTATTTTTCTTCGATAACTTTTTTCTATATACTAGAAGTAAACATAGACTCTTTTTTTAGCCCTATTATCCTTTGAAAGAGACTATTTTGCGTTAATGTTACCATTGGTACGCTTTAGCATGAACTTTTATAATGCGCTTTGAGAGGTAGATATAAGATAGTCGAAGCTTTCCAATATAGAAGATGTCAAAGATGAGATCCCCCCATTATTGTTCGATCGTAGAAAAAGGGAAATCTATATTGAGCTCTCTGCCGAAATCTTCCTAAAAAGAACAAAGTTTGTGGCCTTGAACATTAACTCGAATCTCACACTTTCCTCATTTTGCTCAAAGAGGCTCTGGGGTTGTCGAGATCATGTAATAATTATGCAGACTTTATAGATCGTGCATGAAATAGTGCAGATTAATCTTTTTGTCCTCTAATTCCCTCTTCCTATCGTATTCAACTTAATAGAAATATAAATACTTTTCGACTCATCTATGCCTCCAGAACACTCCCTACTGACTCAAAGGAAAGTTGTCTTGCTCATTACCATTATATCCCACTGTATTATCATTCTCTTTCTTGCTCTAATTCCACACAGAGTTCTATCACCAACTAATTTACTAAAAAATTAGTCTTATTGATTTTTCAAGCTATACGAAACCCCAACTAGTACCTTACTTTCTCTCATCCATAATAAAAGTACAGTCTTTCCCATCTCAAATCCAAAAACTACATTGAAAAATTTTGAAGATATCATTATTATATCACATATTCAAAAGTTCAAGAAGTTTTATTTCTCCTCTTCCACTATTCCCACTAATCAGGAAGAAAATAAAAAACACGAGTTTTCATTCCTTTCCAGTGTTAGCTGTTGCTTTCATTGATAAATAAACCAAACCAAATCAAGTCAACTCAAATTCAAACTTGAAACATTTTACTCACTTAGTCAATAAACCCATCTCTTCAAAATGTTTAAAGTAAAGAAATGTGTGCTATTGCTCACGATAACGTTTTGGTTTTACATCTTCCTATCTCAGTATAATGAACTAGAGAAAACCAAGTTGAGAGCCATCGCAGCTTCAGATAATCTCTTAGCATATTTCAACCATTACTGTACGTTCAAAATCCAAGAGAACACAAAAATAAATTTCAAGTATAACCAAGAACTTTTACTGAATTACAAAGAACATGGGTCTATATTCAACAAATTTGTAGATGATTTGATAGACCTTCTTAAGGAACAGAAGTTGAATTTTAATATTTTGGAAAGGCAATTGAATCTCAATTTAGATGATGATTTTGTGAAGTGGATACAGAGTGCCGACTCATTTTTATCTAAGGGATACTTAATGTCATTGACTGATAAACAACTTACTTATTCCAAAGTAAATCTCAACAAAATAAAAAACTCTCATAAACAATACGTCAAAGGTATGCCTAAATTGAATGAAAGATTCTATGCAGGAAGAGGTTATGTCATGATTGGAGGCTTCAAAGAGAGGAACTGGCTTAGTACCATTGCATTAATGTCATTAGTGAGAGCAGGGGCAAAGATACCTACAGAGGTTATGATATTTCATCAAGACGATTACGAAGAAGACTTTTGTGACTTAATTGCCCCTTCATATAATGCAAAGTGTATAAAAGTATATGAAATCTTAGGTGAAGAGAGAACACAATTCTTTTTGGATAATATCAATCTTGAAGAATTGAAGATCTTAGCAATTTTGATTTCGTCATTCCAAGATGTGATGTACTTGAATGCCAATACATTTGTTATCAATAACCCAGACGGCATGTTCAGTTCTAAAGTTTACAAGACATATAAAATGATCACTTGGCCTGATTTTGAAAGACGTACAACATCTCCAGTATATTACGACATTGCAGGATTGACAATAGACGAGTCTATGTCAGGCGTACGATTCTTGAACGATGTTTTGATTTTCAATAGGGACATTATAGATTCGAAATCTGAAAATCCAGAACCAAACTTTGAAGAAGAGAAAAATTTCCATGATAAGCAAGGTACAATTCCAGATTGGTCAACTTTTGATGATATAGTAATGATCAATAAAGTCCAATTCTTTGATACACTATTATTAGCCTTGTATTATTCTATGAATGGGCCAAATATATACTACCCATTACTCTCACAAGTAGTGATACACGACGATGCGTATATCAATGGAAAGGAAGTTTTATCTGCAGCAGCTAATTACTTTGGATTATCATACTATCAGTTGTTCAAAAGACCAGATTCGGATCTCAGTAATGATGAGGCTAAATCCCTATTAGGTGTATTACAATATAATCCTCAAGACGACTTTGAAGTTTATAGTAGCATAATTGCAGATATAGCATCAAAAGAAGATGAACTGCAGCAGAAGATAAGCGAAGCAGAACAAATACGTTTGTCTTTGAAGGGAATCTACAATACTAAATTTGAAGCCAACAAAGGAGTGGAAAATAATCCTCTTGTGCCCGCATTTTTCAGTAGCGCAGATGGTAATAAATTCCTAACAAATCCTTTCAACACTTTTGAAATATTAAAGAAAAATAGTAACAATGCACAAAGTTCAGATACGGATCTGGATAGTCTACTGAAATATGCTGGTACAAGAGTATTGAGTAATGCATTTCCCAGAGCTAGATTTGATTATGAGCAATACCTTTGGAAGATATCCAAAATGATTATTTGTGACGAGAAGTTGAAATTTAAACAATTTAAAGATAACGATATCAATGGTCTGTGTAATGAATTCATAGATATACATCTTGCAGAATTAGATAAGAACGAAGAACAAATAGCAATGAGTTACTATGAAAGGGTGAAAAGAGGGGATATCTAAAGATGATACACCGGGGAACTCGGATAAACATAAGGTTTACATCATCATCTTAGGATCTTTTCCACAAGTGTGGATTTAATTGTACATTTTACAAAAATGAATAAGTTAATAAATAAACAATTGATAAGAATAATTTATTTTTCGAATAAATAAGTTAGATAATAATATTATATTATCGATTTATAATAGTAATCTAATGAAGAAGATGGTTATATATATGTATACTACTTGGTATAAAACTAAACGTTTATCTCAAATTTATGGGTTTTGTTTGACGAAATCAACACCCTTTTCGATGTTCTTGACTAAAGTTTCCTTAGCAGTCTTGACCATTTCTTCTTCAACATCAGATAATAAACCAAGTGGGTGAATAGTCTTAACACCTTCAGTACCTAAAGTAACCTTTGAGGAGAAGAATTCAACACCTTCGGATTTGTATAATGGAGAGTCAACGAAAGTTGGTTCAACAACATCGGTTTCACCAGCTAAACCGTTTAAGACGGCACCAGCGAATCTAGCACCAGCTTGAGCCATAGATAAAGTAGCGGAACCGGCACCATCCTTGGCTTGAACAACTTCATCACCACCGAATTGAATTCTGTGAACTAAAGCATCGTAAGTTTCCTTTGATAAGTTCTTGTGCTTAGTTTGAGAGATTAATGGAACAATAGTGATACCAGAGTGACCACCAACAACGGTAACTGGTTCATTAACTGGGTTAGTACCAGCAACTTCAGATAAGAATCTTGAAGCTCTTAAGACATCTAAAGTGGTAACACCGAATAATTTCTTTGGGTTGTAAACACCTTTAGATTTTAAGACTTCGGCAACAATTGGAACAGTAGAGTTAACTGGGTTAGAGATAACTAAGATAGCAGCATTTGGAGAGTTTTCAGCAGCAGCTTTAGCTAAATCTCTAACAATTGAGGCATTGGTGTTGAATAAATCATCTCTAGTCATACCTGGTTTTCTTGGGACACCAGCTGGGATTAAGACAACATCGGCACCGGATAAAGCTTTGGATAAACCATCGTTATCTGGACCATAACCTTTAACGGTGGAGTTAGTTGGGATATGAGAAATATCAGCAGCGACACCAGCACCTAATCTTAAATCGTATAAGGCTAAATCGGTAACCTTGTGGTTCAATTTCATTAATAAGGATAATGGTTGACCAATACCACCAGCGGCACCTAAAACGGTAACTTTGTAAGCGGTTGATGCACTTGATGAAAAGTTTCTCTTTGCGATTCTAGTGAACATTTTTTGAATATAATTCTTGGAATGAAAATATAATAATAGAAGAAGACTACAATTATCTATACAGTATTAGAGTTCGTTGGAGGATCTAATATATAGTTGGATCAACAGATTGTTGTTATTCAATGAAAGAAAGAAAGGAATCAAAGGAAAGGAGAAAGGAAAGGAAGACGAGAATTGGGAACGGAAGAGGAGGAAAGTGGTGAGCTTCCCCCGGTTATTTCTCCAGTCTCCATACATTTTCGTCATCAACAGTCCATCGACCTGTGAGACTTTTTCCCTCTCTTTGTGATCGATCGGGAGCTACGGAGTCATGGGGCTGGTCTGCGCACGACCTGTGTTTTATGCTACTGTAGGGCTGGTTTGTTAGTTTTTTTACTGAAGAATTGGGGTGGTGCATGAATTCATCGATAGCTACTGGATCAGGAGATTACTAGACCAAATCATAGACATACACCTCAGTAAAAGATCACTATCGAACACTGAACCCCAGTGAGAGCGAGAGAATTACTTTAACTTTCACGGGCCCGAGTTTTTCAGTTGACAGCGCGAATGCGAGTTTGACAGTGATTTAGTCACGAAGAGAGGCTAGTAGATGTGGGAAGTGTAGTGTGTAAGTATGTATATTAGCTCAATGGATGGGTGGCTAGTGGACGGTAAATGCCAATGGTGGACCGACCTGGTTACTAAGCCATAGTGAGTTCCACTTCATTCTATTTGAAAGCCACTGATCTGTCCTCAAATGATTTTTACGAGGTGGCTACTATAGCCTAACCTCACTTTCCCACTATGATTAAATCCGCTTAGTTAGAGTTGCTCACTTTTCAGAATGTGCTGATTGGCTGCTTCGCTAACAAAAACACAAGCATGGCGGTGCTAGCCGGATACAGATGGATATTACCGTATTTAATGAATTCCGTCTTTATACCGGATTTACTAATATTCATGAGACGGCTATGCCAGTGTTGGGGTAACCGCCTGAAAGTTATTTTAGATATCAGATGCGCCAGAGGTAATGGTTATCAATATGCATTTTTCTATTGTTTCTCGAGAAGCTTAAAAATCTTTTGTTATCGGCGCATATGATAACTTCAGATACTTAAGACCAATGATTTGAAACTTGTATATAAACCAAACTTCTTTCTCCAAGATGTCTTTTTCATTCAACAACTATTATTCCAACAGTCTTTAGTCAGAATCACTATTTTAAACCATCTTTACAAATGACTGTTGAAAATATCAAAATCGCTATCGACAGGGGTGGAACTTGTATGTCCTTTTTTTATATAACCTTAAATTTTCCAGTTTTTGGAGATTGAGTGCAGAGTACTAACTTATACATTGTTTTTTAAGTCACCGATGTTATTGCTATCATCCCAGGTCAAGAAGATTACGTCTTCAAGCTCTTGTCCGTTGATCCAAGTAACTATAAAGATGCCAACATTGAGGGTATCAGAAGAGTCTTGGAATACGTTCACAAGAAGCCAATTCCAAGAGGTGAACCATTAGATACTTCTTGTATTTCATCAATCAAGTTAGGTACAACTGTGGCTACCAATGCTTTGTTAGAAAGAAAAGGTGAAAAAGTTGCTTTCTTAACTACAAAGGGTTTCAAAGATTACTTATACATTGGTGATCAATCAAGACCTGATTTATTCTCTTTGAGGATCATCAAACCTGGTGTCCTATATGAAAAGGTTGTTGAAGTTGATGAAAGAGTTACATTAGCTGCTTATAGTGAAGATCCAGAACATGATGATTGCTCCTCAAAGGTTGATGGTAAGGATTACGTACTTGGTGCTACCAAAGAAGTTATACATGTTATCAACCCAATAGACATGGAACAAGTTAAGACTGAATTAACTAAATTGAAAGAAGAAGGTTTCCATACCGTTGCTATCTGTTTCATTCATGGTTACAACTATCGTCTTCATGAAATCAAAGTTAAAGAATTGGCTGAATCTATGGGGTTCACCGCCTTGACTTCTCATGAAACTTTAGCTACTATTAAAGCTATTCCAAGAGGTCAATCCACAGTTGTTGACGCTTATTTAACTCCTGTTATCAAACTTTATATTCAAAACTTCTTATCTGGTTTCAAGCAAGGTTTTGAGAAACATACTAGAATTGAATTTATGCAATCAGATGGTGGTCTTTCATCTCATGAACATTTCTCAGGTTTACGTTCTTTATTATCAGGTCCAGCCGGTGGTGTCGTTGGTGCTGCTGTTACCTGTTATGATGAAAAGGAAAAATCTCCAATTGTTGGATTTGATATGGGTGGTACCTCTACCGATGTTTCTCGTTTTGCAGGTCAATACGAGCATGTCTTCGAAACTTTAACTGCTGGTATTAATGTTGCAGCTCCTCAATTAGATATTAATACTGTTGCCGCTGGTGGTGGTTCTATTCTCTTCTATGAAAATGGTGTTTTAAGAGTTGGTCCTGAATCTGCTTCTTCTCATCCAGGTCCAGCTTGTTATAGAAAAGGTGGTCCATTAACTGTTACCGATGCCAATTTATTCACCGGTAGAATCTTACCAGAATATTTCCCAAAGATTTTTGGTCCTAATGAAGATCTTCCATTGGATTATGAAATCACCAAAAAGAAGTTTGAAGAATTCACTGAAAGAATCAATAATGATAACCCAGAAAATCCAAAGACTCCATTTGAAGTTGCTTTAGGTTTCTTGAAAGTTGCTAATTTCAACATGGCTAAGCCAATTAGATCTTTGACTGAATCTAAGGGTTATGATGTTTCAAGACATACTTTAGCTTCATTTGGGGGTGCTGGTGGTCAACATGCTGCCTCTTTAGCTCAAATCTTAAAGATCAATAGAGTGATTATCCATAAATACTCTTCTATTCTTTCTGCATATGGTATTGCCTTAGCTGATGTTGTTAAGGATGTTCAAGAACCATCAGCTGGTATTTATTCCGAAGAAACTAAAGCTGAATTATTGAAGAAATGTGAAACTTTGAAAGAAAAAGTTGCTGAGGGATTAATTACACAAGGTTGTGATCCTAAGTCTCTTAAATATGAATTCTTCTTCAATATGGGTTACTCTGGTTCTGAAACAAAACTTATGATCAAGATGCCTGAAAACGGTGATTTCTTGAGTGATTTCTTGAAAACACACGAAAGAGAATTTTCATTCAATGATGGTACTAGAAACATCAATGTTCATGATATCCGTGTCAGAGGTTCATCCGTTGTTTCTAAGAAAGATGTTTCTTCTCCTTACGATGATTTGGCTGCTATCACAAGAGTTGAAAATGTTGACAAATATGTTGAAACCACAAAGAAAATGGTTTTTGAAGAAGGTGAATTAGATTCAAGGGTTTTCTTCTTAGACAATTTACCAATCGGTTCAATTGTTAAAGGTCCAGCTTTGATCTTAGATACTACTCAAACTATTTTAGTGACTCCAAATGCTACTGCTACCATTTTACCAAAGCATGTTTTGTTGAACTTGAATACAAGTGTTAAAGCCGATGTTAGTGTTGATTACGTCGATCCAATTCAATTAGCTGTTTTCTCTAATAGATTCATGTTCATTGCTGAAGATATGGGTAGAACTTTACAAAAGATTTCTGTCTCTGCTAACATTAAAGAAAGAATGGATTTCTCATGTGCTTTATTTGATCAAAATGGTAATTTGACTGCTAATGCTCCTCATGTTCCTGTTCATCTTGGTTCCATGTCCTTTGCCATTAAATATGCAAAGGAATACTGGGGTGACAATATTAAACCAGGTGATGTCTTAGCTACAAACCATCCAATTGCTGGTGGTACCCATTTACCAGATATTACTTTAATTTCTCCAGTCTTTATTGATGGTAAGATTAGATTCTTCACTGCTTCAAGAGCTCATCATGCTGAAATCGGTGGTACTTCCCCAGGTTCCTCTCCTTCTGATGCTAAACATTTATGGGAAGAAGGTGCTAGTTTTGTTGCATGGAAGATTGTTTCTCAAGGTAAGTTTGATTATGAAGGTGTTGACAAATATTTCATGGTTGAACCAGCTCAATATCCACGTAGTTCTTCTACTAGAAAACTTCAAGATAATATTTCAGATTTGAAAGCTCAAATTGCTGCCAATCAAAGAGGTGTTAACTTATTGCAAGATTTGTTTGAAGAATATGGTGTTGAAACTGTTTTATTCTACATGAGTAACGTTAAGAAATCTGCTGAAACTGCCGTTAGAAATTTCTTGAAGAAATTAGCTAAGGACAAGAAGGGTCAATTACCATTAACAAGTGAAGAATACTTAGATGATGGTTCCAAACTTTGTTGTTCTATTTCCATTAATGAAGACGAAGGTACTGCTGTTTATGATTTTACTGGTACTTCAGAACAAGCTTATAATTGTTACAATGCCCCAGCTGCTGTTACTTATGCGTGTGTCATCTATGGTTTACGTACTTTGATTAATGCTGATATCCCATTGAATGAAGGTTGTTTAGTTCCAATTAAGATTATTATTCCAGAAGGTACTATCTTGAACCCAACAAAGGAAGCTGCTGTCAATGCTGGTAATGGTCATACTTCTCAAAGAATTAATGATACAATTATGAAGGCATATGGTGTATGTGGTGCTGGTACCGGTTCTATGAATGTCTTAGCCTTTGGTATGGGTGGTATGAAAGATGGTAAATTAGTTGAAGGTTTCGGTATGGTTGAAACCATTGGTGGTGGTTCTGGTGCTTGTGAAGGTTGTGATGGTTGGTCAGGTACTCAAGTTCATATGACCAATACCAAGATCACAGATCCAGAAATCTTAGAAAAGAGATATCCATGTGTTTTACTTGATTTCTCTATTCGTAAGGGAACTGGTGGTAAAGGTCAATGGAATGGTGGTGATGGTATGCAAAGAATGGTTGAATTCACAACAGATCTCCATTGTAGTGTTTCTGCTTATAGAAGAGTTAATGCCCCTTATGGTATGGCTGGTGGTGAAGATGGTGCCAGGGGTCAAACTAGATTGGGTAAGAAGAAACCAGATGGATCAATCCAATGGATTCACTTACCTGGTTTCTCCGAAATTGATTTAGAAGCTGGTGATGTAGTTTGTATCAGAACTCCAGGTGGTGGTGGATTTGGTTCAATCAACGATGGATTTGCTATGGACACATCAAAGCCAGCTCCTGTAGCTCATGTTCCTCTTGCCGGTGGTACTTTAGCTAATATTTCATCAACTGCTGCTACCTCTCAATAGGCCCATGATCAGTAGTGATTATCCAAATATCAATAAATTCAATAAATATTATATAGATTATTCGTATACAAAAAAAAGTTTAGTTCTCTTTTATTTATATTGATATATAGTCAATTTGATTGACTCATCGTAGACATAGTACCAACTCAGGAGGTAAAGGTGATTTAAACTATTCTACTTTGTAAAATAGCTTCAAAGGCATATATAAATCTTTTTAACATCATTTCCCCATCTCTTTCGCTTGACAAAATATATTACGAGCTAAAAAAATAAAAATATTTTTTTTCCCTCTGATATCAACATTTGAACTAATGTAAAATATCGATTCCAATAGCATAATTCAATCCTGCCTTTATATACCCTAATAGAACCACAATGAATATTTCTAGCGTTGTGATACGGATCTCAGTGAGGAGTAGAATACCGAAAAGATTGTTTTGTTCATCCTTTCAACTATGTTCACAGCCTGTACCACTTTTCAATTCAAAATCAGAGGAAGGGAAGAAAGTTACATCAGGCAAGACAGTTAAAACCTTTGTAGCTCCTCCTGCAGATTTCTTGCAGAATAAAACTGTCAAGAAGAAAGTAGAAGGTCCCAAGAAGAAGAAACATACCCGAATCTTTGATGGAAGTTATTTGAACAAGCATTTTTCAAGAGCATCCGATATTCCTATGCCTAACATGACACAAGCAATTCGCCACAATGTTGATACGTTTATGTTAAGAAGTGAAGTAGAATTAGATCGTACGATATTTGATTATGATAAGATTCCAGGAGAGACACCTTTGAGCGATGATGATGCGATACACAATATAGAAGACGAGGAGTTTATAGATGATGAGCCTGAGTATAATTCAAATGATAAAGAAGAAGAGAAAGAACTACTTAGTGAAGAAGACAAGGAGTTTTTAAACAAATACGATAACCAGAATGTACATAATGAGGATAAGCCATTAATGGAAGCACAATCAAGACATTTAGCTAAGTTGGATAAAAAATTAAAAGAAGAGGAGACATTTAATAATTTACCTGAAATACTTCTCATGGGTCGTTGTAATGTCGGTAAATCTTCTTTACTCAATGGGCTATTGTCAAATGAGAAATCAAAAACAAAGAGTCAATACGCAAGAGTTAAGAATGAGCCAGGTTATACACAATGTCTTCATATGTATAATATTGGAAATAGAGTAAGAATAGTGGATTCCCCAGGATATGGTGAAAAGGGTAAAGTATGGCAAGGTGATTTGGTAATGGAGTATTTGAGAAGACGTAGGATCTTGAGAAGAGTATATCTTTTACTTGATTCTAAGATTGGTGTCACCAACTATGATGAAGTAATCATTGATAGTCTTGTAGAGTTGGGAATCTCATTTGATATCGTATTTACAAAGATTGATAAATTACCAAATGCCAATATTGTTGAATGTCTAGGAGAAGTGATGGAAGACCCCGCATTGAAGAATTTAAGGATCCAACCATATTATTATTTCACCAATACTAATAAACCATCGGATAAAGCTCCAATTCCATTGAAATCAGGTTTGCTTGAACTTAGAAGAGGTATACTAGAAGCATGTGGTTACGATATGAGCAAAGAATTATTACCAATTTCTAGAAATATTCCAAAGCCATTGAAGGGAAGAAAGGCAAGAATGGAAAAGAAGGCAAAAGTCAAGAAGCCCAAGAAGAGGGTCGATAAGAAGGCAAGGGAGGCTAATGAGTGGGTATATATTTAATAGATCACAATCGTCTAAATGAAAAAAAACAAAACCTTCATTCCTGTATATAAAAATGTATCTATATAAATATAATTATTACCTCTATGAAAACAAACCAACTCATCCAAAAATCATTCATCTGCATGTATATATAAACTAAGTCATCAATATATCCTCATCATCGTCATTATCACCCATTTGCAACTTTTCAGAAGCATCAGTATCGGTATCTATACTAAGTTTGGTTAAACTTTCATATACCGAGTCCCGTGCTAGTTATTTTGAAACTTCAACGGGAACTTGTTCATTAGATAATTTATTTTCTGTCCTTTTATCGTCTTCAAAAAATCTATCTACTGAAGCACCAAGGTACAGCCTCAATTGTTTTCTTGTACATGGCATTAATTTACATTTAACCATTTGCTTACCACCTTTTTCATAAGCTTGAAATCTATGACATCCACCAAAAGCGAAATATTTATTGACACCATTTTCTCTAACTACTAGGACATCAATAGGTGGTAATTCACCAGCTGTTATATCTTGCAAAGGACAAGTTGAAGATGCCATGGGGACACCATTGAGTGTTGATATCATTGAATCAATCTTTGAGTAATCTAAAACTGGTGCAATGGGTCTAGCTATATCCGATAAAGGAATATAGTCTATCTTTCCCAAATGACTCGATTGAATGCTTCCGCCTTTTGACATTTTTGTATATTGATATATATGTGTTGAGTAGTGGGATGTTCCTCTGTCCCAAAAGACCTTCCTTGTATATTGCTATGTACTTAGACTGAATACTTTTTTCAATAATTACAGAATATTTATAAGATTGTGGAGGTTTACAAATTCTTCTGCGCGATTACAAATTTGGCAAGAATCTAGAATTAACAATGCGCATATCGGTGATTCAAGATCTAAACTTTAATTTGTGCTTATTGAAAATAGAAATGGAATTTATTTTTAGATGATTATTTAATTAATTAAAACTTTTAGAAACCGGGGATGAATGCAAAATAAGGAATATCAAAGAAAAAGCAAAGCAAAGAAAAGCAAAGCAAAGTAAAATGCAATAATGGAAAACCATCAACATGGGTGTTGAATCAAATAGAACGGTCGTCAGGGATAATAACTTCATATAGTTCTGGAAGTTCAAAGGAAGTGAATTTATCATTCAAAACTCTTAAATGGCCATTTACCTTGACCAAATAAACGTCTTCAGGTGTTAGTGAGTAACCACCAAGAGCAGAACAATCTGTTTTAAATTGAGTGTAGTCAAATCCACGAATAGATCTTTCTAATCCACCACATATTTTGTAAAACATGGAAGTCTTGTTGGTAATTAGTGCGAACCTTTCATTAGAATATGTGAGTGAATTTGGTAATGATCCTCTTCCACGATTATTTCTTGATCTACCTCTTGGATCAGTATCTTGAATCAATGTTTGACGGGCTAAATGAGTTGGTGTGTCCAGAAAACATCTGAAGATCTTGAGGTTTTTAGTTTTCTCCAACAATCTACGAGGAATGGTTGAAGAATTTGAATAAATAAGTAGTTCCCTGAAATTATGAGCATCTTCCGAGTCCAAAGTAAATCCTAGAGCATAGACACATTTATCTAAAATTAAGGATCTTAAACTGGACGTTACTTTAAACGATGTATTAAACTTGACATTTGTCAGCTTCAGTCTGTTCAAGTTAACAGGAAGATTACCATCTATCAAACCATATTCGATTTCCAAATTCTTGATATTTTTGTACGTTGAACTTGACAAATCTGGAGTACATGTTATAGAGCCCTTTGGGTAAACTAATTTCAAAGAGGAAATGCTTTCATTGATGAAATCTTCCAATATAAGTGATTCGGAATGATTTAAGAAAATGCAAAGCGTCTTGAGATTGTGGAAAGCATGGAATTGATCTGCAGAAAATACCATGCGATCATCAAAAATACCCATGGAGAGATTAGTTAAGTTTGGAAGCTCATTACTGGAGCGATCAAGATGAGTAGGACAATAACTTGCTAATTTTAGAGTGTGAATTCTACTTGGAAGATTTAATAGTGATGAAACAACAGAGTCTGAATCTATATGTAAATACTCTAAGTTGATCAAATTTAAGAGATCCAGTGCCAAAAATTGGGAATTCTTCAATGTCAGTGAATTTAAATTAGACAACTCAGGGAATATATAACTCTGAGAAACTACCATGTAATGGTTCAAAGTTAAAGTTCTCAGATTTTTGAAATTGTGCAACTCAATTGGTAGAGATGTATAAAGGTGAGTCAAGTTTGGTAGATTATCCAGCAAATCAAAAATGTCAGACCCATGATGATAATTGAAATCTAATTGGTGAGATTTATTGCATTGAATTTCAAGACTATTTATACTGTTTGTAATTGAAGTCTTTTCAGTCCAAATAAGATTCTTCAATAAGATGAAATTCTCCAAAACTTCAAATATTGGTCCATCAATGTTTAAAATACAAGAAATATAATTCTTGTCAATGTGTATTGAAGAAGAATCGTGTAAAAAATTAGCGTGATCAATGGTGATATCAGGAAAGGAAATGTATGGTCTTTGACAACTAATCTCTTTTAACAATTGAACTTTATCTGCTGGGAAAGTAATCGATTTATTATCTATTGGAACTGACCATTTATATTTATTGAACGAGGTATTCCATTTGTTAAAGTCATGCCAAAATGAGTGAATTTCATTTTCCAAAGGCGGAGAAGAGTTATCCAAGTCTTTATTGAATGAAATTTCCAGAGTATCAATTGGTTTCATTTGATTATAACGACAAAACTCATTCAAGACTTTATATGGATAAGAATTGTAGAAGATACAATCATTCAATGAACTTACTTGTTCAATCTTCTTTTCTTGTTTGTCAAAGTCGTTGTGTAGATTAGAACCCATTAATCTCTCCACATCATCAAAGGACAAATCTTTGCCCGCTTTAATAGTTAATTTATCATTTGGTATTCTGGCAAGAACCAAAGGAACCAAAGATGGGATATTTAAAAGAGTAATAGCCACACTTAAAGGAAGTAGATCTAATACATGGAGTTGTATCTCTTTTGGAAGGTCTAAAAAGAAGTGAAAGGAATTCATTTCTTCTGTTGTCAAAAATTCCAAGAAATAATACCAGAGTAAGTATCTCGTACTTTGATGTTTAGGATGAAAGTGGCAAATATATAAGTCTATATATTACACAGATATAAAACAGCCAGGAGCCTGTCATTAATGACATTAATGCCATAATAAAAGAAAAAAAAAATGTTTCTATTTACAGATCTGTAATCTGCATTAGGAAATTCGTGGGGTCATTTCGCAATAATACGCCAAGTTTTGCACACATTTTTTTCGGGGGTCTTTCAAAGAGCCACCAAGAAGCGCAATGTTTAATTGAGTAAACTGAAAGGCTTGCCCGTGCCCATGTACAGTGAATGCACCCACACCCACACCGGCATTTTGAGGTGTTTACCTTTTGATTCATTTGTTTTTCAAAGTAGGGGAACAACAGTAAACCCCTGTTAAAGCCTAGCAATCCAAGACCACAGTTCTGCGAGAAGTAATATAAAGATGTGCATGCGCTACACTAGTGGAGTACTTGTACTTTCTAAGAGCAGAAGACTCCTGATACCAATTTCATATATTTACTACCACTATTGAAGCTCCTATAAACATGTTCAACAAGCCAAACTGTCCAAAAGTGACTCACTAAACGTGAAGACACTTGAACAAATTTACGCCGTGGAAGAGCCGCGCATTGTGGAGCAGCGGAAAGCCGGCGGAATTTAAGGTGGAAAATTCCTTAACTTTTTTTTCACACAGTGTAACTCCGGTGAGTACGGAGAGTACGGAGGGTACGGAGTGACTGGTGACTGGTGACTGGTGTCTCGTGACTCACAGTCTACTGTTTCGATATTGACTTACAAAACTCGCCCTGGTGATAGACTCCCCTGGTTTACTAACTAATAGTGCACATTGTTTCTATTTAACTGTAGTTTATCTGCACTGACGGCTGGTTATCAATAGAACTTATTGGTCCGAGGAGATTTGCTCCATTAAGTAAAAAGTCGCCGCTAATGCTCTGAGTGATTACTGCGAGCATTATTTTCTGCATGGTATAATATCAAATCTTTCAGGTTATCAGAATACCCAAAGCATACCTAGTGTTTTTGCTCTTCTTCTTTCCGTTGAACCAGACTCTACTCAAGCATAAGGGACATTTTTCAACTTGAGCCTTTCGGACAACAGATACACTCACAAGGTTTCAAAGTTATTAGAAGAAGCATATACTAAATACCAAGGATTTCTCAGATATCATATCTCCATTTTTTTTATTTTCACTGAAAGAACAGACATTCACCTGCCCTAAACGACTAGGACAAAGAGACAGATCTTGCATATCTCATCAATACGAACTAATAATTTGTTACTAGAATTTTTCTTTGCTTTCATAAACTAATTGACATTAGAAACACAAAATGACGGATAAAGGAGCTCGAGGAGTCTTCTCAGAAGTGGGGTCCTTGGAAAGTCATCAACCCCAACTTTTAGAGGTTGACTCTGATGATGGAAACAACACTTCATTCATACAAAAGACGAATACAAATAAAAGTAACATATCAGAAGGTTCTAAAAAGCTTCGTCGATTGGCAACTGATCAAAGTGAATATTTTGACCCAGAAAAGAGACCTCCATGTTTTAGTTCAACATTTCAAGAATATATATGTATAGGGTTACTTATATTCTCTCCTGCTAGTGCCTCTATGTCATCATCTGCTTTTCAAGCAAGTATTACAAAGACAGCCGATCATTTTGGTATCTCAGGTGGGTCTCGTACTTGGCTTGCAAGTTCAATTATGTTGGGTAATGGTACTTGTTTGTTATTAATGGGTGGCTTTGCTGATGCCTTTGGTAGGAAGAACGCAATCCTAATAAGTTTTATTTCATTTGCTGTATGTTCCTTGATTGCAGGATTTATGGAAGATTATATCGCTTTATGTGTATTTAGAGGTTTACAAGGTGCATTCGTTGCATGTGGTGTCCCAGCAAGTGCTGGATTCATTGGCGCAACTTATAAAAATGGTAGAAGAAAAAATATGGCAATGAGTTTATTTGCCGCTGGTGCTCCAGTTGGTGGAGCTTGTGGGTTTTTCATAGGTGGTGTTTGTGTTGAAGTATTGAGTTGGAGATCTGTACATTATTTCTTATCTATTTTATATCTTTTATTCTTCATCACTGCCATATTTGTAATTCCAAAAGATGTTATTATAGAATGGAGTAAAGCAGGCAAAATTTTGAAAGGTCAAGATTTCTTTGGTGCATTACTATCAATGGCTGGATTTTTACTTGTTTGTTTTAGTTTAACTCAAAGCGGTGCTGCTCCAAATGGTTGGAATACTCCATATATTATTGCATTATTAGTGGTTGGGTTTGTACTGATTGCCTTATTCGTACTATACGAAATTTTCGTTCCAAAAAATCCAATAATGCCAATGCGTTTATGGAAATCAAGAAATTTTACTCTTTGTATGATTGTAGTTTCATTCTCTTGGATGAATTTCTTTGGTGTATTAAACTATAACGCCGTGTTATACTTTGAAGAAGTAAGAGGGTATAGCGCAATTATTACAGCTTGTTGTTTCTTGACTCAACCAATAGCAGGGATTTCAGTCAATATCTTTGCTGGCTTGACAATGCATAAAATTCCAGGTAAGATTTTATTAACCGTTGGTTGTCTGGGGTTTTTGATAAGTTCTATCATTTGGGGTACACTTCCTATTCATAAAAACTATTTCTTAGGCCCATTTTGGTGTTTTATCTTTACAGTTCTTGGTGCTGACTTAATCTATAATATTGCAAATAGATGTGCTTTATCATCAGTAGATAAAGGTTTACAAAGTCGTGCAGCTGGTACTTTTAATACGGTTATTCAATTATCGTCAAGTATTGGATTAGGTATCTCATCAACGATTATCTCAGCTAAGAATCCTTACTATGGAGGACCCGAAGAATCAAAACAAGTTGTTGCCTTATTTCATGGTTTCAAAAACTCATATTATTTTGGTATGGCACTGGCTGCCTCAAGTGTCATTATAAGTCAATTCGTCAAGATAGGAACAGTTGGAACTCATGGTCCACCACCCGCTAATAAGGATAAAGAAGAGATAGCTTCTAATGAGGCTCCAGCTGAGTCTACTTCGGAGAAAGAGCACAAAGAAAGTGTTTAATAGCACATATTCCTAATTTACATTAATTTCGGACCTTTTGCTTTTGGTTCCAACGCAAAACAGTTATGTGTATATAAGTAACACTTAATGAACAATATGTATTTATATCTATATATTAAATTTCGGGCATGGTAATAACTAATAAAAACGTAAATAGATAGCCCCTCTTTTAAAGCCGCACCGCGAGCTATAGAAAGTGAGCTAAATAGCATAGAACTGTCTCAGATTGAATAGATAACTTACAGTCATATATAGTTGTTGTTGAAATAAAACGGAATACATTGACATAACTTAACCTATGTCATCGTCGGAAATAATAAATAGGGTTTGGACAGGAACACTTCAGGTTAAGTTTGTCCTTCATGAATCTCTGATAGATTGGCCCAAATTTGAAAATGAAACTATTATAAACGAGTTTTACTCTGCATTGAATCGTAATTCATACTTTCATATCAGATTGCCACAAGTACTGACATTTTTCAAACCATTCTTGAAAGATCCTTCCATTGCAGACCTCAATAATTGGTGGCTTGAATATGAGGAAGTACCGTTGAAATGGAATTGGCCTATTGGCTTATTATACGATATACATACGGCTTTAAATCCAGAGCAGCAACAACAGCATCAATTATCATCTGATCAAACAAACTCACAAAACAGTGAACCAAAATGTTGGAGCCTAATATTGAAACATGGGGATTATCCAGACGAATACATCTTACCAATCATTGGGACTTCATCGTCAACAATCAAAGTTGATAAAAGCGTTCGACTTTCCTTTTTGGAAAGCTATTGGGTCAATCAAATGAAAGAAACGTGTTATATATTGAATGGATCAACAAAGGCAATAATGAGTTTATCCAAAGAAATGTCATCTCAGTTGTGGAACTCCGTATTGACATGCGATACTTATACTTTTGAAACTATTTTCAGAAAATTGATTCCAACTCATTTAAGTTCTTTGAAATATGTACCCATACGAATTTATTTACCAACTTCCAATAAAATCTATCAACCTTTGGTAGAACCACTCGTCAACAAAAAGAGACAAACTTTAGGTGAAGTCTTACAGAGTACGATCCCTGATTTATTCCCATCGTCTCTTATTTACACAGTCTCATATCCTCTATGTCATGGTATCGTTCTTCCATTAGAGACTCCAATTGTGGATCTATATACCATAATGAAATTCATGGATGGGTTCTTACATATCAGCGTGATTCTTATCTCACAGGAATAGAAGTTACAAAACAAATAGGATTCTATCCTGATTATCTATCAATAAAATGTCAATATATATATATATATATATATATATATAATGTGAAATATTAGTACAGCGAATCTATAAACTTTACTCTGGTATCTCAAAAACAGCTTGAAGCCATATACGATACATCTTCAGCTGTTTCTTTCTGTTGACCAATAATCTTCTATCAGTTCCAATCTTCTTCTCAACAAATTTCTTTGTGAATATCTGTCTTAACTCCTCTTCAGTGAAAAAATACACCCTTGTACCATCACCTCTAACATAGAAATTATCGTCTAATAATCTATTTTTCTTGAATCTAACTTGGGCTAAATCATATCTACCATAATCTCTAAATAAAATATGTCCTCCTGGTTTCATCAATTTGGCCAAATTGTTTATCGCATGATCCCATTGATCTGGACTCAATGCACTGAAGACAAACACCATGATTGCAATGTCGATAGAATGTGGTTCAACAGTTTCTGGTAATTCTAAATTTGGATTGGCTAAATCCCATACACATCCATGCGCAAATTTAGGGTCATATTCAGGACTCGTCTTAACCAAATTGATTGCATTCTTAGAGTAATCAGCACCAACTATCTTGAAGTTTGGGTTCTTATTTTGTGATAAAATTGGGAACATGGTATTTCCAGCACCACAACCAATTTCTAAAACTTTACATGGTGCTGCATCTTCTTTAGTTACTTCATATAAAGATGGGAATTCTATCTGTAACCATTTTCTGTCCTTGAAGAAATTTTCCTTATTATTTTTGTAGAAAATATCCCAATAGTATTCTGGTTTAGCGTTGTATACTTTCTTATCAAAATCTCCAACGGGGTTCTCATATTGTTTCTTTATTTTTTCCTCGGCATCCTGAACTTGTTCTTCTCCCCAATCAACATGATCCCTAAAAATCACAACATTGATAACAGTTAGTAAATCAGAAATATATATATGGTCTCAAAATGATTGAATATCTACATACCAAGCATTATGGTTGAAAACGTCTTCGTCTGACTCTAGAAACCTCTGTCCAAAGACAAATGGAGCATCTTTCCCTATTCTGCTATCGAGAGGAGGTTTGGTCTCTTTTGAAACTGTTTCCTCGGACATTTCTAATTATAGTTCAGTTCCAGTAAAATGCCTAGTAAAGCCTTTCCGTTTTGAACAGCCCCACTTTGCTGTTACTGGTTTAAGATGATCTACAAATCATGTTAGAAAAATCACTAGAAAATTTTCGAAACTTTCGCTGGAGCCTCATAGTAAATATTTTTTTTCAACGGCTGTGAATCCCAATTAGGCAATTGTGTCAGACCAGCCATTTGATAAGATCTGATCCTCTGCATGTAATGGAGTATATTATATTACTGAATATGGTAATGAACAATAACAAGCCTTCCTAAATTATGTTCTAAAATACGTTTTAGACAAAAAAGCCATGTATATTCCTCAAAGTTTTCTTCCTTTCAAATCTTTTCTTCTTCTTCTTCATCCATATTTCAAAAAAACGCTTAGACTTCATTCATCTTGATACATTAAGATCAAGTAAAAGTTCATCCTTCAGATCCATACTCAACAAGGCAAGAAAGAACCAATAAACAGACGAATATGAGAAAGTTCAAAGGTGAACAATTAGTAGTTGACGAAGTCTATGCTACTCCTCAGAACATAGACACTCTTGAAGTTTCATCCGCTCCATCAATAAAGCACAAGAATCTTGGAGAACTGCTAACTTCTTACAACAAGAGACAACCTATAATCATACCTACCCCAGCAGAACGTCAAACAAGGGTTTACAGTTGTTATGCTGACTTCAAAGTTCCAAAATTCCCAGAAACACTTGAGAATATCCCAATACAACAACGAAGACGTTTCTCTTCATCATACGAAATTCTAGAGAAGAAGTATGACTTTGCTCCTAAACTCCATGACAACACCGAAGAACAGAAGAAAATAGGATTTTTGCAAAAGTTTGATGTTCCAAAGCTAAGGAGACTATCTATTCCAAAATCCATCTCAGCTTCATTCAACACCCCAGCCTCCCCTCCTTCCTTCGTCAAAAAAATTCAAAACAGACTCTCGTCTTTGAAATTAGAACTCAATACTAAAAGTGAGGATGATGAGGACCAAAAATTTCAAGAAACCGAATTACCTGAAGCTCATTTTGCCAAAGAAACTGATTATGATCAATCTTCTATTGCTGCTTCGGCAAGAGAAATTGAAGACGGCTACTCTTACAGTGAAAGCCATTTCTATCAAAGCTCTATTTCAGATGAAATTTCTTTGCTATCAATAGGAACGCTAGAATCTATTCTCAAAGGTTACACTGGTGACGTTGATGACTTTCTACTTCACAATCACAAGAGACAACCTACTGGAACTTCCTCTGTATACGATGAAGGTGAAGTGGACACCCAAACAATGGAGACTGACTACCTTTCATTACCTTCAGATTTCTCCTCCAGATTTGCCGATTCCAACCAATCTCCTCACTCAACAGGTTCAGGTTCAATTTCCCTATTCTCTACCCAGAACAGTAGCAGAGAGTCTCATTTCACAGATGCTTTATCTTATACTTCTTCTACCCATTTCAAGTCGTTGAGGAATAACTACTCACAAAAGCCATTACCAGCTCCACCCATCCTTTCCTTCAATCAAGGTGATGTGAGGAACTACAATCGTCAAGAAAATGTAGTGATAAACACAGGTGTACCCCCTCAAGTGCCCAAGCATCAATATTTGGAAGGTGAAAAAGTAACTGTGAAACGAAATGATAATGCGGAATGGGGTGCAGATGCAGACGCAGCTGTTCCAAATCAGAAAGTTGTTGTTTCGAAAGATACCTCCATATATACAAGAAAACCAACTTACTCCAAAATTAAGAAACAATATGGAGATATTCCAATTTTGTCAAATAGGACGGATGAAACTGAAGAGAAGGAAAGATCAGCTTCTCTCCAGTATTTACAAAATGTAGGTATCGAACCATTCATGCTCAGTGGGTACCAGGAATGCACGAAGTTGAAAGCAGTCAACTAAAAACCAACGCAAAGAAGATAACTTGCTTTTATATATATAGTATTTACTGAAAAATCATTGATATCACCTCCAAAAATTACAAATAAGCCCTAAGCTTAGTTAAATATTTATTCGAATATACTGTTCTATCAGAAATACATATCCATTCAAAAAAACGTAAAATAGGTAGCTATATATGCTCAAACGATATCCTTAGGATTTCTCATTGCCAATTTGGCAGCCTTGAATCTACTTACTTTCACCTCGTTTCCGAACTCGTCTATAGGTTCTAGTTCGAGTTCCTTCAAACTTTTCTTATATCCTCCGTTATATTGTCCCATCATTTTCTTTCTTAGCCTGGTATAATCAAGGGCGATATTTTGATTCAATACATCACTACTCAATGAAACATCCAAATCAGGATCTGGAATAGAATGGGATATAGAAGATACTTCGGGGTCTAGTTGTGAATCATCATTAGTATCATTAATATGCTCGATAATTTCGGAAGCTAACACAGGTCCATCATCATCTTCCTCTTCACTTTCTTCCTTCGCATCTTCATCATCTTCATCAATTTCTTTGGGAACAACATCAAGTCCTTCGTCAGGATTCATATTGATACTATTGGTGTTTTCACCAAATTCTTGGAATATGGTCTTTTTAGCTTGTCTCGACTCAATGATCTTATTCATCTTCTTAAAATCTTCTAATTCCTCAATTACTTCACCCTCGGTGTGAATATCGTCATCATAAAGACCTAAAACATACGCCTTTGCCATCGTATCCATATTTTCCTGTAATGAATTATAATCCAATGTGGTATCCACAACTTCTATGGTATTCTCCCCTCTTTTTGATTCAATATCCTTGACAGTAGAACTTGCTATGTTACTTCTACCTGATGGTTCACCATTCTCCAACTGAGATTCATCTTCAACGTCTTCGAAATCATGTTCTTCATTTATAATATTTGCGATTCCCGATTCTCTTTCTGCTAAATATTCAGGATTTGGAACCTCAGGATTTGTTTCTTTGGGTGTTTCAATGGGAAGACCTTTACTGATTTGGTTTCCAGAATTTCTGGATACAGCTTTTGGTGGCTTCAAAGAAGAGAAAGATTTCTTAGCAAAGACATTTCCCTCTTTATTTCCCTCTTTATTCCCTGTTTTAGAGTCTTGTGACTCTGGAGGATTGGAATCTGCCTCTATTTTCCTTTTGAATAAAGATGGGGCAGCTGCATTTAGTTGTCTTTTATACTTGAACTTTGATATATTTGATAGATTCAAAGGCTTGTCAGGGGTATCAACAACGGCCTCAGCTCTTTTGCTAGTTGAATATGGACGCGATGATGCAATTGATGTTGTAACTGGTTGTTTAGGTGCTATGAATTCAACATTATCTGTAGTATTATCTAAAATTTTATCCGTCAAGTCAAACAATACTTCATTACTAGTCGTATTGCTTTCATCATTGAGTTTATTTGATTGAGAATCAGATATAATAGATGGAGCCAACGTAGTATTCCCCGAAACTCTTCTCTTGAAAGCAGAAACCTTGACAGCTTTACTAGAATTCTCGTTCATCTCTTCCCAAACGTTTTCAACTTCTTTTACAGCGACTTCACTTGCAAAAGAAACGCTTTTCTTTGGTTTCTTACTTGACGTAGACTCACCATGATCCGAAAGAGGAAGTGCTTCATCAATCGGAAGAGTTGGAGTTTTGATCGATCCTACGGGCTTTCCTGTTCTTAGAGATTGAAGCTGATTCAAAAAGAGATCATTAGCCCTACCAGGTACTAAACCTTTGAGGAAAGCAACTCCGTCTGGTTGGTCATCGTCATCATAATCATCATCTTCCTCCTCGTCATCATCATCATCTTCCTCTTCATCGTCATCTACAAAATCCCATTCTTCATCGTCTGCGAATTGAGGTGCATTTTCATTCTTGTCCTCGTCCAGTTCATCTGCTATTAGTTCTAGAGTCAATAAATCATCTTCTGAAATAGCACCACCTAAGGCAATTGCCGACATTGAGGAAGAGCCTTTACTTGGTGTGTCTGTATGTTCATCTGTTTTTGGTTCTTCTACTTCTTCCTTTATCTCTTCAACTTTAGGGACTTGTGGTTCCTTCAAGCCCATGTCAGCTAAAAGTTCAGCAATTTGGTCTTCGTCAACATCGTCATTCCCATCTAATTTGTCTGGGTTTAGTAAATCGTCAGCCTCTTTTGGTAAAACTGGTTTCGTTAGTTTTCCTGATATAAGGTTTTCATCATCATCCAACTCCTCTCGTATCATAATAGGATCAAAGTCTTCTGATTCAGTCTTCTGCTCATGGGTACTATTTATGGCACTTTTCTTGACAGTGGATTCTTCACTGCTCCTTATCAAATCACTTTTTCTTCCTTCCTTAACTTTTTTCTGATCCTTTTCCTTGCTCTCTTTCTGTACAGCTGTTCCTTTTGTTTGGCTGATTTTGACGGCTTCCTTGCTTGATGCTGGCTTTGAACCTTTTGATCCTAACCCATTTGCGTAGGCATTGACACTACTACTGATGACATTATCATCGTCATCAAGTTCCTCCCTAATCTCAAATATTCCGAGTTCATTATCTTCGGTTCTGACATCCTTGCGGTTCATTTGTCTATTCTTTTCATCCAGCTGTCCCAACATGTCAAATAAAGAGTTGAGTTTATCTTTTGCCTGTTGTTTCTCTTGTATCTCATTATCTAACTTTGTAATCTTTTCCTGTAATTTCTTCACAGTATTGATTAAGGAGTTCTTTTCTACTTCAAAAGCAGTGTCGAAATATTTAGAGTCAGAAATGATCTCCTCTTTCTTCTCTTCATGAAGCTTTGTAATCAAATCGATTAGTGTACTTGTTTGACGAATCTCAAACTCATATAGTTGCTTGGTTGCAGTTAAATTGTAAAGTAAAGAGTCTACAATAGACCCACCAACGTCACTTGCCATATCGGTGGTGATGGTTTTAGTATATACAACCTAATATTCAATTTGAAATAGAATTACAAACAATCAGAAGTATTTCAACATCTTCAAAAATAATTTTTTTTCATATTTGCCGCACAGAAGCAAAGAGAAAAAAAAGTCAAGAAATATATTCAAGATTTATCTTGTTATCAAATGGTAGATTAGGAGCTTCATCTGCATTCTGATTAGCTCCATATTCACACCGTATCTCAAGTATGCCACCATATGGTCAAATTGTTATAGGGCCTCCTGGTGCCGGGAAGTCTACATACTGTTCTGGTATGAATCAATTTTTAAATGCAATTGGAAGGCACTCTGCGATTGTCAACATGGATCCAGCAAACGATCGTCTTCCCTATGACTGTGCCATTGATATAAGAGACTTTATAACATTGGAAGAGATAATGGACGATGAGAATCTGCAATTGGGACCTAATGGTGGTCTCATTTATGCATTGGAAAGTTTTGAAAAATCTATTGAATATTTTATCGAAGAGATACAAGGCCTCATTGAACAACAATCAAAGAACGGTGATTCATGTTATCTTCTATTTGATTGTCCCGGTCAAATAGAACTTTTCACAAATAATCCCATATTCAACAAAATTTACAACAGACTTATCAAAGAGTTAGACTTCAGGATGTGTGTGATTTCGTTAGTTGACAGTTTTAGTATTACCATTCCTTCCAATTATATATCTTCATTATTGTTAGTACTTCGATCAATGTTACAAATGGATTTACCACAGGTTAACGTCTTTAGTAAAATTGATCTACTCAAGAACATAGTTGAAAGCAACAGATCGAGTAAAAGAGCCAACATTGAAAGACGACATCAAACAGGTGAGGAAACCGACAACGAAGACAGAGACGACAAGGATGGGTTAAATGATGGGGGTTTACCATTCAACCTCAATTACTATACTGAGGTACAGGATTTAAACCGTATATTACCGTATATTGAGACAGAAGAGGATAACCCTAGAGGCAGATTCTTCAAAGAAAAGTATTTCAGATTGACATCACTTTTAGCCAATTTGGTTGAAGATTTTGGTCTGGTTGAATTTCAAGTCTTGAGTATCGAAGACAAGAACTCCATGATTAATTTACTGAGTCTTATAGATAAATCCAATGGGTATACCTTTGGAAGCAATGAATTAGGCGGAGATAGCATCTGGCAAGATGCCGTTAGACAATCGAGTTTGGGATTTATGGAGGATATTGATATTCAAGAGCGATGGATAGATAGAAAAGAAGAATGGGATGAACTTGAAGCTGAGAAGAGAAAGGAACTACAAGAACACTTTGGTCAAGAAGGTGATACAGAAGACAAACCCGTTCTGACTGAGGAGGAAGAATGGGATGCTGCTTTGAAAGAATGGGAGAGTAATAATAATAGGGCGTTCCCAAAATAATTGGTCAGAGGCAAAGTTGATGGGTATATTAAAATTTATAACAATCACTGAATCGATTGTTTTGTACGTATGTATCTAAATAGAATTTGTAAATAGTGTCGTATATACCAAAATGAACACAGAAAACACTAATCACTAATTATCTATGGATAGTCCTAATTCCTTTTCGGCAGCTAACATCACAGTATTTGCTTCTAAGAGCTCGGCTTCTGGAATTGTCGATTTATTTTCATTGATCTCATCACGAAGACTAGACAACAAAGTGCTAATCTTATTTTGAACAGCAGGAACCATACGTTTACTTTCGTTCACAATTTCGTGTTGTTTCTTCAATTGGTATTTGAGTTCTTCATCCTCTGGGTTATTTTCGGATTTGGTAGCTAAGTCTTTAGCTGCTTGAACTAGTTCTTCATATTCTTGGGTGTAGAAACTTTTTTCTTTTATAAGACGGCCCAAAGCCTTAGTCTTGATTTCTGTAGATGATAATCCCATTGCGGTTATTCAGATAAAAATGGTTGTTTTAGATGAACAGTGATACATATAAGCTTGTGAACAATCCACTTCAGATAAAATATTATGGCAACACGGTTAAGATATTTCCAAGTCGCATGGCGTTTGTTTTGGTTTAAGAAGTCGCGGGAATCTTACCAAAGGCGGTGAAGTTGACATGCTTTTTTATTGTTGGTTGAGTTTGCAAGTTATTGATAGTGGTTACGTCGACTAGAATGTTTCTGAGTGGTTTTTGAGCGTAGAATTATGTATAGCGTATTACATAATAGGTATATATGTGGATTTTTGCGGAAGGGGGAAGGGCATGGAACTTAGGTGGAAGCGTTGGAGTCGTATTCAGGTGGACTTTCTGGGGGTATACTCGAGGAAGAAGAGGTGATTGAAAGTTGGTTATTGATCGTGTGAAGGGTGATCTCTTCAACATCTCTTGAATATCCCTCATTACTCTCAACATCACTCATACCTGCAGTTTCAGCAAAATCGTCAAAGAAATCTGGTGGAAAATCACCATTCCTTAATTGCAAGTCCTGTGGGTCAATATCAGATGATTCTAATAAAACATCACCGTTGAATTTCGTATATAACGGTGGTGGTTGTTCTGTACCTTCTAAAGGACCGAATCCCCATTTTTTGACATTTGCTTCTATGAAAACATAACCCATTGTGCCAAAGTTTGCATGTATTGAACAATGATTGTTTGCTCCAATGGTAGGATAGAGTTGCATATTCTTCCAATTTTTGATATGACCTCCAATCTTTGATTCAGAGACCTTCTTCCCATTTCTAGTGAAGAATACAGTACCTGATCTTGTTCTATAACCAATACCAACAACATCAGCCTTTTGTAATTTGGGGAACGCATGGAATCCTTTTTCAGGTGGAACTTGGAATGGTTGATTATAATGTCTTGTTCCCTCAGAATCATATGAGATTGAGTATCTATGTCTACCTGGGAATCTGAAATAAGGATATGGTTTAGTGGCTAAACCGATTTCGATGATTGTATTATTAGGGTCTGGTAACTCGTATATTTTACACTCAAAGTAATAGACCTCATTATTTTGTCTGGGAACAGGGAAATTAGTTTGAATTGATAATTCATATCCTTCATTGACGAAAGTGACCTCCGTCTTGTTTAGAACCAAGATATCCCTTGCTGCCTCAACATGTGGCTTGAACTCCCATGCCGAGACACCTTTTTCTTGTATTAATAGCATCTGAGACAAGGGTAGATCTTGATTATTTGTAGGATTCAGTTTGAAGAAATCCTTCGCTTGAAAATATAATTCTTGATCATTTGGCGAAAGTTCATCTAAAGCTCTCCTATCTTCTTCAGCCTCTGTTGCAGCGTCGTCAATAGAGCCTGGTATTTCATTTGTTAACAGAATTCTTCTGGCGCCCAATACTATTTTGAGAATGACAAATAAGATTCCACCAATAAGGCACATGATAAGAAAACCTATCAACATTCCTGCAATCATGAAAAGCCCCGAAGAGACAATATCATCTGGATCATTTGCATCGGTCTGAGATGGGGAAGAAAAATCTAAAAACCTTTCCCCTATCCGGCTTGTTTGATATTGTTTTATAGGTAATGCGTGTGATAAGGGCGCAAGCAGAAGACATAAAAAACGTGGAGGCGGCAGCGGTACTTGGGCCGTTTCTGTGGCACGAAAGAATCTCTGCAAGTAAGACATGTTTTGTGAAAGCACGAGACCTCTTATGAAAGCTTCTAGTGTATGTGTATCTGAATACTTTTGGCTCTATTCTCTATCAATATATAATTACCATCAGCATGTACAATCAGAAAATGCTAGAACCAAAAGTATCAGCACAGAAGGAGAAAACAGAATGTGCCAAGCGAGGAGAGACAGGTCGTTTTCCCAAATGAGGCGTCGATGGACGGGTCGGTACTAGCTTTTATTTTCAGACACATGCTCTCTCTGCATGTGGACTGGTTTAGTTTACAATATGTTAACTGTTTTTTTGATGATTTGAACTTTTAGTTGCATAAAAGCTAAAGTTATACACTGGACTACGAAATAATGACAAGTGATAGATATTCAAAGGAAAAAAAAGTTGGAGAAGGTACATATGCTGTTGTGTATCTTGGGAAAGAGATTTCCAGCAAACGAAACATCGCCATCAAGGAAATCAAGACAGGAGGATTCAAAGATGGTTTAGATATGTCAGCTATACGAGAAGTCAAATATTTGCAAGAGTTGAGACACGAGAATATCATTGAGCTTATTGATGTTTTTGCGACAAAGGATAACCTTAATCTTGTTTTAGAATTTCTTCCGAGTGATCTTGAAATGATCCTATATGATAAATCAATCGTTATCCTTCCGCCTCATACAAAAGCATGGATGTTAATGACCCTCCGAGGATTGCATCATTGTCACAGAAACGGTATATTACACAGAGATTTGAAACCCAATAATTTGCTGATAGCACCTGATGGTAAATTGAAGCTTGCGGATTTTGGTTTGGCTAGATCCTTAGGTACTCCAGATGAAAGGCTAACTTCAAATGTGGTCACACGTTGGTATAGAGCTCCAGAATTATTGTTTGGCTCAAGGCATTATACAGAAGCTATAGATATCTGGGCTGTTGGTATCATATTCGCAGAACTCATGTTGCGTATTCCATATTTAGCAGGTAAAGACGATGCAGATCAATTGGTTGTTACTTTCCAAGCTTTGGGTACACCAACAGAAGATAACTGGCCAGGCGTAACGAAATTGCCAAGTTATAACAATCTGACTGTGTATCCGAAGCCTACAAGGCAGGAATTAAGAAATAGATTTCCAGCAGCTACTGATACAGCATTGGATCTAATGAGTATGATGACTACTTTAGATCCAAATCAAAGATGTAATACTACAACAGCTCTTCTTCACAAATATTTCACTGAAAACCCGAGAGCTGCAGAACCAGAAGAATTACCAAAGAGAGCACAAAACAAGGTTGAGATCAAAAGGGAAGGTTTGTAGTTTCATCAGTTATGTTGCAAGTCTGTATATTACGGAGTTTATTAATAGTGTCTATATCTATAGGTATATATATAGAATCAATCTAGTAGGGATTTGACGTATTTACCGATGGCCATTGAAGCTGTTAGACCAGGACTCTCTATTGCAAGTAAATTTACAAATCCAGGAAAGCCTTCTTCTTCTTTAATGTAAAAATCATGGAATGTCTTATCTTCAGGAGGAGAAATTTTTGGTCTAATACCCGCATAAGTTGGTGATAATTTTTCAAGTTCAATTGATGGGAAGAAAAGTTTGACCTCTTCATATGCTGCTTGTAAGTTCTTGCCATTCACTTTAAAAGAAGTTGGATCATCTACCCATTCAAGATCTGGTCCAAATCTCAATTGACCACCCAAATCAAGAGTTAAATGAGTTCCCAATGACGCAATACCAGGAGTTGGACAACCATATACTAATCTACTGATACCCGTCTTTCCCGAATAGGCAAAATAACTACCCTTGGCATAGTATGCCTTGATGTGACGCTCCTTTGGAGCCAATAAATTCCACACGTCTGGTGCATAAAGTCCTGCTGAATTGATAACATTATTCGCAGTGATTGACATACTCTCCCCATCCAATGTCTCTGTATCAATCGTGTATTCTTCAAGATTTGAATTATAACTCAGCCCAACAACTTTTGTCTGCAATGCCAATTCTCCTTCATTCTCCTGGTACTTACTAAAATGATGGTTCATCAGTGAATGTGCTGAAATAATACCCGTAGTTGGAGAATTTAGAATAGCTTTTGCGTGGATCAGTGGTTCAATTTTCTTTGCCTTATCAAGGGGGATAAATTCTGTAAATACGCCATTGTCAGCACTTCTTTTTTGTAAGCCATGAAGATATTCAACTTGATCATCCGTCTGTGCTACAACCCATTTACCGCACTGACGATAGTCAATTCCACCATATTTACCTTCAGAGTAAATTATTTCTTTTCCCTCAACGCATAATTGAGTTCTCAAACAATCTGGTTTGAAATAAATACCTGCGTGTATGACTTCAGAGTTTCTGGATGATACTTCAGTACCATACTCGGAATGTTTTTCAATCAGCACCACGGAGTTGTTCTTATCCTTAGCCAATTCTGCACCTATTGCCAGACCAACAACACCTGCTCCTATGATGGCATGTGTAAAATCTGCATTGCTGACAAAAGTACTAGAGAACCCACGTCTTGTTATACTTCTCAGAGGTAAGGTAGCTCTCCTTCTAGCTAAACCTAGAAAAATATGATAATTAACCATTCTGAGAATCTTCAATCAGAGTGGATTTACCTGCATAAGCTATGAAAACACGCAGATCAACAGTGGTCCCTCATAAATGGGAATTATTCACCCCTCACTACCACTTGTCTAACGCAGTAGCTCACTTCATCAACAATCCTCGAGGTTCACCGGGCAGTGCAGTAAAAATTGTTAAGTCCGTCTGTTTCTGTTTGGCTACGAGATCTCATTATCATTGTCTCATTTCAATTGCATGGGAATGGTTGTCTCCTATTTTAGCTAACTATATCACCATAAAAGATTGACCTTATGACGAGCTGTTAATTCAAAAGAACAAAAAAACTAATGAACTTCAACTGTATCTATGTAGGCAATTCCAATGCCCCTGCAGATGCGCTACTGGAAAATAGCGCTAGGATTTTTTGTATCGACCATTCAGATCTTTGTGTCTTTGTGTATTTGTTCCCAGAATTCTTACCAATTTATTCTACATAATATAACCTCTTTTTATTGTGTCTTTCTTCGGAAGTAATATTATCTTCTTTTTCCAGGTAAAGATCACAAGAGTACAGAGTCCACAATGAATTCAGATTCACCACTTGTTCTGTTCACTTTCATCTTTACACTTTTCAGTGTGTTTTATGCCTCTTATCTATTTTCTAGATCACAAGGCGGTTTCTTAAACTTCTTTTTGGGACAAGATAAAAACAGATTACCTATCTCTATGCGTAGGTTCAAAGGTCAACAAAAGAAGGGAAAAATCAACAGAAAGGCATGTGTGTATGACTATGTCAATGATATTCATTCCATGGCTTTTAAGAAACCATCTAGAATTATGAGGTTATTTGATATTGGTTTCAAAGGGAAAAGAAAGAAAAAGCGTGCTTTCCCTGAATACAGGAATGTACCAAGTATGATTGGTAGCGGTGATGAAAATGTTTATATTGAGCCAGTCTGTTTCACAGACTTGCTATTTGGTTATATTAAAAGAATTTGTTGTATCAACTCAACATATACTTTTTATAAATTTTGGTCAAATATTAGGAATATGAATTATAGGATCTGCAAACACAACAACAATATTATTCCAATTTATAAGGCAGATTTAGAAGGAAATAAATCCTTTCTAGAACTTTTATTATCGAAAATAAAAGTTTTTTACTTATTTTTAAGTGGTCGTAAGTACAAAATTGCTTACGAATTGGAGTTAACAAAGATATATAGATACATAGATATATTGATACTTTATTGTTTTTCGTTATTCTATATTATTTTCAAATCTCTTTTAAATTTGAGGTTACAATCATTGTCAAGTAGTATTCGAGAATACTTACTATAAAATTGTAGCTTCCAAACGTTCTAACGTCATTATTACTATTGTGTGAAGGTATATAGAACCTGTAGAAAGGAAATCGTCACTTTGTTTCTCGGGAGTTCATGAAGAGTCTATATCCATACTAGTGGTTCTCCTTGCGAGACTTCCTTGGTCAGACTGAACTCTTTCCTGAAGAGTTATAGGATTTGACAAACCTCTGGTGGGAACTCTTTGAACCATATTTGGATCAATGGATGCATTGGTGGCTGTTGGAGAGACAGTAATACCAGTTGACATAGCTTCAGAATTCTTAAACCAACAATGATTCAACGTTTCTTTAATCGTCAATCTTCTAGAAGGATCTGTTACTAATAGTCTAACAACGAGATCCAATGCTCTATCGTCAATATTATCCCAATACGGACTGAAAAAAGCAAACTTTCCTTCTATAATTTGTTGACGCATAGAGGGTGGTCCTAGTTCGTCAGAGAAAGGTGGGAACCCACATAGACAAACATATATCAACACCCCAACAGACCACATATCAACCGATTTATTATATTGTCTTCTATCTCCATTTACTAAAACTTCTGGAGCCACATACGCAGGAGTACCACATAAGGTGTTAGTATAATTATACTCACCAATGAATTTTGCTAACCCAAAATCTGCAATTTTCACTTGAATATCAAGCTCATGCTCATCCCATGGTCCTGTTTGAGGCTGAGATAAAGACTGTCTTGGCTTTATGCTCAATAAAATATTCTCAGGTTTCAAATCTCTATGTGCCACTTCGATGTCGTGTAAGTATTCCAGTCCACTCAATAGTTGACTTATCAAAGCAATCGTTTCATCTTCACGTAAGAATCTCTTATCAACAATACGATTAAATAATTCACCTCCATTGACCTTTTCTAAGACAAGATAAGTTGTTATTGAATACTGATCTACTGGCTCGAGAAAAGTCTCATAGAACTTGACAATATTAGGATGATTTACTTTCATCAAGATATCCAGCTCTCTGTTGAAATTACTGGCCTTCGTATTATCTAGATCATCAGCTCTTGTTGGATTGAAGATTTTGACAGCGCATACTTGGCCATCACTTCTTCTGGTAGCGTCTTTAACTTGTGCGTAGTGTCCAGAACCTAGTAGTTTTCCCACAACGTACACATCATAGAATGACTGTTTCTTTGTTCTCTTCTTTATAGGTGAGTTCATACTTCCATTACTACTCACTAATGAGCATAATTCCTTTGTTCCATCAACTCCTGAATATTTGATGAGAAAATGAGTTTTTTGAGCAAATGAAACTCTATCTCCTGTCCTCACGAGAACGGTATTTCCTCTCCCAATAATCACATCATTAACGAAGGTACCGTTCGAACTTAAATCTCTGATATATATAACATCACGATCAACTAAGTTACTGATACTGATCTCGCAATGGACAGTCGAGCAATCAAGCGCAGATAAAATGATATCATTTTTACGACTTCTACCAACAGTGACTGTTTTCTTTCTAGGAATATCAACATTGTGTATTGTGTCAGGTGTTAGACTAATCAATTGTGCAACAATATGACTTTCTGGATCATGGTTTACGACGGCAGCGTTCGGTATGCTTCTTACTTCCGATATCAGCTGAAAATCATGAGTAGATCGTTGTTAGTATTGCAATTGGGAAGCTAAATAATAAGTTGCTGATAAGAGCCAAAAACATACCCTTTTTCTGTTCAATGCGACATTGGCTGTTCTCTCTGACATTGCCCGGTATTATAGTTATCTCTCACTATGTGAGCTTCAAATATACCTAAAATAAAGATCAAAGAAGACACTTGAACCTAAAATAAATATTAAGTGAGATTTGCCTCTGTTTACTATTCATCTTTGTTTCGCGTCGCATCAAGAAGAATTGGCGCTGCGGTTTATTTTCTTGATTTATTTTATGTTGAAAAGGAGAATTAAATATACAATGCTATTAATCTATTCTATTGAGGGGTGTGTGTCATGAAATTAAGTAGGTATGGAACTATGTAACTATATCGTAAGATTGTTGAGTAGAGGGTGTGTCTATTTTTCAGAATATTAGAAGCTTTAAGCAGTATCATATTATATCAAATATGGGATTTTGAAATACAGTTGAATATTAAGCAATACATTCCCATTCGCAAAAGATGTGCCAATCTGAGTAAGTGTCGTTTGGAACTATGAGTCTCCATAAACCAGTTTCTCTTACTTGTTTGATCACTTCAAATGAGTTTGGGTTCATCTCATCATCTCTCTCCAATTCGAAGATTTTACCAGATGGTGATAACAAGTTGGCCAGTATTTTATGCTTGATAGATTTTTCCAATTGATGAATTAGAATATTGAATGTGTAACTTTCTTTACATTTAAGATAAAACACTTGAGGGCTCTTGACATATATATCAAATGAATGTAATGGTTCATCGTTTATCTTGACCCAGTGAAGTGGCTTATATTTACCAGAATGATATACAGGAATTGAAAGTGATAATGGAATCTTAGCATTTGGAGGTGAGTCCTTTGGATTCGAGTAAACACAAAGGAATCCCATCGAACATTGAGGTGGTAAGATTGTTTTTATCTTTGCTAATCTTCTATCTTTCTTACGGTAAATTTGAACCAATGCTGGATAATTATTGAAGTCAGCAGAGTTAATTTCTGCCTTGATTTCAATATCATCGGGTATTTCTAAGTCAAACTCACTGACCTGATAATCTTGTAATCTAAATAATGAATGATCAAACTTGTAGAATCTCAGGCCGTTGAGCAAAAACGAAGGATAGAGAGGAGGCAATGACAATTGCATCAAAGGATCAATAGGTGGTGTGATATGTTGGTTGTCAACATGAAGTGGACTGTGAGTGTAAATCAATTCCAATGGTTTGGCTAAAAAGTAAAATTCCTGATTATCCTCCAAAGATGTTTCATCCAAATTGAAAACCTTCAGTAATGAATTTGAAGGATTACTAATCGCAACATCAATGAATCTATATTCGCCATTGATCAAAACAGAAATCCATGAATGATTCAAAACTAACGATGCATCGGGTCCATGTAATATATTTTCAAATCTAAGTGGTTTCTTGAAATGACCTAAAACAATTTCTACTTCTATGTTTAATTGAGATGCCATAACATAAAACATCCATGTCAATTGAAATGATGTACCTCTTGCATTGAATATAACGTTCTCCAAATCAGGTGGCGACCTCGTACTCAACTTCTCTTGTCTTTTAGAATCAACAACAGTGAAGTTTTCTGCAAAGAACATATATAATCCTCTTAGTCTTTCAATATCGCTCTTGAATCTACTTCCTATTTTTGACTGTGCTATTTTTTCTATTGATGAATATTTATCATATGGTAAATTCTTGATATAAGCATCTACTTGATGGAAAGGAACTGAATCAATTGTACTTTTTCTAAAGTTGGAAGTTGTTTCGTTCTTATTAACACTAGTAATTGACTTATGTGGTTGTAAAATCAAATGCATATCATCTTCCAGTGCTCTTAGTTTTCTTTGTGACCTTTCTCTCGAAGATAATGTTTTTGATCTCTCTAGATCAACTTCAAAGGAAACATCTGGACTTGACCTTCTGCTGGTAAATCCTGGTATGTCCCTAGAAAGTGATGAGCCGGACTCACCTAATCCAATTGTCAAATCTGAGTCAGAGTCTCCTCTTCTTAATGCTCCACTGGATCTGAAGATTTTATCATCGATGGTAAATTCTTCTTCTTTTTTTGATAAGAACTTTCTCAGAAACTTTGGATGTTTGGTTGACTTGGGGTCATGAACTAGTTCATTGATAATTTCTTCTTTCTGTTGACGTGATCCATTCTCTTCAATGTCTCTTAATTTTGATACAAATGCTCCCGATTTATGTCTCATGAATGATGAAGCAGATGTGGCACTAAAATCTGAATGTCCAAAATAAGAAGATCTCTCAGTATCTGTGGAGAATAAAGAAGAATCTAAGTTTTTCTGATTTGAATACGATTTCCAATATTCTGAATTGCCCATACTATTTTGAAGGTTGGTATGACTGTTGGTGAAATTATCTTTTGACTCTCTATTATTAGATGAAACGTAGGTATGCTTCGGTGGAGGAGGTGGAAAACTATTATCACTAGCAGTACTTCCTTCATATTTCGATGAAAAGTTATCACTACTTGAGCGACTTATTGAGACCTGGGACATGTCTCTGGTAAGCTTTGGAATTGATGCTTGTGAACTAAGTCTATGGGATGTTGACAATGATGAGCTTGAAGAATGATTTTTATTCAGTGATTGACTGCTTGATGAGTTGACAATAGTGTTCAAACTTTTTCTTGAAGGTGACTCAGAGAGTTCAAGCACTTTTACGTGCTTCATTGGGAAGATTCCACCCAATTTTGTTCTAAGAGAATGTCCGTAACCAGTACCATTGCTGTAGACTTTGGTCACTTCAATAATATCACCTTCTATAAAACCCAAGTCTTGCTCTTTGTTCGTAGCACCTATACTCCAAATAGCTTGGGCTCTAAATGGTGTTGCTACATTCATATTATGCACTCAATTCCTATGTATTGATATGGATCTAAGCTACAGGATAAGCAAATTGAGGCAAATATATATCAAGATACAGATACTTTTGAAGGAGTTAGCTTATATAAAGGGGAAGAAAAAAGCTTGGAAGTATATACTAGCTAATCATTGTCTTCTTACACAGCTCCCCTTGCAGAAGAATTTGAAATGGCAGCTGATTCAATAGACCTCTTCCGCCTCAAAGAGGAAAACATGAAGGTTTTTTCTTAATTATATTTCCTAATCGGGAAACATGTAAACATGGTATACTGAAACTCAGGTTTCTGCACTACCTCGCTTAAGGCAGTTGAGGAATTAATATTTGGTAATGCTTTTGGTCTCTCAATTCCCAATATGATTGGGTATTTAGTCGTATGTTGGTTCTATCTGAGTGGATGTGTGCATGTAGGGAGGAAAAGACAGGAAGTAAACATTTTGAGATTTTCTTCTCAGTGAACTTCGTGAAATTTAAAATTTCATTTTTTCTACTTTTTCTCAGAGTAGTCTATATATGTTCTTGTTCTTAGAAAAATACTTGTACCAGAAATGGCAAAGAAATGGGTTCCTAGGCTTCCATCTGACACCATCAGGGTTGAGTGCAGCTCTAATTGAAGAAAGCTTATCGAAGCAAACAAGCAATAGGCACTTAACATAGTACACCTGACTACTTTTTCCGAGTGAGCGCTTTTAGTAATTTGTAATGAGACGTGAACCCAGTGCTAACTGTTAGTTGCTTTTGGTTTCTAGTTATAACTTAAATCCAACAATAACATGATGATTAGCGCGGGTATAAATGCTTAGTATATATATCTGTTTCCCTTGAATTCAACCGTGATTATATGGTTTCCATTTGATAATCTTCTGCTAGAAATTGTTGAATTGTTGAGTACTATCTAGGTATAATCAATGACTTCAGCTCTTACGTTTACTCTTTTATGGACCACTTAAAAGCCCCCGAGGTGAAAAGTATATCTCATTGTGATAACAAATCTGTCTTTGTAGGATGCTTGAAGACGCATATATACAGAAGAAATGTTTATCCCAAAAGTTCCAAAAACTGGGCTGCGAGAAACGGCTCAAAAAATTTAAGTGCTAATGCGGGAGAGGGGGGAGACTTCAATTTCTTAGATCGAGGTAAGTTTCGAATGAGTTCAAGTTGCTTCAAGCTGATAAGAAGCATCACATCTTTGAACTGATCATCACCCTTCCCATTCCATTCATCTCATTTAATTTGCTGTAAACAAAAGAGCATGGCTACTTCAAACACAGAGGCAGAGAGATCAGACAAGGTCGCTGAATCATTGTACGTACTTTTGTCTTAGTTTTAGGACCGCACCCAACTGAAAAAAGTTATTTTCATTTTCCATCATATAGACTAACCGTTTTTGATTAACTAGGCTATACATGAAAGAACACAAGTCACTGGCACCAGAAGAAGTGACGAAACATTCCTTTACCGGTTTGACTACAAAATTGAAATTGTCTGATGACTCGCATCTACAAGAGATATGGTCTGAGGATATGCTTTTTTTCTTCATCAATAAAGTACTAGATGCTTATGCTGATTCTTCAGACTTTAAACTTGGACTATTCAGAACTAAGAAACAGTATGGACCTTCTACCAAACCCATAGAAGTTTCATTTTTCCCTTTCAAATATAAACACAACTGGCATCTAGCTGTCGGGTTCCATAAAACAGGTAAAACCGTGATTGTTGACTGTTCACCACAGGACAAAACCTTAGAGATGGGGTTTCCTGTCAAATCGGTTTTGAAAATGGAAGATTATATACTCGAATTCACTATCAAAGTCACCAAAACAGCGTTGAAAAAACCTATCACCATGTCCCCTCTATTTACTAACACGTCTGATATTCAGGCTATCAATGTTCTAGCAGTGATTTACACATTTTGCTGTTCGGGTGAAATGATTGCCGGAGCTTTCTTGAAACCAGAGAAAAACTCCCTTCGTTTTGATATCAGTCAGTTCTATAAGTTCATAAAAGAATTTGATAGATATAGTACTACAAGAGAAGCGCTTGGAAATGAAATGATAGATTTGATGATATACAAGTCCAACACGACACCAGCTTCTGGCAACACAAAAATTGACCCTAAAATTTCTTCATTCATGAGCGAGCAAGAGCAAAAACTATTCCCTTATAAGGTAGCCAAAAAGTTCATCAAATACATAACAGAAGATTTAGAACAGTTATTAGACAACCTTTCAATAATGGATGAGTTTATCGAAATGATTGAACAATGGAATCATGTTGACTCAAACTCAGGTGAAATTTCTACAAACTTTGCAGATTGGAAGATTTTGACTAGGGAAGTCATTGAGGTTTACAAAGATAATAGAAATAGACTGGTTTTCGACGAAGAAGAAGTAGAAGAGATTTTGAAAGTTGACCATCCAAACCAAATTTTTCCTATGATTGTTGAGAATGGTGTAATTTATCTTGTGAATTTCCATAACAAAGGTGGAATTGAAACTGAAATCAATATTTTATTGATCAACGATAAGACCCATTCACATAAGAAGGATAGTGCTAAGGTTCCTTTTGTCAAAAGATTGGCTGAAATGTATTGTTTCCGTTTCAAAAGATTGATCACTAAAATTAATACATCAAGGGTAAGCGTTCAACCATTTAGCGTGTATAATCTGTTGATGTCACTACTTTATTACGTTCATTACTTCAACGTTATACAAAAGTTCGATATAACATCTCCTTTCCGAGATATGGATGCTATCAATTACGGGATCACTTTCCAATCGTTGATGCATGCAATCGCAAAGAAAGATTCGAAAGAAGTCAATAAATACTTCAAGAGATTGGATCGTTCTCTTCCCAATCTGAAATCATCTAGAAAGAAATCGTGAGATCTGTGATATCTTTTTTTTATTTAACTTATTTGCCTCAAGAACTTGTATTTTTTTCTGCGTTTTATATATTGCATCGTGCCCCTTTTAATCTTACATATACCAATGGATACTATCATAACTTTTCCTTTTTTTTATTTGACTCGATTCATTTGTAATCTATAGTTTTCTGAACAATAAACCAGGTTTTGCATATTACTGTATATATCACGTATTTTTCTTCGTGCTGTTGAATTCAGTGGAAACCAAGTAAAAGAGTGAAATTTCCTCGGTACTCGACACGAGTTGGATATCAGACGCCTCACTAGTTCCACTTAAAAATGATAGGTGTATTGTTCCTGGTTCCTTATACTCCCTTTTTGCTCTGTGGTCTTCTTTGAAGGATGTAGTAAAGTACGGAAAAGTATGACTTCGAAATGAGCAAGTTTCAGTCAGATATCCAAAAATATGAAAAAGTCTCTTTTCTCGCTTAAAAGTTTGTGATGACGCTTATTCATTAACACAAAAACATAGCTGGAGATTAAGACTCTCTATGAGGGTCTTTAAAGTACCTGAAGGCATAAGGAGTGACCAGTTATTGATAAAAACAACAAAACAATTTCATCTTTTGTAGTGGTGACCACCTGACCTCTGAAGCGGGAAAATTGCGATATTCGGTGACAGTGTGGCCGAGTGGTTAAGGCGTTTGACTCGAATTTTGAAGTAAGCGGTATCAAATGGGCTCTGCCCTCGCAGGTTCGAATCCTGCTGCTGTCGCATTTTTTTTTTTGGTAGTGTTTCCCATCTTTTTCTTGCATTCACTGTTTTTGATTTTAAAGGGCGTTATTATTTATTGTAACGAGGTATAAGAGAACCCAAAAATTCAATAAGCAAGGGTGTTTGAGGGGGAAAATAAAAAGTCGGAGCGAGAGATTTGGTTCAGGGAACACAGATCATTTCAAAAAACCCATAAGGGAACATGGGATAACGCTCCAGTAAATTATGAAACTAACATCTCTCACATTTCAAGAAGCTAGTATTACTCAAACCTCTTTTTCCATTTTTTTCACTTAAACAAAAGCAAGTACTCTAGTCTGAAAGTCAAGTTTGTAAAATAGTACAACAAGATCTAGATTGATAGTCACAGTCCAGCCGCGCCTTTTTCGCTCTCGCGTTGGCCCAAAACACGATCCAGATATTTTAGACATTCAAGATCACGGTCATCCAGCATTAGGGTTATTTGTTAGACTTTTCAGGCTTGTAAGACATACTTATAGATAGAATGGGCAGAGGTGCTTTGATCTTGATTGAAGGTTTGGATAGAACCGGAAAATCTACACAGACGAACAATGTCATTGATTATATTTCCAATACCTTGAAAAAGAAAGTGGAATTAGTGAAGTTTCCAGAGAGAACTACACCTATTGGTAAATTGATAAACCAGTATCTAACTGATCGCTCGTTTGAGTTAAGTGATGAGTCCGCTCATCTTTTGTTTAGTGCCAACAGATGGGAATTGAATGCACGTATCATGGAACTATTGGAATCAGGTACAATTGTAGTGCTGGACAGATATGTTTATTCTGGGGTAGCATACTCATCTGCGAAGGGTATGGACTTCAATTGGTGCCTCAACCCAGACCGTGGGTTGCCTAAGCCAGATATGACTGTATTTTTGAAGTTCAAGAATAGTGAGAATAGCAAAGATAGAGAAGGATTCGGAGAAGAAAGGTATGAAACATCTTCTTTTCAAGATAAAGTAAGAGTTAAGTTCGAAGAGTTTGAAAAATTGGAAAGTAAAAGTACTCATTGGGCTTCTGTTTATGTTGATAACAAATCCATTGATGAAGTCTTTGAAGAAGTGTGGTCAAAGTTTGAAAAGATATGCATTGATGATAGTTTAGGCGATATAAACGTATTTTAGAGAAGATAATGTAATATTATTAATATTAATAGATTTAGTATATACTATTGTAAATTAGGATATGAAATTAGATAGCCAAGTTCAGGTTATTTGGTATGATAAAAAAAATAGGTTAAAATAAGTATACACTAAAATACAAACGCTACAAAACAATAACAATACGAATAAAAAAATAGTGTAAAATTGGTTTAAAAAGAGGAAACAAAAAACTCAAAAAATATCTGAGAGGTGGTTGCATAAATTATAGAGAAACCCACCTTGCCCTGAAGTAAAAAGTAGTGAAAAAAAAATTATCAATATCAGTAGATATTGGATAAAAAGATTTTAAAAGGGTAATTTGAGGGGTTGAAGAACATTGTATGTCGTATAAAGAAATGCAATATTATACAGAGATTTGATTAAGTTGACAGTTAGGCAACTTCAAAATTGATGATGTGTGAAAACCCATCCACAGTTGAAAGAGGATCATCTAATGAGAGTGAGAATGGGTGTGTTCATCCTCATCGTCGAATTCGTCACTGTAACCTTCAAATTCTTCGTAATCATCATAGTCATCTTCGTCGTCAAAGTCTTCATCAAATGGGTCAATTTGAGATTGGGCATAGAAGGCAACAACAGCAGCGAAACCACCAAAAATAACATCCCAGTTACCGAATAAACCTCTTAATAAAAGCGTACTTTCTAATAAGTTGTGTTGTAAAGCCTTAGAAAAGTAAGAAAGGGAAAAACTACTTGAAGAAATAGAGTAAGCAAGTTCTTTCTTGATTTCAGAAGGTGGAATTTGTGACTTGAATAAGAGAACACCAAAGAAAACTTTACTCAAAGCATAAATAAATGGATCAGTTTCAAAGTCATAACTGAAGTTGACGTAATAGGAAGTAATTGATGGAACTAAGTATAAAGTAACGAACCAAAGGAGGTAAGTTGACAATACTGAGAAACTAGTTAAAGCAGCTAAGTCTGGAACAGAAGTGGAAAGGATGTAAGATGGAAGGTTATCCTTTATAAGTTGAGGAACAAAACTAGCCTTAGCAACTGGAACAGTCTCATAGTAATAGTAAACTAAAGATGCAAATTCGTAATAAGTAACGAATTTATTGATTTGGTATGGATCAGAAAGATAATCACGGAGATCATAGTTCTTTTCAAGGATGTAACCTTCAAGTTCGTAGTACTTATCTTCAATGTAATCTTTGAAATTTTCGAATTTAGAAGGAAATTCAGCAATTTCTTCATCTTCATCAGCGACTTCTTCAACAACTTGAGAAGGTGGGAAAACTTCTTCGGCTTCATCGGTATCATCATCAGCAGAGTCGATAATGGTCTTGCTTGCTTTTGTAGGTGAAGTGAAAGCATCTGGGATACTTGAGCTATCACTTTTAACAGGGGAACCATGCTTGTAGTATCTTGCTGATTTGGCGTATTTGGTACCATTGTTAACATGATAATCGAAGTTCTCGACAAGATTTGCAGCAATCTTATCAGCAATTGCTTTCTTTAAGGAAATACCTCTGATATCAACTTCAAGTTCTGTGGCAATAGCCTTTAACTCTGGCTTGGTTTTCTTGGAGAAACTCATTTTAAATTTTTCTTCTCAAAAGATATATTTGATTTGCTTTGATCTGACTTGATATGTTAATACAAAATAAGGTCGATTGCTTCAGATCAATTTCTATCACTACAATCAAATTGGACTCAAAAAAGTAGAACAATGTATAACGAAAATCAGAGAAGGAAGCAAAAAGCAAGGAAATAAAAGTGGACCGAAGTAAAGAAGTTTGCAATTTCATAGAAGAAACAAGTCATAAAACATAAACAAAGGAACCGTGTTGGGCAGTGGGCAAGCAAGAAAGGGACTGGCGACCGTCCACAGTCAAGCCGTCTTCTCACATTCCTATTTGGGGAATATGTCAACAAGTCTTTTTTGCTCCTTTTTTCTGCCCACGTGATCGCGGGTGTTTTCCAGTGTGTTTTATCAAAATTGGTTTGTTTTAGCGTATATTTAGGGGTACATATATGTATAGACTCCGGTTCACAGCTTGCTGCTTTCCATGAACACATCCTTGTACAGCTCTTGTAGTTTCCACAAACTGTCTAGCTGTTTCTCGATACCTTGAGTCAATTTGAGCTCCTCGATAAATAGATCGTAAAGACCTAAAGCCACTATATCCAGTGGGATAATCAAGTTGAGTTTGCTCAGTGTTTCGCCGTTACTAAGCTTCCCATTGCTCACCATGATACCCGAGAACTTTTGGGCCTCTGTTTCATCTAATTGGAACACACCACCTCCACTAGAACCTGCCCAACATGAGCAAGACGCTACAACCATAGCTGTAACATCATAACTGAGTGACTCGAAGATGGGAAGTTTAATAGTAGCAGAGACATATCCTTTAGAATGTAGTGGTCTACATTTTTGTAAAACTTCTTCTTCTTCAGACTTAAGCAAAGACGAGGCTCTGTCCTTTTTCTGTAAACCCTGGAAAAATAATCCAAAACCTACAGATAACACGGAAGCGCTAATATTATTTGTGGGTGTCTCAATCAGTGGGGATTTACTCCCGACTAGTTCATTCAAAGATTCCCTGAGATTGGCAGTCAGTACTTCTTTATTCCCTTGTAGCCTAATATAGCAAATGTCATATATTTTACCTTCAAATGGTATATAAAAGTCCTTTTCTATCAGTGGATTTGTGATCTCTATTGAAGAACCAAGGCAATGACCCCATATTTTCAATGATCTAGGAGCTGCATTATGTTCGCCTAGAACAACGTGCCTATTGGTCACTATAAGATTATCAGATAGTTTGACACCAGAACCCCAAAAGTTTTCACCGTTTCCATGATGCGTAGTTATAGCCACCACAGATGAAGAGTCTACATGTGGAAATACATTCACAGGTGTAATGTTTTGAGAAATTCTTTCACGACTTCTAAAAGCTTTGCTTCCGGCTTCAATAATATTACTTCGAATTTGAGCTGAACAGTAGCAGATCTGTAAATTTTGTAATTTGGGCAAACTGAATAGAGAGTTCTTCGTATCTGAACTCGAAGCATATTGGCCTTTAAGCTTGCTCACCCCCGGAGAAGCTCTATCATCATTAACCTTGTTACCGATAAACTTATTCTTACCCAGATAGTCAATATGCTTCAGCTCAGAAACGAGTAGCTCTTTCACAACCTTCATTATATAATTCCAACTCAATATCACCATCAGCTCTCCTGATCCATCTTTTTTCACAAGATTCCCCAGTACTAAACCTAGGGAAAAGACTAGATTTTGTTGTTCCTCGCCATTAACAAAAATATTAGCAATACCACCTTCCATGTTATCTAAAAACTTTATATCACTCAAATAGAGTGAACTATCACTGCTTTTAAAATTAATGAAACCATTTGAGGTATACCCACTGAAAATTGAAACATTAGACAATCCAAAGGGACATACCTCTAAGGATATTTGGAGAGGTAAGTTTTCAGTATGCAAATCACAGTTCTGCTCACAGAACGAGGTACCAACAAGTGCAATATCTTTTGCTTGGATTCCACTTGGTTTCAATGATCCAAAAAACTTGTACTTCGGCCTAGCCACTAATATACTGCTTGCAATATTTTGAGGTCCACGGTTCGGTACACTTGAGCTAAAATCAGGTTTGAATTGAAATCCATTTGATAGAAATTGAGTAAGATTATCATTTTGAAAGTCTATCCAGTCAATTACTTTGCATTGGATCCATTGTATACTCGAGTCTCCGGACTTTTTATTATCAACGAGCTGATTTGTAGTGAAAAATACTTCTAGTCTCAGTGAAGAAGATTGGATTTCCGCTGGTAAGGTACTCAAAGATATGATAAATTCAGAAGTTGTTCCATCAGTGGTATTCAAAGCCGCAAGGTATATGCCTGATAAACCGAATAGCTTATTTCTTGTACCTGAGTTCAAGATTCTGATCGTTATCGGAAGATAACACCATTTATAAGGATCTGCAGCCGTTTCAGAAGAAATGGGGACAGACATCCGGAGTAAAGAAAGTAGTCGGAGATAGGTATATCTTGCAGTGGTTCAAGCCACACGAGTGATACTAATCAACGGGTCAATCGTTAAAGTGGTACGATTATTTGTCTGGTATCTACATTATCACTTGCGTGCAAGTCAACATCAGCCGTCTTCTTATTGCGCATACTATTACTGTATCAGGAAGTGCATCGCGTTTAGCTAAACCTTTCACCGTGCACGTGATCTGCGGAGATTCAAACCATGTATTCACTTTTGTCTGGATAAAAAAGAGTGCAGAGATTATGATTTTGTTGATTATAAGTGTAACAGGAGCAGATATGGCCAGTCCGATAAACTTTTCATACGCCAAATTCACAAGATATGGATGAAGTAGATCCAATAACAATTTGGGGATATAAAGGTGTCAATACCTTATATCTTAGCAGCAATGCTTGTCTGTCCTTCTCAATTTTTCATTTGAATCCCTATGCTTCAAGAGAAGAGATAGATCAGAAGATGACTGGATTCTTTGCACAAATGGAACAGGAATTTGCACCATATATAAAATATTATCCCTGGTTTGAGAGTGCTCTTCATATAGAGCATATAAAGGACAGTAAGAATGTTGAATTCTCCTATATATACGGGGAGGTGCCGTTTGGTGATTACATTTTGGATGAATGGCTAATTGTCTCCATACTTTTCGAATTTTCTTCAAGAGATCCAGATTTGTATATACACTTACATGACGATGACGGCGAGTTCATATTAACTGAAGTTGCTGGTGACTTTCCAGAACTCATACCCGAGTGGCTAACTCCTCAAAGTGACGCGAATAGAGTATGGATAAATAATTCACAACTGAAAATTATACCCAACTTATATTACAAAGATGAAAGCTTAAGTCTTATTCAAGCTATCAAATTTTTGGAAAAATCTAATTATAACTGTATTATACCAACTAAGATTACTGAGATTATACAAACGGGAAGACTTTCAAAAGCTGTTCAGACTTGTCTTCAAAATGTGTACGTCGAGACTGTATTGGTCAGTGGCAAGACGTGCGATTTCATAACCAATAATGACATATTTATACCGAATAGTGCGTTGAATCACCTGAGACAAGATAATGCGTTTCAAGCTCAGGTTGAAAGTACACGGGACGAAGAGGACAGAAAACAAGATGATAAAGAAAAAGTTAATCGCAAGGATTTAGTAGAACTTAAAGTGCTGCTATCAGTCTATGCTCATGCCAACTTGATTTTGAAATCTCTCGATCTTACTGGAGATGATGCCAAAATTGCCAAGGGTGCATACCTGGAAAAAGCCATCGATTATCAACTTTTCCAAAATCACAACGAGATGGATGTTACCCCCGTAAATCAAGAGGAGAGACTGAGGAATGCAAAAACGTATAGTACGAATATAGAATCAGATCCTCTACAGTCAGAGCTCCTTAAATTGAGAAAGATTGAGCATAAATTTGAATCTAATGAACTCACCGATGAAATCTTGAAACATGTCAGAGATTCTAGTGGAGACTCATCCAGTAATGGCGAAGATGATGAAAATAACGAGGAGAAGAAGACTGATAAAGGCGACGAAGAAATGCCATACAAAGATGTGATCAAGAAAATTGAGAATTTCATTTTGCAAGAAAGTGATATTGATGGTATCAATTCAGACAGGAAACCAGGTACTAATTCAAAAAAAGATCTCAAATCAACTCAGACACAATTTGAATATGATTCAGATAGATACAACGATGATTCAGATTATTCATCAGACGAGGAGAATATAAGATTAAAGCAGTATTTCAAAGACGAAAATGTTGATATCAATGAAGACGATTTCTTTGAGTTTTTTTGTAAAGAAGCATTGAAGATGAAAGATGAAGATTTAGAAGGAATGAGAAACCCTGACTATGGAGTCAGCAAGACAGGTATTGAGCGTGGGGATCGTCAGGATGATAACGAGTCGGAGGAATTCGGCGAGGAAGGGGACGTTTTCAACCCAGAAGAAGAAGAGGAGACCAAACGATCTTTAATGAATTTAATCAAGAGTCTGAAAGAAGGAGGTGGAATTGAAGGACCTGCAGCTGCGTTACTTAACAACTTGGACCTTGACTCTTGAAAAGATGAATTTATAAATTTGAATATATTCTATTCTACATATGTACATAAGTGTAAATACAAATCAGCCAAAAAAGCTGGCGAATTTCTTTTGTTGTAAAGCTTTGACTTCATTCTGTAATTTGGTGAATTTCTCAATTGCGTCTAATACAGCACGATCTGTAGTACCTGGAGATTGATCTCTAATCAAGAGCAAATGACTCAAAGCAGAATCGTAGTCTTTTAATCCACCATGAGCCATTGCCATTCTATAAATAACTTTGTTTTGTTCAACGGCACTCATATTTTTGAAAGTCTTACCATCGTCATCAGCGAGAATAAAGTTACAGTACTTCAAAGTTTGTTTGTAATCTTGTAACTGTAAAGTAACCAAAGACAAATTAAGATAGATTTTCTTCTTCATCTCTTGGAAGTACTCATAATACTGTTTATTCGATTCAACATCTGGTATCAATTCAGTAACGTACCTTGCAGCTTTTATCCACTTGAAATAAGCCTCCTGCAATTTCTTTTCTTTGAACAACAATGTTCCTGACTCCTTGATCAAGACCACTATACGATAGGTCTTCTCAGCATCCTCTAAATCTATATCTTCGTTGTCATCAGGGTACTCCTCATAGTGATCTCTACCAATGGTATTGTATGAGCAGTTATATACAGGCACACCCATAGATTCATCCCAGATTCCACAATCTGCAATCACTACTCTTTCTTCATAAACAGGAACATTTGATCCTTTGATAGTTTCAACTTTTTCCATTGTTCTAATTGTTGATTTTCCCTTTGTAACTTTACCAAAGACAGTATGTTTCCCATTCAAATGAACACTTTGGGCTGTCGTTATAAAGAATTGAGATTTGTTAGTACCAGGACCTGAGTTAGCCATACATAACATGAACGATTTATCCAAGTCTATCAAATTTTCATCCTCGAATGGCTCACCATTATTGAAAATTGACTTGCCACCTTTTCCTACTTCTTTTGCAGGATATTCTTCACTTTTATCATTTTCTAATCTTGCATACTCAATATCACCACCTTGAACACAGAAATTCTTGATTATTCTATGGAAATATGTTGATTTATATCCATCTTTTGAAGTAGCCAATTTAGTGAAATTCTCACATGCCTCTGGAGCTACGTCGGGAAATAATTGGAAAACAACTCTTCCTATGTCCTTTCCACCGATAGTAATATCAAAATAAATATTCTTTTCAGTAGAAGTCATCTTGCAAAAATTCTAAGTAGTATCTGAAACACAGAGTCTGGAACTACTTCAGATCTATTCGGTTACAGACCGAGTTATAAGCATTTGAAACAAAAAATAATATTTTTATGCCTCAGAAGAAAACTCTAATTTGAGGGTGCATGGAAGTATCGCGACAACTACGTCAGTTGTAGAGGACAAATAACAACTGCGTAACATTCCAAAACAAATTAATTACCTAACAAATCATCTATTTTTCGTGAGAAAGAAACTATCAAAAACACGTCTATTAAATTACTCTCATATTACATACCAATAAGATACACACTCCATTTGTGACTTTCAAGAAATCACTGACAAAGAGAAAAACTCGACTTATACATTACCTGATTTCCAAGAACCTGCAGGGTGATGAGTGACAAAACATAATTCACCACATGGATTTTCACCCCTGAAAGATTTTCTAGGATACACCATCAAATCATTAATGATAGTAGGTCTTTGTAAACCAGTGAAGAAATTCCAATCGATCAGGAAATGTTTTTCTGGACCAACAAATTTAGGACCATGTCTAAGATGCGACATATCGACAATATTGATCTCATCTATTTTAGTACTTGCGTATTCATATAAAGACATCGACATCATACCTGGACCTGTCCATTGAATAATATCAACTGATGAACACTTATCAACCCCTTTGAAATCTTGATAATAAGCAGTTAATTTATCATGAGTCTTCGCATTGAATGTAGTTTTGAGAACATTTGCAATTAAGAAAGCTAACATAGGATGATGTTTTCTAGCTTTAATTGTCCAATTTGCCAACTGTACTCTTAAAGCAGAAGTAGCTCTCCATCCATCGTTATCATGTTCCATTCCAACTGAGAACGCTATAGTATCCTGTACTCTTTCGTCATACCAATCTCTGATCGGTTTCTCACAAACTGTATCAATATCTGCGTATACTCCTCCATATAAAAATAACAAGATGTATCTACCAAGGTCACTTTGTAAGATCATTTTTGGCATAATTCTGTAACCTTCCCAAACTTCTGGAATTGTATGTTCAAAAGTAGCTTGCACCAACTTATCTAAGTCTCTATTTCTAATGAAAGTATAGTTATACTCAGGATTTTGTGTTTGCCATGTCATTACTTCTTCAGGATTTGGAAACTCTGGAGCTTCTTCTGGTGTTGCTTTCCACATTTGAAATATAGTCTTTTCAACTACATCTTCTCCTTCCAAAGGTTCTTCATAAGGGTATGCGGCTAGTAACCTTTCATAAGTGGTATGTACATCTAACGGGTTTGAACCTATTGCAGCAGGATTATGCTTGTAAAAATCAGACTTTCTATACTCTTGTAAGTATGCTTCATCTCTGGTCAATTTGGAAACTACAGCTTGATGTGTATACCATCTTGAGATCAAGGATCCAACTACCAAACCAAGGGATAATGTGACATAAGGGAGATATTTTGATTTCTTTACTATAGATATTTGTTCTTGAACATCGATTTGCATTGTGGATAATAGTGCGGCGAAGATAAACACACTCTTATTCAACCAAATGAATAATTTTTACAATATATAAGAAAACATATATAGATAAATATATAATTTAGCGTCAGACGACACTAAAGAAATTGGGAAAATTGGAAAAAGAATAGAGGGAAAAAGGAATGTTGCCCGGGCCACATAAGTGTGTATTTTTGGAGGAGTTCTATAGAATCTGCTGCAGAGCGGATAATTGTGTGAGCAGAGGAAAATTGAATGCTTTCAACCGATATTTATGGAAATGTTCAGGTATATATAGGCTTCAGTGTATATATGAGGAGAGAAGTAAGCGGAGTTTCCAGTCAATAGAGATCGATGGCTGCTCACTCATCAAAAACACGAGAGGACATAAACATGGTGGAGTTAGTGAGCACAGTGGCCTCACTGCATATTTAAATGTCCGGCTATACTGACCATTCCAACTTTAAAACTGAAACTTTTTCGCTGCACTAATTCTATTCGCACACGACCAAGATTCCCGGCATGCGAACGACAATCGCTGCAGGGGAATTTGGTGCTTAGACGCCTATAATTAGGTCTCCTTGCAAGGTTTTAGGAATGTTTGGTCTGGGATGTGTATATAAAGGATCGGAATGCGAGAGCCAGTTGAGATAATTGAAGCGAAAAGAATATACAATTTACCACACTTTACGCAGAGTAATACTAGTGCACACACAGCGAGATAAACCAAGAGACACAGAATGGACATCCGCTGCTTACTTCAGTGAGAGTCGAAACAAGGCTTTTCCACTACAATAGGAGTCGCAGTTCTGCGCCCCATCATATCACGTGGATGCCCATGTCCGCTTAGAGTATATCTTGAAATGCTCGGACTTTATATTAAACGAGTAAGTATATATCCGATAGTGTAAGATGCGAGTGAATATGGACCAGAGTATTATAAATATATATATTGTAAAGTAACAGCTTGTCACCCTTTTATCTATGGAAACTATCATTATCAGTAAGCGCAACTGACTTCAATCTATTTATCAGAGAAGTTTGATCAAATTTGGAATTGGTACTGCTCATACCTACGAGACCATGCTGATCAAAACTGGGATGATCTTCATATTCATACTCATCTCCTTCATCATCACCATCGTCAGCGTCTTCGTCTTCATCCAATAATTCGACCTCAAAATCTTCTCTCTCGTCATCGCCTTCTGCGAATTCGTCAAATTCTCCATCCCCATGCCTTCTGTGTCCGCGTCCGTGAATGTGATCATGATCAGGATCCAAACCCAGTCCTGCAGGAGTAATTGCATTATTTCCATTCACAACTAGATCATCGTCATCATCTTCAATCAACATTGATTTCTTATCATTGAGACTATTACTACTTTTAGTCAACATTATTGGTTCTTCCAAATCTGACTCTTCTTCAATAGTACTCTGTTGTCTTCTCTTTGAACTTTTCTTATTCCTGGAGATAGGCGAGTCTTTATACCACTTAGTATTCAATCTGTTTATAGCCAATGGTGACTTACCTCTTCTCAAGAAATCCTTTGGAGAGACAGAATCATAGCTATGACAATTTGTCTTACTACTAGAACTGGCAAATGAAGAAGCAAAACTACCACTACCTCTTTTCTTTCTTCTTCCTCTCAAATTCGCACTTGCTGAATCAACCGATCCACTTCTTGATAAAGTTGTAAATGAAGAATTTGGCGAGTCACCGAAGTTTTGAGAATTTGTAGTTTGTAAAGATATCGATAATTCACTTGATCTCGCTCTGTGATAACTTGGTCTCTTCATAGGAACAGAACTTGAGTTAGGACTATTGCCATTGTTGTTATTAGCTGTATTTGAATTTGGTTCAGGAACTGTTTGAAAATATGGATTCTGTGGGATTGAGTTTGTATAATCGGTAGAATAACCTGTAACATACCCAGAACCATTGGATGTTTCAGATATAGTGGTCTGAATTGAGTATGATGAGATTACGGAACCAGGTCTAGTGATTTTTTTCCCACTGGAATTGTGTCTGCTTATGGATGTATAATTCAAGTCCTGTGGGAAGAGTTGTTGATGCTGTTGATGCTGCTGCTGCTGCTGTTGTTGTTGTTGTTGTTGTTGTTGTTGTTGTTGTTGTTGTTGTTGTTGTTGCTGCTGTTGCTGATGACTTTGTTGGGATGGAGTACTTGTATTGCTGGAGTATTGATGATGTCTGCTATCGTAGATCTCTGAGTTGACTGGGGTAGAATTGATGGTGTTACCATTACTTGAACCTACCGTAGAGCCGCCATTTAGGTTATTTCTTGAACTATGGCGGGAATCTGTTTCAATAACAAATATGTTTGTGTTTGGCTTAGTAGTTGGAGACACGTTATCATCACTAATGTTTCTCATATTGGTTCTCAAATTGCTGTTCGATAAGGTATCGATATTGATATGAAGTCCATTCTGCAATCTAGAGGGATTTTTACTCTTTGTCTTCATATTTTCCTTTTCTTTGAAGGGCAAATTCGGAGAACCAGTGTTAACTACTTTATCATTAGAAGGAGTGATGTAATTATTATTAGTGGTAGTAGTAGGAGAATTGTGACTACTTTGATTAACACTTTGAGTACTTGCGGTATTATTAGAAGAGACACTTGCATCATCATCGAATTTCTTGTTCTTGGTCAACTTTGAAACGATATACTTTATAGAGAGTCTATTTTTCTTCTTATTTTTATTGCCTTCTTTGAGATCTTGATCAACAGTACTGGATTTATTGTTTGATGAGTATCCAGAAATCCCAAGAATTGTATTAGAAGTCTTGACTGATCCAATGGAAAATCTTCTATTGGTATCAGCGGGTGGAACTGGAGCAGTTAGATTTCTGAGAGTTTGCCTTTTCGTTTCCACTTGTAAAGATCTTGGATCATGTATAGATGGTGGGAAACTGATACTCAAATCATCAGATAATGCTCTTGAATGTGTATTGTGAGTTGGTGGGGGTATGTGACTGTAATTGTTGGTATTATTATCATTATTGATTTCGCTATGTGTTTGATCATTATTAATATTGTTAATGTTGTTGGTATTATTACCATCTGTGAATGGAGTAATAAATGATGATGTAATTGAGTTCGGACGTGGTTTAGAGACTTTGATTTCAAAAGGTTGATCAATTGAAGTGCTTATACTGCTTCGCTGATCGTTAGATCCTGGGGTATGTAATGCATGCGATTGATGAAGTTGAGGAGGTGGCGGTTGTTGTTGCAGTTGTTTTTGTGATGAAATTTGTGGGGTTGAAGGTGGTGTTGATTTGGAGTAGGATTGGGATTGAGATTGTGGATTCTGACTGGATACACTTGGATTGCTTTTCAACACTGGAGTCTTCGTTACAGATTTAGAATCCATATACGATTTTGAGGAGTTTAACCTCAACATACTCCTACTTCTTTGCTTCAATTTCTTCCTCAATGATTTCTTCTTTTTCTCTTTCAACAATTCCCAAAATCCAACAACTGAATCTAAGTGTTGATTTTCAATACTTTTTATGAGTAATTCTTTATCTATCCCCACATGTTTCAAGTCTTTAAGCAATTGTTTCTCCGAACTAGTGAATGATTTTGTCATACCGTTGGTATTAGTATCTTTCATTACTTTTGAGACAATCTTCAACTGAGATTCACCACCATAAGGTGCTAATACAGGTAATTCCAAAATATTCTCCAATGAATTGGGTCTATCCTCTGAGTTCTTGGACAACATCATTTTCAATAAGGCTATCACTTCAGGTTTAGAGATTATAGAGCTATCATAAATTGGTTCCGTATTCAAGATCAATTTCTCTAGTTCTTCATCAGGTAAAGAATCGTTGAAAGGCATAACACCTATAATCATAGTGTACAAAATGATCCCCAATGCCCATATATCAATCTTTATACCTGAATAAGGCTTCTTGTTGATGATTTCTGGGGCCATATAAGCTGTAGTACCACAAAATTCAGTCAACAAAGGTTTCGTTCTCTGATTGAATGAGTATGGAATTTCTCTTGTGAATCCTAAATCTGACAATTTGATATTAAGGTTTTTGTCTAATAGAATATTCTCCAACTTCAGATCTCTATGACAACAGTTATTAGAATGGATATAGTAAACAGCACCACATATCTGGGTGAAAAAATACAATGATTCGTCAATTGATAATTTTCTTCTTGCTGTAACGTATTCGAATAAATCACCATTGGGGTAATATTCAAGAACCATATATGCATGTGTTTCGGTTATTATAATTTCATAAATCTTAGCTATATGAGGATGATTTCTAAATTCTCTTAAAGAGTAGTACTCTCTCATAAGGTTATCACTATCCAAAGTTTTCAAACCTTTTTTCAAGACAACTTTGACTCTTAGTAATTTGTGATAAGCTAAAAAGATTTGTCCAAATGCACCATGTCCGATTTCTTTTATGATCTTATAGTTTCCGATTTCTGTAAGTTCTGGATTTGTGAACTTCTTAATTAGTTCCGTGTAATCTTCTGTCCTCTGTTTAGTAGATAATTTGGGTTAGTAACCATGGTTTCAACTGATAAGGGTCATCTGATTTTCATGAAAAAGGTGTACATACTTTTACAATGGCAGCTCGTTCATCGAGTCTACTTCGCTTACTCATATTCAGGTAGCCCGTACCTATGAGACGTTCAATTGTCAATTTGTCAAGAAAATGCAGGTGTTTTAAAGGTGAACTGAACTATTGGAAAACAGAATATCTCCACGTGTATAACCAAATATTAATGTGTATCTGTTTAATTATTTCGGTGACAAAGTAGGGAGCTTAGAAGTGAGTACTAAGTGTATGTGAGATTCTCTGATATCTATGTATGAGAATATAACACACACTTGTGACAGGTTGCGTTCAAGTAATACTGAATCTATCGGTAGTATTCTATCTATAGAATTTGTGGTTCCCAGATTATTATTCTCGAGCTCGCATCACATTACATTAAAGATGATCTGCCAAAGCAATCTCGGTACATTTTAATTTTCTTCTTGATTAAATGTGAGTGTTTATTAAAATAAATAATTGTATATTAATGAATGTATTTATATGTATATACGGTGATATTAGGTTCAATCCCTCTTACCATCTAGGACGACGAGGAAACCTCCCACCAAATGCAAAGAACCACAGACAAATATATCAAGAGTTCCCTCTAAAGTTCTTATAAAATTTACACTAGTTTCAATATCATGGAAGATATGTTTTCTACTCTTGATTTTTTTATCTTCTTCGATTTTATTCCAGATCTCTGCTAATTTCTTCTGAACTTCTAACGAATCTACTTGCTCACTTGAAGTATTCATAGATTTCAAATCTTCAGAATAACCAGATGACCAAGTAATATTAGTTGTGAAAATAACATGATCAAATGAAATGTTTGAATTATTCATAACTTTGTATAATTCAGAGATTAATGATTCTACATCTCTTGTTTGTTGATTGAACAGTAAAACCTTTTTATGATTTTGTTTAGTAACTGTAGTGAACCATTGAGAGCCATTTTGAATACTTTCTTTTGTATGTGCACCATCAATAAACCAGCTTATATCCTGTCTCTTTGGATCAATTATAGTTTGACATCTACCAGCCCATTGAGCTGATGTAAGACCATTTATGAATTCAGTGGGTAAATCGTTTGTAACATCAATGTTTTCATAACCCAATCTATTTAAATGCTCAGCACATAAACTGATAGCTAATGAAGCATTTTGTTTTTGAAATTCGCCTTTTAAACCTAAGTCAATATCATCTAAGTCCTTTCTTGTCTTAACAATGTTAAGACTTGAAACATTTCTTTCTTTGGCTCTATTTGAAATTATTTCTATAACAGAATCATTTGCTTGTTCAACTGTAAAAGCAGCAGACTCAGGTTTGAAGATTCCACTTTTATTCCAAGCGATTTCTTCATAAGTATTTCCTAACATTATAGTATGATCAATACCAATTGATGTAATACCGCAACAAGTTGGTTTTATGAACACATTAGTAGAATCATATTCACCTCCAACACCAACTTCGTAAATAGCAGTGTTAACATTCTCTTTCAAGAAAGTGTGGAATGATAGTAAAGTTAAGAATCTGAAATAGGCAGGTTTGGAACCTAATCCCATATGAGGAAAAACTGAGGTATCACTTGAACTTGTATCTAATTTATCCCAAACTTCGTAGAAATATTTTGTGAATAATTCTTCACTTATTGGTTTACCATTGAGCATTATTCTTTCACGAACACTTTTCAAATGTGGAGATGTATATAAACCAATTTTAGTAATACCACCAAATGAGTTCTTCAAATCGGTTTTAATTGGACTTGAACTTTCGTTAGTAGCAGATTTGATTGGAACATTTTTATATTGAGACAATATACTTTGAATAAAAGCACAAGTTGAACCTTTACCTTTTGTACCAGTGACATGAATGATATTCAATTTATCCAAATCAACGGGCTCAATACCAATTCTTCTTGTCCATTCAATCATTTCAGGCATGAGCATTGAATTTCTTTGAGTCATACTTTGCTTATTCGAAGTAGCAGTTTTTCTAACTGCTTCAATCGTAGCATAATTCGATTGTAAAGAATTCAAGGCCCTAATGGCGTCATTGTAAGTTCTACGAATCATATGCTGTTCTTGTGGTGGTGGTGATTGGTGTTCTTGTACAGCCTGTTGAAATTGTTGTTGACTATGCAGATCTTGTTGTATACTTGAGGACATCAGGAGTAATTATTGAAAGAGTGCAAAAAAAAAAGGGAGATTATGTTTCTTTCCTTTTCTTTTATGTGTAGGTGAGTCGACTGGGTGATTAATAGGATTGGTTAAATGTGGTTATCTTGAAGTAAGTTGAACCGACTTTCTTTTTTTGATCGGCCGGTTAGCAGGTGGTCGGGGAGGTAAAAGCAGCGATGAACAGATGGAGAAGTGTGTCCTTCTGAAAGTATATATGTAGATATACAAGGGGAATTGTACAAACAAACACGAATGTGAATCGCCTGGATATCAGGAGTGTAGCTGATCTGTTGTATTATATATGAAATGGGAATTATATTCTGAAATCTACCATTCCAAAACCGGACCTCATGTATCCAAATCACTCTCCCGTGAAATAAATCTGTTCTGCTTCGCACTCATTCGCTGAGTTTTTTTTTTTTTTTTTTTTTTTTGCTTTGTCTGGTAATTTTTCACTGCTTAGTAGAGTCACGGGATTTTAAACAGGACTTTGAATTTACAGTGGGTTCAGTTTGATTAAATATATGACGAGATTATTATTAGATATTTATGACTAGTATACACAGTTGACCTGTTTATGGGTACAACTAACAAACAAAAATGATTGGATCGAAGTGAAATGAAGTAAGATGAGGTAAAATGAAGTAAAAAATAAAATGACATAAGATTAAAAGAAGTGAATCACATTTGTTATTTGTAATAATCTGTAGACATAAACTGATGATTCACTTCTTTAACTTCTATATGTAAATGTTGATAAAAATAGATTGGCGTAAAAGTTTCATTAGATGCAGTAGTAATAAGTTTTTTTTCTTTATTATTATTATGATTTTTGAGGGATTGATAATTGATTTAGAAATCTTCATCAAAGTTGAAACCAGCAGCTTCAGTTTCGGCAGCTTTGTTGTTAGTACCAGCCATAACACCAGCTTTTTGATAATCAGAGACTCTCTTTTCAAAGAAGTTGGTCTTACCGGCTAAAGAGATATTTTCCATGAAATCAAATGGATTGTTGACATTGTAGTGTTTCTTACAACCTAATGAAACTAATAATCTATCAGCAACAAATTCGACGTATTGACACATAAGATCACAGTTCATACCTAATAAGGCAACAGGTAAAGCATCTGTGAAGTATCTCTTTTCGATATCAACAGCTTCAGTAATAATCTTTAAGACAATTTCAGAATCTGGAGTATTGTTTAAGTGAGAGAATAATAAACAAGCAAAATCGGTATGTAAACCTTCATCTCTACAGATTAATTCATTGGAGAAAGTTAAACCTGGCATTAAACCTCTCTTCTTTAACCAAAAGATGGAAGCAAATGAACCAGAGAAGAAAATACCTTCAACAGCAGCAAATGCAACTAATCTTTCAGCGAATAAAGCATCTGAATTACACATCCATCTCATAGCCCAGTCAGCTTTTTCTTTGATACATGGAATGGTTTCAATAGCATTGAATAAGAATTCAGATTCTTTTGGATCTTTGACATATGAATCAATTAATAAAGAGTAAGTTTCAGAGTGAATGTTTTCCATCATAATTTGGAAACCGTAAAAACATTTTGCTTCTGGTAATTGAACTTCAGCTGAAAAGTTTTCAACAAGATTTTCATTGACAATACCATCAGAAGCAGCAAAGAAAGCTAAGACTCTTGAAACGAAATATCTTTCATTTTCATTTAATCTGTTATTCCAATCGTGTAAATCTTTTGAAAGATCAATTTCTTCAGCAGTCCAAAATGAAGCTTCAGCTTTTTTATACATTTGCCAGATTTCATGATATTTGATTGGGAAAAGAACAAAACGACGTTTGTTTTCGGCTAATAATGGTTCATCTTTTTCCATTTCTTTTAACTTATGACGGTGAACTTGATGTTTATTCAAGAAATCATTATGTTCTTTAGCAACTAAACTAAGGGTTTCCTCGGTGGAATCCTTTGTTTCCTCTTTAGATTCGGTCTTGGAGTTGAGTGCTTCCTTTTGAGCAGCTGCGGCAGATAAGGCCTTTGTAAGATCCTTTTTATCTAAATTTGAAAGGTCCAAGTTGGATAAAGCGTTGGCGGCGATTTTGGAAGGGGTTTGTTGAACAGACATTTGGAAAAGGAATTAGAGAGATATACTATTCTAAGATATACTTTGATCAATAATAATAATACAGAGTGATACTTTTAGAAGATTCACAGATATAGTGAAAAGATTTTCTTAATGGAAGAAGTAGGGGGACTATATGTTAATTTATAGTAAAACACGGTCAGAGAAACACGGTGTAAGTGGGTTCAAAGTTTTAAGCACCAAACTGCACTTTGTCTCGGAGAGCTGCAGAGGCGAAAAATTGGCAGATGCTTTTTGGCGAGCGTGTTGTTTCTTTTTGCGGTGTTTGCCATGAGAGAGTGTGATTGTGATGAGAGTGAGAGGGTGTTTGTGGGTAGGTGGTTGTAAGTATGGAGGTGTGTAGACGTATAGGCTCGTAGGTATACAGGTATATAGGTGTTTGAGTAGGTAATGATCCAGCTGCCCAGATAATCAAATCCCAGAACATGAAACGAAACACGAGAACGAACGCGTTTTTAATTAGGTAATTTTTGAAAACAATAACAAAAAAATTAACAAAATTACTGCAAATAGCAAGACACGCCAATATAGTGTTATCTTATTTGTTTACCTTTCTAGTTTACTCACTAACTAACTTAATTAAAAACTACGTTATATCCGTTCGTTTATTTCGTTTGCTTGACAGATCAGTAAACAAATAAATATGTAAACAAATCAAAAGAAATCAGATCTATGATTATGTTGTAAAGGTGCTGTGTTTATTTACTTTATTAATATTAGCTAATATTAATAATATTTACTGAGTTATCGGTAATCATGTCCTGTGATCTGACAGTTCCCTTGTACTGTTATTTAATATTACTACTACTACAACTACTATTACAACCAGTATCACAACCCTTATATACCATAACTATATTACTATTACTACTATTACAGCTACTGCTATATAAAAACAGTCAGGTGCCATAAGCAACCTAAGCTAGGGTCACGTGGCATTTTTCACGTGATAATTATGTTCACGTGACTGAAGTCGATTATGTAAACACCCCCTTACACCGCACATAACAGACAAATTATGTAGCCAAACTGGTGCACAGAAGAATGGATTTCCCACTCTTCTTTCACCGAATAAATTAAGATGAAGTTGAAATCGAACTAGGAGATAAGTAGAAGATAACTGATTAACGTAATACACACTGATATTCAGTATTGTTATCTATTATATCTATAGTTGACATATACATTGGAATAAATCAAAATGGCTCCTTCCGCCTCGACTTCGGCTCCAGAAGATCCGCCTTCTACTGCTCAACCTCAACGTATGTATTCATCTTATACCTTATTATTCTCTCTCATCTTCTATCATACCATATACTAACAACCAACCCTTATAACAGCCCAAGACTTCAAAGAAAAATACAGATTAAATGAAAAAATAATAAATGAAGAGTTCAAGATTTGGAAAAAGACAAGTCCTATGCTTTACGATGCGATTTATACCTATGCTTTAGATTGGCCAAGTTTATCAATTGATTGGTTTAATGAAGTAAGGACAAATGAATCAGATCCAAACTCTGTATCAGCTTCTTTTGCAGTATGTTCAAATACTCCAAATGGTTCAGATAATAAACTAAGTATCTATTCAATAGATCTTCCCGCCCCTTTGTACAATAAAGATTCAACTAATATAACTCCACCAACCAAGATTGAAGGTTCTCAATTCAAACTATTAAAACACTGGAATCATTCAGGTGAGATCAATAAGTTAAGAATTAATCAACATAATAATTTGATTGCCACTGAGACTAATAACGGGAGTATTTCAATCTTTGATCCAACGATTAAATCAAAACCAAAATTAGAATTCAAACATTATACTCAAGATGGATTTGGTTTAGAATGGAATCCAATTTTTGAAAAAAATCAATTATTAACATCTTATCAAGATACAAATATTGCCCTATGGGATATCAATTCTAATCCAACAAAACCATTACAAACATTTACTTCAAATAACGCAATTATCAATGATATTTCATGGAATAAACAATTGAATGATCTATTTGCAACTGTAAGTGATGATAGACAAATTCATATTAATGATTTAAGAACTCCTAAGGATTTTATCAAAGTTGAAGAAGCTCATGATTTGAATGTAACTTGTGTTGAATTTAATCATCATTTACCAAATTTATTAGTTACTGGTGGTGGTGATAATTTCATAAATTGTTGGGATTTACGTAATTTATCCGAACCAATACGTAAATTATATGGTCATAATGATTGTTTATTGGATTTAAAATTCAATCCAAAGAACCCATTTTTGTTATCTTCAACTTCATTTGATCGTAGATCTTTGGTCTGGAATTTACAAAAATTATCAGATGGTCCTTTTGATTTACAACAATTTGAGAAAAAGAAAACTGAATATTTTGATCCTTGTCTTTCTTTCATACATGGTGGTCATACTGGTCCAATTAGTGAATCTGCTTGGCACCCAATAATAGACGATTTGTTATTGACTTGTGCTAGAGATAATCTAGTAGAAGTTTGGAAACCTCGTTTGTACTATGAAGAAGAAGAAGAAGAAGATGATGATGATGATGAAGAGGAAGAAGAAGAAGAAGAAGAAGAAGAAGGGGAAGAAAAAGATGAAGGTGAAAAAGGTGAAGAAGATTCTAAAGATGTAGAAATGGAATAAAATTAAGTAAATTACGTAAACTATGTACTCTTTTAATAAATATTAAATCTAAATTAAATTAAATCAAATTAAACAATTAATTCATTCAATTGATAAGCTTCCCATGATCTGATATTCAAATCAACTAATATTTTCTCTTTTTTGGTTTTCAATTCACTTACTTCGTATTTCAATTCATCAATACGAAACTTAAAACGATCGTTGAATATACTAAACCATGTAGAATGTTTATTACATTTCTTCTTATCCTTGATACATATCCCTTTCAAATACTCCAACTCTAATTGATCTACATCCATTGCGTCTTCACTTGCGCCTCCCGCACCTTCCCCAACACATTCATCTTCATCTTCTTCGTTAGTCATACGCTCATATGCATTTTCAAATCTCTGTGTATCTAATTTCAAATCTTCCAGTGAATTAATCACTTGGTCTTCTTCGTTACCATTAACAATGCCAATACCGGTATCTTTGACTAACAACTTATACTCATCTCCTTTCTCAAACTCTAACCATTGTGAATCGTCTAGTCTCAAATGGTTTTCAAATCCACATATATCAGTCTTGATCTTCTTTTTCTTCTTTTTCTTTTTCTTCTTATCACTATCTCCATCACCGTCTTCTTGACCTTCCTCCCTCTGTTGCTTCATCTCTTCTATCCTCTGTATCTGATCGTTGAAAACACGTATCTTGTCCTTCAACCTAATGAGGTACTTATGCTTATTTACTACAATTTTCAGTTCTTTCTCTAACTTCTCAACTTCTTTCTCGTTCTCTACTAATCGAGTCTTAACGTCAATGGGTAGTTCATAATTTCTCCCACTTTGACTACGGTAAAATTCTTGGAAATCAGGCATACCTTTATTACCCAATTGCTTGAACTCATTTATAGATTTGGTTCTTTTCAATACCATTGATATCTGTTCACGGTTTAACCCATCTTTAGAATTCATCTCTCCATTACTATTCAAAAACTTCTTATTCAATAAATCACTCATGTATTTCAACCCATGCTCATCACTACAATACTTTGAGGCCTTCTTATTTCCATTCCCATCGTCGGTAATCCTTATTGGCTGATAACAATTACTAACCATACATTTCTTCTTCCATAAAGTACGTCCTTTGTCAAACAACAAATCACAAAACTCGCAGTAGTAGTTATTCACAAGATCTTTATACTGCTGGTTCAACTTCATACATTTGAAATGAAACCATTCATCACAACCATCACAACAAACCATTAACTCACCATCGTCAGCTTGACGACAAATACAATATAATTCTTCGGAATCGAGATCATATTTTGGTGCTAGTTTGAACTCTCTGTATTTCTGTTCCAGTTGTTTCCTCTTTGCGTCACTGATATCTCTATTCGGTACCTGCTCCATACTGTCACTGATTCTCCTTATCAATGACCCTGCTACAATTAGATAATTCATTTGTCAATAAATCAATCAAATAGACAGATTGCATTAATTGATTTATGCAAACAAATCTTGTCTCTAAATGCGTCGCGTCGCTTGTCTAAAAAAAATTTAAAATTATTCATGCAGTTACTTAAGTTAACAATAATATATATATGAGTGGTAAAAGATAACTAGAACTGCTTCTTCAAGTGTTCATCTATATCTAAAGTAAAGAAGACTAAGATGGTCCTGTCTCCAGCTGAGCGTTCATATATTTATGACTCTTTAGTCTCTCCCACAAACGTCTCAAGAGCAGACTCAAGAAGACCCAATCAATTTAGACCATTGAAAGCAATATGTTCATTTTTACCCATGTCAAATGGATCTTCAAGAGTGTATACACCTGATGGGGTGGAATGTATCACTAGTGTGAAGGCTAAAGTTATACGTTCTTCTTCCATTTCCGATTTAATCAAGATTGAAACAGATATATCTAATCTAAGAGATGACTCAAATCTTTGTCTTGATATTTCAACTCTATTAACTAAATCATTGATTGATAATTTTGATTTGAGTTATTTAAAATTAACAGATAAATTTTCCTTCCAATTGAACATAGATATAATAGTGATGTCTATACCGACTGATTTGAACATCTCATCGTATACTCTATACTCTTTACTATCGTTGACTTCAATGGGTGTTTACTTAGCTTTAAAAGCAACTAAATTACCATTACTTATATCCAATACAAATGATAAAGAAATAGAAGAAGAACCTTCATTTGCAGATGACTGGGAGTCATCAAGATACCTTATCCCTAAAGAAGAAAACACATTCACACCAACTTTACTGTTCATCGTTGGTGTTGCTGGTAAAAATTGTTTCATAGATCCAACTTTGGATGAACAACAAGTGATGGAACATGGTTTATGTTTAGGGTATAATAATGGATCTATAGTACCTCCAATACAGTCGATCACTTTGAACTATTCAGAGAATAAAGGTATTCATAAATATGCTATGATCAAGGCAATTAAAATGGTGCAAGAAATAGCACCTTCTGTTAAGAAAGCATTGGATTTAGTAGCAGAGCAAGAGTTAGATGAATTTGGTTCTCCTTTCTGAAATAAAGAATAAATAGATTTGTAAATTTAATAAAATTAATATTTGACTATATACAACTAGACACCTCTTAACTAACTAACTAACAATGTTGTGATGAATAAGCATGAACAATAACAGCGGTTGCAGTTTGAATATTCATAGATCTAATAATACCAACTTGCTTGATAATAACACACATATCTAATTCAGCTAATAATTCACCTGGGATACCTTCTTTCTCCTTTCCTAATAAGATCAAGGATTTTTCAGGGAATTTCAAATCACTGTTTAATTCAACTGATTTATCAGTTTGTTCTAAACCGATTAAAGTATATCCTTCTCTCTTTTTCATTCTCATAAAATCGGTAATCTGTTCAATCTTTACTTCAATTATAGGCATCCAACGATCGGCAGTAACAGCAACGGCTTTGAATTGATAATCATCTTTCACCTTTATATTATCCATAGTCATCCAACCTGCTCCTAAGACATCACATAATCTACATATACCTCCTAAATTAGGAGCTTTATCGACTAACGAACTCACGACAATCAATGGAGATCTCTTGACTGCGACTCTTATATCCTCGGACCCTTCTCCATTAACTTGTTTATCATCTTCGTCGTCTAACTCTTCTAATACTGTTGACCAAGCACCACTCTTGATTTGTAATAATGTGGACTCAGCAGGATCTGGATTCTTCTTTATATCAGTTGCTAAGAATTTATCAGATATCAACTCGGAGCTTCTTTCACCTTGAATCCACTTACTTACTTCATCGGCACCAATTGGAATTTGTAAATAATTGTTGGACTCATAATAACCCTTTGGTATATACTTATTGAAGACATAGTCTCTAATAACATCAACTTCACGATCAGAAACTTTCAATAAAACACCACCACAAACACCAACAAGAGTCAAATCATCAACAATGTTCCATAATAACGCATCTCCATGTCTATGTTTACCGAACCCATCAGCACCTTCTGCTAATTTATAGATTCCCTTCAATGCATCAATAAGTTCAATTGGTACATTCAAATTTTTTCTTACAATTTCAGGATACACAGAACAAATAAGAGAAACTGAGAAATGACGATTAACTGCTCTGTTGGAAGTGGATGCAGGAAGTAAATATTTAGAGATAAATTCAGTCAACTCTTTAGCTTCTTCAACATTATTCAATTGATGTGCTACAAGGAACGAAATTCTTTCAAACATAGTAACAACACTTGGTTTTTGGTTCATTACATCATCAATGAAATAATCAAAAATTTCATCTTTAGATGATGGAAGTGTATAAATGCAATATGCAATCATCCATTCCATGTACATACGACATAACGGACTTGGTTCCGTGAAAATAGCTCTCAAGATATATTTCTTAACATAGTACAAACGTAATTCAGGGCTCAATGATTTGATAGTCAACATCATAAGTTGTAACAATTGAATACGTTTTCCTTGTTCGGCTGCATCTCTAGGCTTGAGAACTTCACTCATATGGTATACTGTTTCATCAGTCAAGATTGCATCCCAAACTTGTTTTGCGAATTCAGTTGATTTTATAGATGCAGAAATGACTGCAATTGAAACTTTATAAGATACTTCCAATGGGCCATAAACTTTTTCATATAGATCAACACCAGTCATGTTCAAATATTTGCCGAAAATATCTTTTGAAATAATGATATCAAGCTTGAATAAATTATGATCAGTTTGAACCAAATGATTACCATGGACTAAAAGCTTTGAGATCCAAGTTGTCTTTTCAAATGAATCATTGGCTTCTAATTGATATTCGGATATACAGTTGAACAAAATTGGTAACAAGGCTTTTCTGAAATAGGATTGAGAAATAAGATCATCTGCAATGTTGAATATCTTATCAGCTAATTCTTCATCTTCATTTGAGTAACTCAATAATACCTCGTTCGTTAACAGTCTGATGAAATTTTGATGTAATAATCTGTGACTCAAAACTAATCTATCAGCAGTAAGCTCAGAATATGTAGCTCTCAAATTATCTACTATACGATTGGCATCGGCTAATGTAATTTCCCTTCCATTTCTATTAACATCGATTAAATCAGTCATTAGCTTAACACATGCTAAAGGGCAATTATAATCAACAAAAGCTGCAAGATTCTCACAAAAATCTAATATCTGGGTATTCATCTCTGGTGTGACAGGAGTAATCTTCAACAATTCACTACAACAAGTAGCTACTAAACCGAAGAATTCGTCTTTTTGTCTATAGAATCCAATGGCAGCATCTGCTTTGTCTTGTTTGATGAATGCTGATTGTGAAAGTTTCACCATATCTTCAATCTTCAACGAAAACTCTTCGTTATAGATACATTTCTTGAAACATTCGGTGAAGAACTTGAACTGACCGATTGAGTAACCCAGCTCATCAACAGAACTGAGAGTTGAAAGTTTATTGGCAAGAATGTCAAAAAGTTCTCTGAGATCAACGCTCATCCAGAAATCATCATTGAACAATACTTTTGAGTCTACTAACTCTGATGATCTGGTATAAACTTCAATTTCATAATCAGTTGATCCTGTTAACAAATTGTCAAAAAGTCTCTCTAATTTGGAAACAACTAAAGACTCGGTAAACAAGTTGTTAAAGTCTATCTTAGAATGCAACATAGTAATCAATAACAAGTCAACAGATGGGTAACTGAGTAATTGTGCTGATATGGTAGTACAGTAGCTTGATCCGCATACGGAAAGTATCAAAGAGATTAAGGGAATCAATGTTTCAACGTCAAGTGATTTGAAATTATCATTGAAGAAGCTCAGTAATTCATCTTTTTGGTAATTCTCAGTAATAAAATCAATGAAAAATTCCTCGTTATCAGTGTATATTTCATATTCATTATTCGTAACAAAGGAACCAAGTGCTTGAAATAGAGAAAAAAGGTTACAACTGTCAGCATCTGTATATAAGATCAATCTCAAGTAAATAGTCTGTAACGTGGTGTCAAACACATCACCTTCTGAATGTGATGTCATTAAAGAGCATAATAAATCAAAATGTTTATTATTCAACCCTTTGATGTTCTTTTTTTGTAAACCATTGAGTAATCCAAATCCTAAGTATATCTTTGCAGGATCAAACGCCATTTTGTACTTTGAAAGGACGTTTAATATAATTTCAGAAAACTTTGCAATTTCATCGAGAGTATCTAGTTGTAAAATGCAATTTGTAACGAAATTCTGTAATTTACTTCCGAAATCACATTCGTAAACGTCATCGATGGTCTTGACGACTTTATAATTTTTAGCAAGGATGGCGAAAGGTAAGAAAACATCTTCAAGGAATGTAGCACCATGTTTGAAAACATGCAAATTCTCTTTATCCAATGAAAAGACAAATTGCAAGAAAAGTTTTCTGACACTATCAAGAGCATTTGAGAATCCAATGGCAAGGATACATAATGAAAAACCAACAGGTATCAATGAAGATGGCGCAAACAAAGAGTTCAAATCAGGGAAAGCAGCTAAAGTTTGATTAACTGAAGTATCAATTCCTGTGATCTCATACAATGTACAGAATCTTTTCCATGCACTTACATATTTGTCATGTTCAGCTTCGACCCACTTCATATCCGAGTTATCAATATCTACCGACACTACCTGAATAGTGAGTTGAATGAGAGTCAGAGAGTATTTTTTATGTTCATGGGTGGGACTTACAAGACCCATCTTGAGATAATCCCAATATTCAGCTGAGGATATTAACTTTTGGAAATCTTCATTTGAGGACAGATTCTCTGATTGCATTTTTTTGAAGAATTTCAACCATAAAATATAACCAAATGTTCTATATACTTTTGATTGCAATTTCATCAAGGCGTAAATTACCTTCCATAACTTGCTGATAGTATATGGGGTTTGACAAATTGAATCTAAACGCAATTTGAGGACCTTAAATGCAGCTATTGATAATTCCTCATCGTTACTACCCAAGAAAGCGTAACATAATGAATCAACTTTATCATTCACGTGGAAGATATCAGAGGAGAGAAATAGAGTCTCGAGAAACTTGAATGAGTGTTTAATCTCCTCTACTTCTACTACAATGTCACTAGTTTCATTGACTTGTATATCAGAGACTACAGTCAGAGCTTTCTCCAAAGAAAGTCTGTTTGCAGTGTAGAATGCTTCAATCTTTGAAATTGCAAATTGAATTAGATCTACAGACATTGATGGATATTGTTCACTCAAAAGTGTGATCGAACTAAATGAGGTATCTTTGGTTTCGTCATTCAAGTTGTCCACTAGATTTCTAGCATACTCTAATAATTCCTTGTAAAACTCAGTCCCTATATGTTTTGGAATAACTCTTAAGAGCTCGCATAACTGACTTACATAGTCGTTGTCATCTGATGCATTTGATAAGATTTTATTCACCAATCCTTCACAAACGTCTCTCACTTGGCTTTCAGACAAGTGTTCAACAACAAGGGATAGTGATGTGTCACTCATTTTGGAATATTCAAAGACTATGGCTATCACTGGCTCCCATTCAATATAGAACCATACACAGTAGATTTGTTATGGCTAGCTTAAAAAATTTTGATGGCTTTTTTATTTTATTTTTTTCTTTTTTATTCGCAGTACTGTCTTGGTCAAGGCGGTGAACTGGGATGAACATGGCTGTTCAAAGATGGGGAAGTCTGTAATCAGAATAGGAAAGATACCGGGGTTGGCAGTTGTGAGTAAGATAGAGATGAAAAGAGTTATGCAGAACCATAATGCTAGTAAATCTTTACACTAGCAAAGCTACTCGTTAGGTGTGTTGGATCTCTTGTATTGCTCCACAATCTCATTTGCATCATTCAGTACAGCAACATCCTTTTCGATTCTATCCATCCATCTTTTCACCAAGCTTTCATTCTCCTTTTTCAACGAAGAAAGTTTGCTATTCAAAAGGTTGTTCTCAATTTGAAGTGAAAGAAGATTGTCATTCACAGTTTCCAAGTTCTCATTTTTGATTCTTGTTTCTTCTTGTAAACGATTCAATTTGTTTTGTATATTTGTATAGCCATCCTTCAGTAGAGACACGCTTTTCTCCAAGTCTGCAACTTTGGTAGTTAGCATCTCGTTTTCAATCTTCTTTTCTTTTAAATCAATCTCCCTCTCAGATAAAGTCTGCTGTATGACGTCTGCATCATTCAAAAGCTTTGCCATATCTTTCTTTTCATCTGCTGTCTCTAGGACTTTGAGTTTTGATTCCAATTCGTTCAAACGTGTGTTAAGATAGTCAACTATATTCAAAAATCATGTTAGTTTCCAATATTTTCAATAATAGATGATTACGACCAAATTAAATTGTGTACATACAAGAATGAAAGACACCAGAGTGTTGCTTTTCTACCCTATCTCTCTCACTTAGCTTCAGAGCAATTTGCGCTTTCCATCCAGCAGCAGTAGACATTATTGTTGTATCAATCTTGGTATATATGTGTATGTGTATAGATCAGTGTGTCACAATAGTAGACCAATTAAAAATGTTGATTCGTAAGAAGACATGAACATAAGTAAACACAAGCTTCCTCCCTCTCCAGTTAAGAGAGATCTCGCACCAGAAAAATAAGAGTTGCCTCATCACTTTTCCGCTTCTTATCTGAATATATATGCATTCTATATACTTCTACGTAATTCTATTCAACTGTTCAGACGGATAATTGGAGGATTAACACAATATTTGATTGCACCTGGACTACCCTAGATTATTCTATAGGTACGAAGAAATCTATCGATCGACAAAAAACAGTTTTTAGAAGCAGCTTTACGGATAAACAGAAACTTTTTGAACTCATTGTAGACCTTCATCTCCGACTTTATTGTGTGTCTCAATCCCTTATACTTCAATGGCTGAAAAGAGCGTGAAGGACTCTCCACCAAAAGTGCAAAGCCAACCTTCTAAGTCAAAGCTTGAAAATGCTGCAATGCAACGGTCTGTATCATCTGTTTCAATCCAAAATATCTTAATCCCTTGGCGAAATAGAGCGAGTCCCCTTGAAAGTATTGAAACAGAAAATAGCATATCAACATCACATGAAAGCCTCAAAAATTTGGCAGATAGTAACTCCAAAGAACAAAAGAGCCAAACCACCCCAACGGAGGATACTAGTGCTCTCAACTCAGAAGTACCCGATGCAAAGCCTCAATCAACCGCTGAGTCAATTATCACTTTAGAGGAATACAGAGAGGAGATTAGGAAACAGAGTTCAGAGCATAACTCAATTGTAGCTACGCGGGATCCGACCCAAAGTACTTTTTCTTGGTCAATATGGAGGACTAATAGTACGGTAAAACCTCTTACTGATGATCTAAGAAATAATGAGCCCGCAGTCTCAAAAACCCCCGGACTGATAGCAAACACCGAAGTCTCACCAATGACCAGTAATGCAAATACAAATGAACCTATACCATGGATGGAGTGGGCAAATCCTGTAACAAGAATAGGATCTGTTATCAGTTTGGTATATAGTCCCAATAGTTATCCTAATAATGAACATGTTGGATTGACCCCAAATGAAATTTCTGAAGTTATCAGTAGTTCAAATCGAGACCACAATAACTATGATCATAACCAACCGCCCTCATTGCACAGAACAGCTAGTAACAAATCATCTTTACAAGTTGATTCACATCAGCAGACATCGTGGTTCCCATGGAATTGGGGTTCAAATAATGACTCTTCAACTCACAGCTTACCAGTGGAGCTCAGTGTCAAGTTCAGTAGAGATACAATAAGTGCAGTACAAAATCAAAGTTCTTATAATCAAAAGACTAGTTCCTGGGCTTACTGGTACCACAAACAAGTACCCTTAGATGATGCGAAGGTAATCAAAGGTGAACTTGCAGTAGATGGAACAGAGAGCTCTAGCAATCCTGCTGATGCTGAAACATTACCCCTATCAAAATTTGAAATCGCTGAAAGTCAAATCAAGCCTCCTACAGATAACTTTCAAGGAGGAAGCCAATTTACTTTACCTGATTTAAAGATGAATTACCGAGATGAAACAATCAAGACTAACACGAGAATATTTCTGTCTAATATTATACCTATATGTTTTGAAAGACAAAAGCACTTGTATCATAGAAAACGTTACACATTCAAAGAACAAACTAGCGCTAGTGAGTCAAATACTGCATGCAGTAAACGTCCTGTCTCTAGATCCAAGTGGCCTAGAAGAAGAGCAGTTGTGATAGGTGTTCATGGGTTTCTTCCATTGAAGATGGTTAAGGCATTGATTGGTCAGTCAACTGGTTCAGCAGAAAAATACGCAACGGAAGCAAAGGCAACTCTTTGCAAATGGGCTGTCTCGAATAAAGTAGATATTGATGTTGAAACGATTGCCTTAGAAGGAGAAGGTAAAATATTTGAGAGGACGAGTGATCTCTTTGGATTATTAGAAAACTGGATATCATCAATCACAACCTGTGATTACTTGATTTTTGCCTCACATTCGCAAAGTGTTCCGGTCTCTATTCATATTGTTGCCAAACTTATTGCATTAGGATATCTTGACAAGGTCTCCAAGATAGGAATGATCAACATGGCAGGTGTATGTCTTGGTCCTATTCCGGGCTTGGATGCCAAAATTAGTGTTAAAGCATATACCAGATTTGAGAATGAAGTATTGATGGAATTATTTGATTTACAAAATCCAGAAACTTTACAAAGTGAAGAATTGATAAGAAGTCTTCGAATTCTCGTCAAGCGAAATGTTAAATTGACTTTTATAGGTTCATTTAATGATCAATTAATCCCTTTGTATTCAGCTCTTTGTCTTCAGGTGGATCATCCAAATATTTTCAGAGCTTTACATGTAGATAATGAATCTAGCCGCTGGCAATTCCTGTACAAATTGGTATCATATACCCTCTATTTGAAGAATTTAGGGCTGGATCACGATAGATTTTTAGTGGAAATAAGTCGTTACCTATACGGAAACGTTGGAACTGGCGGCCATTCCAAAATATTCAACGAAGAGTCTGCATATCTCCTAGGGATAAAGAATACATTGGAGACTTCAGATATGTTCCATTCTACTCCACTTAGGGAGAAAAAGATTGACTCCAAGAAACTAAATATTAATCAATATCATCTTCCTTGGTGTCTTAGAGGTCTTTTAGAGGAGTTGTCGAAATTGCCTAACATCGCAGGTAAGCGTCTAATCTCGGAGTTAATAAATGATTTCCAAGAGTGGAAACCAGAGTCAAAATTACATAAAGAGATTAAGTATTCTATAGAGGTGATAGGAGATCTTCAACTTGATGACCTTTGTCACTAATAGTGTATATTTTTGTATGTATGATGAATAAAGTGATAAAGCTCTAATTCAGTCTGGTTTTTTACTTGCTTTAGATAAAATTCGACGCAAAAATCTTGCCATGCGCGTCGCTGAAGTGAGTTGATGTACGAAGCTTTCACTAGTTCTTTGATGATCTGTCAGGATAAAACATAAAATCCGGAGACAAAAGTAAGTATTCGGAGCATCAAGTAGTGAACAAGTTTTGACCACCCTTCATCGATGGTAGTGCAGTTTTTGAATGAGAAGTTTCCAAGTCTCTTGGATTTGAATTCAGTAGACCAGGTGATAACAGACATCGAAGCTGCCAGAGCTACGATACATGATTCTTCAGATGACGAAGCATATGCATCACAGAGAAAAGAAGCAGATACTCTGATTCAAAGCATTGAGCAACTACTGGAGTCAAACGATATAAACGTCACCTATGTCGATGATTTGATAGACAAATATGGAGATATTGAGATATTAACTTCGATCAAACATCAATTGCTAAAGAGAGAGCAACTTTTAGAGAAAAAGTATCTCCAAGGTTTATTTTCTGATGTTTATGAAAGCATTGAAGCATTTGAAGTAGAGGCCATTGCTGAAGATGACATGAGAACTATACTGAAATCCTTGAGCAAGCTAAACTCACAAATCACAGATCTAAAATCACAAACGTATAATGTTCAAGATATGAAAGAAAGAGATGTGTATGTTGAGCAATTAGAGAACAAATTATCATCATTTATCACAGATAACATCAAAGAGAAGTCAATGGGATATTTGAGGGAGTTCTTGAAAGTTCCCTTCAATGAAATAACGGACCTGTCGCCGGTCGTAGATTCTTTCAAAGATTTACTGGAACTTCAATCATTTGATCCTATAAACAAAACAAAGAAATACCCTGTACCTCTTTGGGCATTCCAGGTAATAACGGAAGATTTCCATTTGAAGTTCGTTTACCACTTCCAAACTAGCAATGAACTCAATAGATTAGACAAGCCAGAGTTGGCATTCCATTATCTAGATTCATATCTAGTCAAGAATTTAGACCAATATCAATCAACTTTTGCTGTTGCGTTGTCCCAATCTTTTTACCATGATGAAATCTTTCAATTCCACTTTATTACAGCTTTACTTATGTCACTTAGAGATAAACTATTGAAAGACTTACCCCTTACTGAAACTAATGAAAGACGATTGAGTCATCTTGTTTATGAATTACAGAAATTTGATCAATTACTCATTAAGAAATACAAATATAATCCCTTGTTTACAGCTGGAGCTCATTTACCTTCTACACAATCAGAGTGGTTAGGTCTGATGAATGATATAATACTTTCTCAGGAACAGTTATTTTTGAAATGGCTATCAACAGAAAAGGAGTTTGTTTCTCATAGATATGACGAATTGGTCAACTCCGATGACTCCTTTATAATTGACTATGATTTTGCAGAGATGGGCAAGACAAAACCAACCAAATCTGCAATCAATTTGAAATCTCTACTGGAAAATATTACTTCAAATTATGAGCATTTGCCGTTAAAATACAAATTAAAATTCCTAAGTGAAGTTCAATTGAAATTATTGGATTTCTACTATGAGAAGTTGAAAAATGGTCTTGCAGCACTCGAGTCTCATTACTTGAAATCAAGAAATGTAGCTGCCACTAGTGTTAGTACTGTAGAAAGGCTCTGTAGAATTTGGTGTTCTATACAGTTCACCATAGAAACAATGCAAAACTGGGGTGAACAATTAGTCTTTATAGAATTATGGAATTCTATCAATACTGAAAACTCAAATCAACACATCAATGTTCAGTCATCCTTCTTTGACTCCGTTATCAATCATTATAAGAAATTACTTGAAAAGGTTGTTGGCGATTTGGACGACTTTTTAGAGAGAAAATTGAACTCGACAATGAAGAATTATTTTGCAATTAGGACATGGGCAGAGCATGATGCATCAATTGTGAAGCCAGGCGAAATGTCACCCGAACTAAATCCCGTTACTCAAGCTATCTCTCAGGATATATCTCTCGTTCAAAAGGCTATATCCAATACAAGCTTCTTACGTTTACGTAATGGTATATCATCTTCGGTGGCAAGTTACTTTGAAAAGAATATAATCAAGTCACAACGATTCTCAATACCAGGGGCTCAAAAGCTCTCCACGGATATAAACGAAGTCTGGAGAATTTTGGAATTACCTAAGGATGACAATATGAGACGGATACTGCAACAATGTCTCATTTTATCTGATTCCAATAAATTCAGAGATCAGATGAGCTGTAGAAATCATTTCGGATCTCAGATCGGTCTCTTGTCGGATAACTCTATTGAGGATGTTCTTCTCAGGAAAATTTGAAGCGGAGAATGTATATATCTATGTATCAATTCACACTCATTAAGTAGCAATACAATGAAATTCATGAAAGAGAATCACGTGCCAAGCAAACCAGTTTTATTTTCACTCGCCGAACGCCGGAAAAATTATCAAAGAACAAAAATGCGAAAAAAAAAAAAATTGCTGCAGCGGCTTAAGTGTAATGAAACCCTGTCAAGTACCTAGTTTTATATTCATTTCATAAGAAAGCTAGTGATTTTAGTCTGTCTTTGAGTTTGATCTCTCAATTATAATATAAAGGAAAAGCAAAATGTCAACAGAGGAAGTTGCTGGTTACATTGCTGACTTGAAGTCAGCTTTAAATCAATACCCAAATTTCCCACATGAGGGTATTCTTTTTGAAGATTTCTTACCAATCTTTAGAAGTCCAGATTTATTCACCAAATTGATCAAAGCTTTCAAGACCCATATTGAAGAAACATTCCCAAACACCACAATCGACTACATTGTTGGTCTTGAGTCCAGAGGTTTCTTATTTGGTCCAACTTTAGCCTTATCATTAGAAGCTGGTTTCGTTCCAATCAGAAAGCAGGGTAAATTACCAGGTACATTATACAAAGCAGAATTCAAGAAGGAATACGGTACTGATATCTTTGAAATCCAAACCGAATCCATCCCACAAGGTGCTAATGTCATCATTGTTGATGACATCTTAGCTACTGGTGGTTCCGCCAGTGCCGCTGGTGAATTAGTTAAGAAATGTGGTGCTAATATCTTAGAGTTCAATTTCGTTATGGAATTGGATTTCTTAAAAGGTAGAAACAACTTACCTTCTCCAACCTATACTTTACTCTCCAATCAAACTGAAGCTTTGAAAAATTAAGAATGATAGTTATTGGAGGCTATATAGTCTGCTAGATTTCACTTTCTTTATTCTTATTGTTTCCTAGATATTTTGTAGATTTACGTTAATCATATTACATAACTACATTTTGATACTCTAATACGCTCCACAAATGATTTAAAAGTGTCTGATCACAAAATTTTCAGGTGGATATAATAAATTTAATAAAATATATAGAATACATACATATAATTTTGCTTCCCTTTCCTCTTTTTTTCAGTTCGGAGAAAGGACGACAAAGGAAAATATACAAGCAATATAACAGAAAGCATGCTATACGTTATGAGTAAATGCATTCAATGGGGTTCTTTCACGACTAGATTCATCAATAGTGTAATTACCTCTTTTTGATCTACTTTGGAAAACCACAAAATTCTCATCAACAATATCATTCATAACTTCAGAGACATAATAATAACCACCATTAGAGGTCCATGAAACAGAATTATTTCCATAAGTGAAACGTGTGGTTTTGATTCTGTTTAGTATGGAATCAATGTTATCCCATGATATTGTGTATCCGGGTGGAACGATTGGTTTAAGACTAATGATTTTTGTTCCCGTTTTTAAATTGCTGAACAATTGATCATTTACTTTTTTGTTCAACTTAGCATCAAATAAGTAATTGTTACAAAGAATAACATCACATTGATCAACCACCTCTTTGACTTCTGGATTGTCAATAAATGATTGTCGACCAAACAACTTGACATGTCCAGTATGCAATCCATAAGCTTTACATCTGTTTTGAAAATCAATCAATTGTAAATCAGCTAAATTGGATGCATGTTCCATGATTTCAACACCATAACTCTCACAACCAAACTGTAAAGCAGATTGTATCGAGCAATTTCCAACACCTGAACCAAGATCAATAAACTTGGTAGTAGGATTCAGTTTACATTGCTTATACAGTAATGTCAAAAAACTTGGCATCAATTCACCATAAACGTAATTTGAGAAAGCCTTGTAAGATTTCAACTGTCTTGAATTAGGTAACACGGTTCTACTGTAACATTGATTCAACAGTTCATAAACTACTACTGAAGGTAACTCTTGTCTTGCCGCACAATATCTACTTATTGACTTTGATGGATCTTCCTTCAACGATAATATCAGCTGATTGAATTCCTTAATACTATCAATTAGTGTATCATAATTCTCATCTGTGAAAGCTTGAATATACCTACCTATTATACAATCCATAGGGTTTTCAAAATTGAAAACTTTAGCTTGATGTTCTGGTGGGAGATACACAAGTGCAATCAATTCCATTGTTCTCCCAATATCATCGAACGGATTATACACATCGGATTTAGAAGGTAAGCATAAATAGTATTTCTCTCTATAGGTGGATAAGGGAAATACAATTTCAATCTCTGTAGGTTTGAAATTAGGATGACTCAACTCATAATTGCTTATATTTTCCTTGACAATCTGATCTGGAGTTACTATACTCTCATCAGGTAGAATTTCAATTTCTTTATCACTGTAAACCTCTTCTCTGAAGAACTTTTGACCTTCTAATAATGGAAAGTCTTCAGATTCTGTGAGATTCAAAAACCATTTTTCCTCTTCTTCTTCAGCTTCTGGTTCTTCTTCCTCTTCTTGTTCCTCTTCCCCTTCCTCTTCTTCTGGTTCTTCTTCCTCTCCCTCTTCTTCTCGTTTCACTTGAGTCTCTGGGGTTGGTGAAGTGGTTCGTTTTTTACCACGGGGCTTAGATACTTTTTTCACTTTCGTCACTTTTTTAACTTTTGTGGTCTTCGGTTTTGGTTCTGATGGAATTTTTGATTTGAACATCTGTTTCATCTTTGGCCATTTCTTCTTCTCTTTGTGGGCAAATTCAGGTGAATATCTTTCGACTTTTTTCAAGGTTTTTCTTAAAAGCAAACCATCACGTTCCGCCTGACCAATTGTAACTTCTTCACTATTGTTGTGTTTAGTGATTACACTAGCAAAATATGAAGCTCCTTCAAGCAATTGGGTCAAACTTGCAGAAATAGTCTGCTCTTTGTCTTTTTCTTTCTCCTGAATTTCTCCTGCTTTGATCATTTCCTCTTTCAATCTTCGGCGTTCCTTTGCTTCTTCACGCTTTCTTTGCTTCTCCAGTTCTCTCTCTTTTAGTTTGAGCCTTCTCTTTTCTGCTGTCTTTCTTTTACGAGCTGCTAAAGCTTCCAATTCCTCCTCTGTTTTTTCTTTTTTCTGGTCTGTACCTAAGTTGTCACGTATCTCTTCTTTGATAGTTTCAAATTTAAGGGCAGATTTTCTAACTCTTCCTCCGGTACCAGCTAATGAAGTAACATACCAGTCTGCACATTCTAATAACTTGCTTAGTTGTGAGCTTGTCCTCTTACGTTTCTTCTTTGGTGGCTCCTGAGATTTATCACTCTGATCAGGAGCAAGGGTAGCAATTGTGGCGTGGTCTGAAGTTGATTCATTACTTTCTTCAATATTTGATGTGTTTCTTTCAGTTATCTTGCCATTTACTTCGGGTGCAATTGCTGTGGTTGTCGACTCATTTCCCTTTATACCAGAAGTGATTGAACCAGTTAAGTTGTTTGATTCCTTGGTAGAGACCTCCTCATATTTAACATTTGGTTGAAGTGAACCATTGAGGTTTGACAATTGGTCATTATGTTCTTCGGTCTTCACATCATTGTCCGTAGAAGTTTCTGAACTCGAGGAAGGAGTTGAACTGCTATTTGTAGCAGTATCTAATGAAGGGGTAATGGAACTCAATGCATCGTAATCATCATTATTTTGGTGATTCACTACTTCTGAGTGATTCTTTTCATATTTAAGCCTCATTCCATTCAATTGATGACTTGAAACTTCTGGGCTAGTTACGAAATCTGTGCTTGTGTAGGTGTCTTCAGCAATCATCACTGTTTAAACGTTTCAAATCTATGAAACAGTTGTCAGAGTTGTTCGCGTGCTATAGCTATCTACCTCCTTTTAGTGATGAGACGATAGGTTAATATCGATAGCAGTGTATCAACTTCTTGTGGACAGCTCTCTGAAAGAATGGCTGCTAATTTGAGGACAAGTTTTTATCGGTTTAGCTCCTTGGGGAAAAGGCCAAGTAGACATTAACCATTTCCAGCTAAATTTCTGAATCGGTAAATTTCAAATAAACCTACATCAAATCAAGCACAGAACTTCTTGTTCGCGACTTGAAATCTTGATTCACATCATGAATTTCTCCTTTTGGAATCTTTTTTGAAGGATTGGTTTCCCGATTTTCTATATGTGATAAGGACCTGCAATGCTCTAGTTTGCGTTTTTGGATGTTTGTATATGCGTATGACACTTATATTAACATTTTCTTATGTAAATCACGTATTTTTATAAATATAACTGTAAAATAGACTCGAAGGCTTCTTTAGGTTTGTATTAAAATTTCAGAATTTGAGAAAAATAATTTTATAAAATTAAATGTAAATTTAAGTTTTTACTATGGTATGAAAAAATAATCGGAAATTCCATTTTTTATTGATAGAATGTTACATATTTTACACTATAACCATTATTTATTTGACTTCCCTGACAAATTTACCTTCTCTTGGTGAACGTAAGGTTCTTACCGTTAGTTTGCAGCTTTTTCTTCTTCATTTGGGGAATACCTAATTTCTTTTCATCTTCAAGACCAGCATAAGGATCAAATGAACGTTTCTTTGATTGCTGTTGCTTAGACTTTTTATTGAATTTCTCTGGTTTATGTTCAGTAACAATCCTCTTCGAGTTAAGATCCAAATACTGTATATCATCACTAAATTCAGATTTAGCTTCTTTATTTTTCTTTTGATTTCTGTTATGTTTACGTAATGCAATGATTTCATCTGGATTTTCTGGTTTTTTCTTATCATCAGCAGATACAGAAGCGCTTGACTCTCTTTCTGCTTCTTGTCCTTCTTCATCTTCTTCATTTTCATCAGCTGATGGAAGAGACATTGGGATTTCTTCTAATCTCTTTCCAAATTGCTTAACAGCGTAATCTTTTCTCTTCATTATAGTATCATAGGTAGATACCATACCAGAGTCGTATTCAATACCATAAATTGGCTCATTTTTAGAAGACTCAATGGTGAGAATTGGACTGCTTGCTTCGTCGGAGTTGATATATGCTTGTTTATACAAATCAGTCAATAAATTAAAATTATTCTCTAATCCATTGACGTCAAGAACAGATTCATATATGTCATCCGAATTGGCAAAAGTCTTTTCTGTTTGATCCCATAATTCAGTATCACTATTTTTGATACTTGTCAAACAGTCACGAATAAGAATAGTCAATTCCTTGACAGAATTTTTCACATATAATGAATTTCCAAATCTTGACACTGAGTCTATGATGTCTAAAACTTGTGTTTCATCAATTGAATCACTCATAGTAACATCAAATTTGTTTACTAGTGATGTTAATAAAAAATCTGACATGATGTACCTTATTGACTCGTCTTCTGAACGAGCCTTGGTGTCTCTCCATTTATAAAGGGCTTCAAGTAAAGGAACCTTTATCTGTGAAATACCGTTAGAGGTGGCTAATTGGGTCCATGGATATACTGAATAACTCAGAGAGTTATCAAGTGATACATTATTATGAAGAATTTCATCAGATTGAGGAACAGAACCTGATGTATATGATACTTCCGCTGATTGATTGATGGGCCTAAAAGTTGAGTATTCGAATCTTCTATTGGCAACTTTACGACTGTTTCTTAATACCATTGGCATCTTTCCTGGATATTTCAGTATTTCTCTTTGCATTTTGTAAAAAACTTCGATAAGGAAATGTGTATCAGCTTTAGCGTAGTCTTTCATCTCTTGAGGTAAAGGTCTAACTCTCCAATCTGCCAATTGCCATTTCTTTGAAGTTTTGAAACGGACATACTTTTCCAACAAGAAAGCAAGTGAATATTTACCCAAGTTCAATTCTTTAGATGCATGATAAGTATCAAACAATGATACAATGTAAAGGCCCAAATCTCTTTGAAGCCATATGATATCTGATGAGGCACCATGAAAGACTTTGATAATATTAGGATCTGTGAAAATAAGGTTCAATTGTGATAAATGTGGGAGTAATTCTGGTGACAAGGTATCAATCAAATAATCTGTGTGAGATTCTGTCGTTATTTGCATAAGACATGTTAAACCGTGATATGTTCTATAATCATGATGTTCTAAATCGACCGCAATAACTTTACTTTTGCTCATATCTTCGAGTAAACCTGGCAATTGATCAGGACGTTCAAGGAGTATTGGATCTTTACTGTCCTTCCAAGGGATTGATTGAAAATCATTTGAAACATCTCTATGTGGATCAACTAACCATTCTGGATATTCTTGGTTCATAATTTCGTAAGCGTATGGATTTTCATAATGCTGAGGAATCGAGTTGTCTTCATTTGCAGGTACCATGACCATTGATTCTTGGAATGTTTTCAATGCATTAGGTTTCGTTGTAATTAAAGGCTTGAAAGGTTGATGTTCTATAGTGGGATCGACAGGAGTAAGAAATTTCAACTGAGGTTTTGAAATCTTGAATGATTGAGGAACTCTTCTATTATTATTATTGTTGGTGTTATCTCTATCCGATTCATCCAAGTATGTAAATTCGTCATCCTTAGATTCTGATTTAATATTCTGTGATTTCCCAGTCTTTTTAAACTTTGCAAAGTCTTCTAATGATACTTCTGTGTTTTCATAGAGAGACTCAAGTGTAGAAGAAATAGCTTTCCATTTCTCCTTTTCATTTGTTTCAGAAGAGGTTAATGTCCTTTGTTTATCATAGTCAGAGTCTGGTACTATGGTAGAAACCGAGCTAACTAGCTTATCTAACAAATCTAAAATCTTTGAATTGACTTCAGTACTTTTTGTTTTGACATCTTGATCTATACTATTGTAAAAATTAATATCCTTTGATTCAACAGCAGTTGCAAGTCTAATAGCTGTGGCCAGGCTTGGCGCCACTTCTTTCAAAGGATCACCCGACTGACTCATAATGGCTTTATATAGTAGTCAAAAGCTTCTCTGTAGGCACTTCAATATGGCTATACAGGAGTATAAAGTTCACTTTTCTTCTTGTCTTCACTCTACTTCTTTAAGACAAAAGGGTTTCAAAATATCAAAAAAAAAAAAAATATTCCAGAGACGTGCGCTAACTAACGACGCGCCGCTGCATAATAATCGACGCATTGTCCACTGAGTGGCAAAGGACAAAGTTGACATCTGAGGGCAAGTGTTTATTCATATTGGCCATGTACAGTTGGAGTGTGTTATTACGGGGTGGACTCATTTAGACACAGACACTATAGAAATAGTTATATCAGTTTCTACGTTTGATCAGTATGTCACAAATGGATGTTGATGGGGAACCATCATTAGCTTTATCTCAGTTGAGGGAAGAAGCCGACCCAGAATTATCAACTTTCTTCTATTCATTAGAGGATCTGTATGAAAGAAAGTTATGGTATCAATTAACTTCATTGCTTTCTACTGAATTTTACTCTCATCCATCATCTAAAGGTTTGAGACTTAGATTGTATGACGAGTTCATTGTAACATTTTATGATAAGATCAATCAATTGAAATTAATTGAATTTTTGTTATATGGACTAGAAGATATAGCAGATGATTATTCAAAACATTTGGAATATTTTGAAAGTTTGAAGACTAAAATCACAGAACATGGTAAGAAATTATTGAAAAATAAAGAAGACGACGATAAATTCCCTGATGAAATAGTACAGGCATTGATATTTGTAGAAAGTGAAACTGCTAGAATCAAGTTACAATTAGGACTTATCGATGAAGCCACATCCACTATTACTGATTGTGAGAAGAGAATAGATAATTTGAACTCAGTTGACAGTAAGATCAATGCAAGTTTTTACAAGACTTCAGGCCAATTGAGCAAAGCCAAAAAGGATTTCAACTCATATTACTACAACTCCTTACTATATTTAGCATGTCTTGATAAAGAATTCAACTTGCTACCTATCGAACAATTGGAATTGATTGTTCATGATACATGTTACGCTGCATTATTAGGAGATAATGTTTATAACTTTGGTGAGATTTTAATGCATGATATTTTCAAATACAGTAAGATTGATTGGTTAAAGAACCTTTTAATCTCATTAAGTAACGGTGATTTGGAAACATTCAATAAGATCATCAATTCAAAAGAGTTTCAAAATACCAAAGTCTATACCGAAGTATTGGATAAAGTCGATTTCTTAAAACATAAAGTATGCATTATGGCATTTATTGAATTGATCTTTGAAAAACCAGTCAACGGTAAAATCTTATCATTCCAAGAAATATTGGACAAGATCTCATTACTTTCAAGTATTGATGAAGTCGAACACTTAATAATGAAGAGTTTATCTCTCGGTCTAATAAAAGGTCACATAAACGAAGTCAATAAGTTTGTCGAAGTGAATTGGTCACAACCAAGAACCATGACAAAAGATCAAATCACTTCTATGAGGGACAAGTTAATAAGCTGGAGTACCAATGTCAATGAGTTATCCGAGTACATGGACGCTGCTGGTAAGGAATTGTGGGTGTAGATAGATAGATAGATAGATAGATTTTGAGTTGTATATTCAAAGCTACATAATATATAGAACATAATCAGTCTCTTTAACATCAACAGAATCACCAGCCACGAACAAAAAGAAAGAAAAATAGCGCAGAACAGTGCACGTGACCGATACTAGCCACACATATCTTGGAAGGCGTTGTGTGGCGAGAAAGAAGAAATTGCCAGTGAGATTTCAGAATTATTTATTTATTTAATCGTACAGGGAGCCGAAGGTTGGTATGAACACCGAATCTGAGAGGATTATGCTGATTAACTGACAACTCGCCAATCTCATTCACTATACAGACAACAAGCTTTTGCCAAACTACACTGCTTCGAGCTACTCCACGTTCTATTCAACCACTCCGCTTATTAATACTCATCATATAGCAAATCTGTATTTTCATCCTCGCTGTGTTGCCCCCCATTGTCATAGGTTTGCCTTTTTAGAAAATACCCAGAATACAGATTATAAATATCAACTGTTTTATTTTTAACGGTAGCAACTGGAGTGTTTATTTCATTGAACTTGATAATTGGAAAGCAAGGTTTACTCAATTTGCCTTCCGTTATTTGAGAAATATCATTACCTCTTGCCTATAAATAGTGGTTCCGTTCTGTGCGTGTTGTGCGGTCTGCTCAATCATATCATACAAATTCATTTTATTCCATCAAGCGATCTGTTCAACTTTAAATTAGATTCTATTCTGTCTTTGATCCGATTTCTATATTAAGTCGGACATATTCCTTCAATATTATTTGATTGCTTCAAGTGTTCACGATATATAACAGATCTCATTAGTATAGATCATGCGTGACTCTAATAATAAAAACATACTGGCGAATAAAGCTGCTGTATCAATAACATCCACATTATATGATAGAAGAGCTTTGGATTGTACGGATGATAAACCGCTCATCAGTTCTTTGAACCATTTAACCTTTCTGGCATCGTCATCTCCCAAAGTTAGAGAAGCTTTGGCAAATGACGGTGGGCTGGAAAGATTAGTGGATATCTTATATGAATGTAAGAATCCTAAAAATGATCAAGAAAAATGTACGTTTTCATACAAATTTATGCTAGCATTCCAATGTTTGGTTTATGTTGCCACTAGAGGTACCGAAGCCATACGAAAGAAAGTCGTTGAAGCAGGTATGATACCTGTAATAGCTACTATGCTCGATAATTACCTCTATGTCACGGGTTTAGGCTCAGGTCCCGAGTTTGGTAACAGAAATCGCATTACAGTTGAACAACTTTTGATCAAACAAATCAAACAAAGGCAAAATAAGATGTTATATTGTCACCATTATTCAAATGATACGAATACCACTGCAAATAACAATAACAATAATAACAATAATATTCATAGCTCTAGTACCGCTAGTACCACCAACTCTACTCTCAATAGCGCGATTGACGAAACACCAACTAGCCCCGATATCAATCAAATGCTTAGAAATATTGGAAGATTAGTTGAAGAAACGAATACCACACTTGATTTGGCCGAGGATTTGATCAATCAAGATATGGTCCTCCAAGAACAGAATTTGAATTCTAACGCTACACCATCTTTGATTAATTCCGGAACGTTATCTGAAGATATGGACAGAAGTATTGTTGAAAGGGTTTCTACAAATACTTCTGCTTCCCTTCTTTCCAATAGTGCAATGCTTTCAGGTGCTGAAAATATGATGGTTGATTCAAGTGATAAATTACACCGACTCGAATCTGGTAAGGAAACTCCATCTTCTCACAATTGTTTCAGTAATATGAGTACTATGCATAATGATTCAAATATGGATACTACGAAGCAAAAGTTGATGTTTTTACATTTTATCAATAGACTAAACAGTTTGGATGACGTATTTGATGCTAATTACGAACTGAAAAAGAATTACTATGAATTAGTTGAATCTTGCTGTTCAAAGAACCAACTTTTACATAATCAAGACGTTTCAAACATTTTACTAGAAAATATCGAAAATGGTGGAGAAAATTTGTCATTTTTATCAAAGATCAATTTCTCTGATAGAGATCACGTAGATGATAATCTCAATAATCATAATTGTCTTTATCCAATCTCTCGTGATTTTGAAAATGGTATCTTGGTACCGAAGGAAAATGACATTATATGCTCTTTACAAGTATTGGCCTTTTTATCAAAACATACATCCTGTAGATATTCTTTAGCCGACACTTATGTTGTAAACGGCCTTACTTTAAGGTATTGTTGTAATGATGATACTTCATTAACTTCAACTACTCCATCTCTATATCAATCAAAGAGTGATTTGGATGATATGTTAGTTGATGATGATCCGCTTTTCACATCTCAACATCAATTCCAAGTACTTTTACAACAACAGCAACAACAACAACACCCTACGCGTCAAAGACGTCTTCCACAACCACTTCAATATAGTATGCCTAATAGACTTGTTAGGAGATACGCCGACCCCAGTAATGTTGCTGATGATGATACATCTGATGATGCGATTGATATAGATGAACCATTAGAATACCTTTCATCAGCATCAGTATTATCTCCCAATTCAAGCAATCAACAATCGTTACCGGGATTAATGATCCAACAACAACAACAATCTACGAACCTTATGGATAGGCTTCCTCCATCTCAATATGATTTCTTACTGAATGAATTCAATAAAGTTCAATCTCATAGTAAACGTCTTGAGAAAGCTGTCCATTTACAAAAATTAAACTTGAAATTGGCAAGGACTTTGAATAAAGAACATAATCTTTTGCGCATAAAGAATAAGAAGATTTATGAGCTCAAGAGAAAAGATTATGAACAAAGATGGAATTACGAAAACTTCCAAGATTTTGAAATGTGCCCCGATAGTGAATATAAATCTTCTTATTTGGATTTAGATCTATACCCAACAAAAAGAGTCAACATTTTTCCATTGGTGGAGCAGTTTACGGTGAAACAATCTTTTGCCAAAGATATTCTTTATTGGTCTCAAGTGATTGTCAGAAACTGCTTCCGTAAAGATGAAATGAAAGGTGGAAGAAAACAATGTGCTCACTTCTATTGCGGTAAATGGGAAGATAAACCTCGTCAATTTGCCAAATGTAGAAGATGTAAGAAGGCAAAATATTGTTCCAAGGAATGTCAGGCAAATGCATGGAATTTCCATAGATATTGGTGTAATCCTGGTACTTCAAGTTCTACTACTTCAACTAGTCCGACTGTACAAATGACAACTTCAAGCAATTCTGCAAATACTGAAGATGAAAATCATCATCATCATCATCATCACCATCATAGCCATAACCACGAAAATGAAATTGAAAATAGTCATAATAGTGGAACTAATGTCAATAATGAGGATGAAGTTAGTGAGAGAGTATCACCATCTCCATTAATACCTAATCATACATCGAGTACAATAGCATCCAATTCATCTGCTGCAAGTCAAGCTTTATTTGATGGCGCAAGAATGATACTTACTGCTGATACTCAATCGATTATTTCCGCCGATTCTCTTTCGACCACTTCAACTAACAATGTTCAAGTTGCTAATGCAGCTGTTCCTCCATTACCAAACCCAACGACAACTGTTTCATCTTCTTTACAGCCGAATATTAACTCTATTCGAAACTCATTGAACACGTTTGCTACACGTGTTCGCGTCAATGACGTTCAAAGAAATATTGAAATGGTTGATGAATCTCAACAGAGTAATGACGATGATATGACGATGTAATGATTATGACTATGATAGTATACGTTTCCCCTTTGTTTGTGCCCTTGCTTGTTTATTCGTTTATGGTTTTTTTTTCTTTGGGTTTTTGTTTGTTAAAATTTATACTACATTGGCTCTTATTCACTCATTTGATATAAGCTGATATACTTGTATTTATTTATATGTAGTTTTTCAAACAGTTTGTACTTTCTTTTGTTTTTATGTATCCTTAAAATACAATATAGTACATTTTTCGAGACTTGAATTCTTAAAAAATTAAAACCAGTATAATACATCTCTATCTATCGGGTACAGTCTATTAGAAAGTAATGTTGTATATATCTATATAGAGAATGTACAGCAATCATACAAAATAATTGAGTACATCGATACATAATACAAAAAAGTACAATTAATTAAGTAATTAAGCAGTGAAAATCTTAAATTCAATGGTTTGCATCAATTTCATAGTTTGTTCCATGAAAGTCAAAGTTAAGATTGTATGTGGAGCAATTCTTAATAATTGAGCACCGAAACCTTTATATAAAGCACCAATACCTTCACTCTTAACAGTCTTTATAAGACAATCAATTGGACCAGAGTATAAGTCACCCTTTTGATTATAGACTCTAGTTAATAACACATCCCAAGGATTCATAACAACACCAACACCAAGACCAGCAACTGTAGAAGAAGTTAAATGTAAAGCAGGACCTTCAGTGACAATACCTGAGTCGATTAATTTATGTTTAGTGAAGTTATAAATAGGTAATTGAACAGAAGAACCAGCACCTGTTCTTAACATTGCCGCGTCTACACCTCTTAATAATCCTTTAAAACCTTCTTTTTGAACAATGGTCTTTATTCCGTCCCAGGTAGTCTTATAATGAGTTTGTTCACCAACTGCTATAGAAGCTGAATAACTTTGCATTCTAGTTTTGATAAGATAAAATGGGGATCCAACTATAGCACCGGCAATACCACTTGTTGCACCTGCTAAGACATTGATTGGGATATTTTGAACGGCATTTGGATCAAGATTTGGATAGAAAAATGAGTTCAAAGCACTTCTAGTTGGCTCATATAAACCTAATCTACAACCATTCAAACCAATCTGATAAATATAAGCACATAATAAACCCTTTTGACATCCACGAATACCTTCATTCTTATAGATTAAACCAAGAGCCTGAATAGGGTTCTTATAAGGTCTAGCGACATTAGCATCACGAGCAGCTAATTCACCTTGTAATTGCATACGAGTCTTGACTAATTCGATTGGATTTGTTACCGTGACTGCACCACAAGCAGCTAACCCACCGGCCAAAAACCCACCTACGGTACTGACTTTTTGAGAAGCGGATTTCTCTTTGACTTTCGTTTCGGTAGACATACTGTTTTTCTTAGGTGAAAGGTGGGAGAAGTGAAAACAGGAAGGATCAACAGAACACCCAAGTTTTATATGTAAGTATGCCAAAAGACACGGCTCACTATCTATATCACACTGCGTAGATCCCTTTTCCTAAATTTTTCAGCTCGAATTTGAATTTGAATTTCGCTTTACTGCCGAAAAGAAGAAAAGGTACGCAGAATCACGGAAAACGGAAAAGACACACAGACTGGCCGCGCAGCCTCTTTTATTCGTTTGTACATATATAATTTATATATTCCTGTGCATCTTGTATATAGGGTATAAACTAGTAGATGATCTCCTTGATACCATTGAGACGGTACTTGACATCTCTTAGCACTTTACTCTCCGGTTTCCAGTCTTCGAATTCCTTCAAAACAAGTTTCAATTCCTCATCACCATCTGTCAAATATTTTGAAACCTCGTAAAATAAACCACGAACACACCAAGGTAAAGTATACGGATTGGAACCGATCTTATGTATTTCGAAAGGTTTCAAGAAAACTGGTTGAGGACTGAAAGTATCTGTTGGAACTGTAGTAAGGATGAAGTTTAATGCCGTTCGGTAGACATTAGGATCACTATATATCCTCGAATGACCACCACCAGTTAAAGGACCTGATAAAGCACTACTAATTTGCTTAATGACACCATGATCTGATCTTCCAAGGTTCTGTAATTCACATGCTAATTTCACCACTCTTGTGACAAATCCTGGGGTGTTAGACGAACCGTCAATATAAACTCCTCTGAATATATTGGGATGAGATACATGTGATGCAATAGCTGAATATAATGGAACCAATTGATCATTTACAGAACCGATATATGTAATCTTGACTCCATATCTGATTAGAATCCTTAAACTCTCAACATACTTTCTGGATAGAGCTGATTCAAAATTTTGAAACTCAAAAAGTTCCAATAAAGATTGATTTTCAATTGCTGAATATGCTTTCATAAAGAAAGTTTGATCGGCACCAAAGAAAGGTCCGATATTAACACCTGCCATACCAAGTATTCCAACTATTTTATCATCACTTATAAAATTGCGCTCTATTAATTGTGATAATAACATGATCGATACAGGTGTACCTTGAGAATGTGCGGCAATAAAGATAAAATCTGCTCTCTCGATATCTTCTTTCCATTTTGACATTACTTCCAAGAAAAAGTCTACTCTATCCAAGACTTTCCCTTCTTTTTCCAATGCAATCTTTTGTATAGCTATGTCTAAATGATGGTCCATTGCCCAATTCAAAACGGCCTTTTCAGCTTCTTGAGCAAATCTCATGGATGTACCCGTTGGTGTTCCAATTATAGGTCTGATCATCTTAGTTGGAAAGAACCCATGAACACCTATAATCAAAGCTCTTTTGAAACTTCTGGGTTCGCACCTATATAAATGTTTTTTGTAATAGAAAGAGTCATCATATTTATTGTATATGGGCAATTTTCTACTAGTAGATTCCAACAAAGTGGTTAGTCTACAACCAGCAGAGTAATATGGTAAATTCTCTTCAAAGGTAGGAACAACGAGATTGGTGCTAGCTTTCAAATTGGTTCCCTCTAGTTGGGTGGCATTATTATTGTTACCGTTTGATTCAGAAATATTGGTTGCAGAACTATAATTATCTTCAATTGTAGATGTATTAGTTCCAGAGTTTTTTGTTACCTTTGAGGGTTCTGATAGAACCGCACCTTCTCCCATTATCATTACATTTGTCTTGTGCCTCTTATGATTCGAATTCACATTCACAGAGTCAGATTTATCGAAAAATGTACCGTTCCCGTTCGGAAGTCTTGATGAAATATTACCTGTTATATTAGAGCGATTTGCCATTAATGTATTCCAAAATGACCATGAAGCAGCACTTTCTTTTATTGTAGAGTCCTCATCATCATCTGTTTCTTCATTAGTTAAGTCAATGATAACATTCGTTGTTCTGTTCACATTGAGTTCAGAATCTGATTCTTCTTGTTGCTGTTCTTTGTTGATGACAGTTTTAGGGCTTACCAATTGATTATCTTGAGCTGGTGCCACAGGGGGAGGAGTTGACTCATTCGAATCATTTGTGATTCCATTATCTATAGAGTCAGATTCCCCACTTGATGCCGCTTCAGTAGACATACCGAAGTTATTTCTTTGCCAGAATGCCCATGAACTTGATCTCCTAGTCTTTTCAATATTCTGTGAATTTGTTCTCTCCTTTTTATCCAATACAAACCCAGGTCCAACCAAGGAAGATCCGGGTGAAGCATTTGTAATTGTTCCAGAATCCTCTTCAAAGACCTGACTCTTCATTGACCTAAGAATATGATCTACTGACGCCTTTTTAAATATTCTATTATTTACAGCAGTTTCATTGCTTGTAGCTGTGTTGCCACTAATGCTATCTGTTCTCTTCCCTTCAGAGGGTGGAGTAAAGTCGCTCATGTGTGATAGCACAGAGATTGGAACTTGTTCAGAGTAATGCAGCGATGACTTATAATGACTGTGTTGTATTATCCTCTACAATATCCAATCTGCGTAACCAACAGTGAATAAGTATCGATCAACTAACTAACTAACCTCAATCGTCTGACGTATTGTACAAGTTGCATTGTCTGTTTAGGCAATCAATCGTGCGGCTTTCACAGATTTCTCGTTTGGGATTCTGCACTCTTCGCTTTCTGCAGACGCGTGGAGACAGTTGGTTTATCAGGTTTTTCAGGTTTATGCCAGATTTAGAGCAGTGGGAAGACGTGTTATTGGGGATTGGTGAAGATAGAGTTAGATCAAGAGATAGCGACATGACTGTTAACGAGAGACCTTTGTCAGAATCGTCGCAACCGAACCAGAAGGTTAAAAAGGAGAGACCTGATATTACACAATTTTTCAAGAAACAAAAGATAAACTCTACAAATGATACCAAAGAGAGGGAATTGAAGACCGAAATACCACAGAATGGGAAGACTGTACCTTTAAAAGAGAAGGAAAATACTTCTAAAATTGTTTACAAGAGTAGAAAACAAAATAACACTAAATCATCATCTGTATCTGAATCCTCTGAAGATATTTCAACCGCTGAGTTTGACAAAGAAAAATGGGTTGATGGATTATCAGCTGAAGAAAGACAACTTCTGGAACTTGAAATAAATACAATGGATATATCATGGCTTTCAATATTGTATTCTGAGCTGACAAAACCATATTTTCTTGAACTGAAAAGATTCTTACAAACTCAATGGGACAATAAAGTAACAGTTTTCCCACCAAAGGATGATGTATACTCATGGACAAGATTGACACCAGTAGATAAAGTGAAGGTGCTAATATTAGGTCAAGATCCTTATCATAACTTCAATCAAGCTCATGGACTTGCATTTTCGGTTAAAGATCCCAATACAAGACCTCCACCTTCACTGAAAAATATTTACAAATGCCTTAAAATTGATTATCCAGATTTTGAGGCTCCAACTACGGGTGATCTTACTAAATGGTCTGATCAAGGTGTACTATTGCTGAATACTTGCTTGACTGTCAAGGCACATAACGCAAATTCTCATTCTAAGAGAGGTTGGGAACAATTCACTACTACAGCGGTTCGTAAAATGATTCAATATCACGAAAGACAAAAACAAGGTATAGTGTTAGTAGCTTGGGGTTCACCAGCACAAAAGACTTTACTCAATGTGGGATTTGACAAAGAACTCAACTGTTTCCTGAAATCAGTACATCCTTCTCCATTGAGTGCTTCAAGAGGATTTTTCCAGTGTCAACATTTCGTTAAATGTAACGAATGGTTGTATTCAAAGTACGGCGAAGACGCTATTATAGACTGGAGTCTACTAGAAGGTAAGACTCTGAAGCATCCACCTGAGCATCCACCTGAGCATCCACCTGCATCTAATTGAATCCAATTAGGTCACTAACACACTATTTACACTGTTAACAAGTGTACAACAATATACAAAACTACATTTAAAGACATTTGACTAAAAGCGTGGACTTAGAAGAAAATATGGCAGTGAAGTGTGATTACCCGCCAACAACTAAAATTTTTTTCTTTTTCTTTATGCACTAGGTTTTTTTTTTTTTAATTTTTATATGTAGATATCTAAGATATAAGATTTTGTAGTGTAATACTCTTAGACTGCTAGATATCATATATATATATACGATCTACAATGGCCAAAGCAACCAAGAGATCTGTCAAGGACAGTAAGCCTGCTCCTTACGCCAAGAAACAGCGCAAAGATAAGAAACCAGCTAAGAAGGAATCATATTCTGAATCAGATGAAGAAGATACAAGTAAACTTGTCAACCAGATCGACAAAGAGTACGATGATGTCGCTGACTTATTAGAGACAGTCGATGGAAACGATGACAATGATGACGATGAAGTCAATGAGGAAGTTGATAGTGAAGAAGAAGACGAAGAAGAACAAGAGGAAGAAGAGGAAGAAGAAATAACCGAATCACCAGTATCTACCACTACCACAGAAAATGCATCTACAGATATACCAAAATTGTTCACAGATATAACTTTATCCCAACCTACATTGAAAAGTATTGAGAGTATGGGTTTCAGTAAAATGACTGAAGTTCAAGCTAGAACAATTCCACCTCTTTTAGCAGGTAGAGATGTCCTCGGTGCTGCAAAGACAGGTTCAGGTAAGACATTAGCATTTTTAATTCCTGCAATTGAATTATTATACTCATTGAAGTTTGGTTCCAGAAATGGTACTGGTGCAATCATTATTACACCAACCCGTGAATTGGCATTACAAATTTTCGGTGTTGCCAGAGAATTAATGGCCAACCATTCTCAAAACTTTGGTATTGTAATTGGTGGTAATAACAGAAGACAAGAAGCTGAAAAATTGAGTAAAGGTGTCAACTTATTAATCGCTACACCAGGTAGATTATTAGATCATTTAAGAAATACCAAGGGTTTCATTTTCAAGAATCTTAAAACTCTTATTATCGATGAAGCTGATAGAATTTTAGAAATTGGTTTCGAAGATGAAATGAAAGAAATTGTTAAAATTTTACCAAATGAAAATAGACAAACAATGTTATTCTCAGCTACACAAACTACAAAAGTTGAAGATCTTGCACGTATCTCATTAAAGAAAGCTCCAGTTTATATAAATGTACATCAAGATAGAGAAACCTCAACTGCAGATGGTTTAGAACAAGGTTATGTCGTATGTGATTCAGATAAAAGATTTCTTTTATTGTTTTCATTCTTAAAGAGAAATCAAAAGAAAAAAATCATTGTCTTTGTATCCTCTTGTAACTCTGTGAAATATTATAGTGAATTGTTGAATTACATAGATTTACCAGTTTTAGATTTACATGGTAAACAAAAGCAACAAAAGAGAACAAACACATTTTTTGAATTCTGTAATGCTAAACAAGGTACATTGATCTGTACTGATGTTGCAGCAAGAGGTTTAGATATCCCAGAAGTCGATTGGATTATTCAATTTGATCCACCTGATGATCCAAGAGATTATATTCATAGAGTTGGTAGAACAGCCAGAGGTTCTGCTGGTTGTGGTAAATCATTAATGTTTTTAACTCCTTCAGAATTAGGATTCTTAAGGTATCTTAAAGCTGCTAAAGTTCCATTAAATGAATTTGAATTCCCTTCAAATAAAATAGCAAATGTTCAATCACAATTGGAACAATTAGTTAAGAATAATTATTGGTTACATCAAAGTGCTAAAGATGGTTATAGAGCTTATTTACAAGCTTATGCTTCTCATCATTTGAAAACCGTGTATAAAGTTGATAAATTGGACTTGGTAAAAGTTGGTAAATCTTTTGGTTTCACAGTCCCACCAAAGGTTAATATTACAATTGGTTCAAGTCTTTCCAAAAAGGGTAAGAAATAATCTTATTTATTCAAATAATCACAATATAGAATAAAAGTTCGGTACAAATCAAAATGTAAATACTTTTTAATTAATTATTTAATTAACAAAAACAAACTTTATAATTCCGCCGTTTAATACAAAAAAGAAAATTTAAGAAAAATAAGCAGTATGATTAGTTATTAAAACGTAATTTATTGGATCTGGAAACCAAAAAATAGATAACAGTTATATGCAAATGGTTGAACATAATTCTAAGAGTTATAAAAGTAAATAAATAGTAAAATAAAAATAAAATAAAAGAAAAAAACAAAAACAATCATAAATTAAACGTATATAGATTAATGTTGAAAACCTTACCCAATTTAAACAATTATGAGCACAAACAAGACAAAATTAAATGAACATTTGTGCTTGAAAAAATATAATACTAACGAAGTGAAGCAAAAAGATAAAAACACACACACATCAGCAGCAGCTACTAAATGAACAAGAGAAAAAAGACAAAATGGGGAATATAGTTGATCTAATAGGATTCTATTACTTTCTAGCTAATAAGGTCAAAAATTCATCTCTTGTCTTTTGTTGAGCTCTGAAACAACCAAGCATACAACTTGTCGCTGTTACAGCACCAGTCTTTTGAACACCTCTTGAAACCATACACATATGAGTAGCTTCCATAACAACTGCAACACCTCTTGGTTGTAAAATTTCACTCAAAGCAATAGCAATTTGTTTTGTTAATCTTTCTTGAACTTGGAAACGTCTAGCATACATTTCTGCCAATCTTGCCAATTTACTCAATCCAAGAACTTTCTTATTTGGGATATAACCAATATGAACTTTACCAAAGAATGGGACAAGATGATGTTCACATAGAGAATAAATTTCAATATCTTTCACAATAACCATTTCATCATGATCTTCTTCAAAGACAGCTCTTTTGATAACATTCTTGATATTGTCTTCATAACCTTTTGTGAAAAATAACATTGCTCTTGCATATCTTTCAGGTGTTTCTAATAAACCTTCTCTATTAACATCTTCTCCTAATTCTGTTAAAATAGTCTTCACAGCATCAGCAATTCTGAGCTCTCTTCCTCTAGCTTCCTCTGGGGTGCTCTCTAATCTTTGACGAGCACCAACACTTGGCCACGAGAGGCCGTCCAACTCGATTGGTGGATTCAAAGTATATGGAGATGCAGGTCTTGTGTTCAATGGTGTATTAAGCTTCTTATAATATGGTTCACGAGTAGGCTTTGGAGTTTTCAGAGGAGCAAGAACTTTTTTCTCTTCTACTTCTTCGAGCTCAGGATCTTCTAACTCGACATCATCGTCTTCCTCATACTCATAAGCAGTGGTAACAGGTCCAGATAATGGAGATGAAAGATGTGCGAGCTGAGATTGCGAAGATGAGCTAGTTAAGCCCGAAGAAGAAGATGAAGATGTAGATGGTGGTGCCATTTCCTTTGACGATTCAAAATTGATCTTTTTGACTTTAGCTTCCAAGTCTTTGTCAAGTTGGTCCTTTCTGTACATAAGTGTAGAAGGAGACCGAGAATTGACTTGTTAAATGCCTTATTGTTACTCAACTCTCCTTTCTTTTACCAAGACCCAACACTACTCAAAGCTTGAAAATGAAAAGTCAAAACTTTTTTTTGACCTCACATGCTGAAAACGGCGCGTCAATCGTCTACTCATTTTTGACCCTGTTTTTAGTCACTCTACGTTTCTTGTGTAGTGGATATTCGGATAACGGTATATATACGTATGAATAAAAACGGATATGTAACTAGGGACAAAGAGGGTCACCAATGCATAACCATAAGACGTTCCGTATACGACTATCAAATATACCTCACATTCTCAATGATATAACTCTCAACTCATCATTTAAGCGTAATACCGATTGAACGCCGACATATAGAAGATCTCGAAAAGGTACAGTTTTGTTCTCTCTATTGTTGGGGAATAACGGTTAGAACCCGAACTTCACACGGTCTACTGACATAGAAGAAAGCAATGGCAATCACCAGTAATTAATACTCTATCAATACCACTTGCTGATGTATAAAATGTATATTTCCGTAGTTTTTCCGAAATAAAGGCTCCCGTCAAGAGCCGTAAACCGTTGATTTCATGCAAGAACTCACAAACGCTCCGATCTCACTTTTAGACGCAAAAAAAATTGAATCAGTTTCTCGGCTGAATAATTTCATGTCATCATCATCATATTTTGGCGTATATCATAGCTGGCCTTTCCTATATCAGCCTCCTGTTTACCACCTGTTTGCTATATAAACACCTACTGAAACCAGTATGATACACGTACCGATAGACAAAGCTAGCGAAACAGTTGGGTTTACAAAAACCGTGTCATTTTTTGCTTTTATTGCATTTATATGGTACCTTGTCATTTTGGGATTGGCATACAATGGTGTGATAGAAGTACTTCGCAAGTTCTCCATTAAGTCAAGAGCCAAGATCACACAGATGATAGATGATCACAAGTTAGAAGGTGTCACAATACTAAGACCTTTGAAAGGTATAGATCCGGAAATGGAAATATGTCTTTGTAGTTGTTTTGAACAAGATTATCCTACAGATAAGTTAGAAATCATATTTTGTGTTCAAGCTTCTGATGATCCTGCCATCGAGGTCGCTCAAAATATCATAAAGAGATACCCTCATATAGATGCAAAGTTAATCGTCGATGACCCAAACAATATAGCTTCCTATGGACCAAATCCGAAGGTGAATAACTTAGCCAAAGGTTATAAACAAGCAAAATTCGATATACTATGGATACTTGATTCAAATGTATGGGCCAGACCAGATATCTTGAAAAGATCCATTTTCTCATTATCCAACTCACTCGATAACGGGAAGAAAACTTATGACGCAACAAGTAATACAGGAAGAAGGGTCAATTTAATTCATCATGTCCCATTAGCTGTATCATCAGCTACAAATGAATATACTAAGATTGGAACTAAACTAGACGAAATGTTTTTAGGTACTTCCCATTCAAAATTTTACGTTTCTTTGAATAAAGTAGCCGTTGCTCCTTGTGTCAATGGTAAATCAAACCTCTATAGACGTTCGGAGTTGGATTTAGCTGTTTCCAAAATGGGCGATAGAGCTTTGGATGCAAGTGTAGATGGTAAATCAGGCGATGGATATAGTGATGCTAAATTCTATAGTTTAGAAAAGGGAAATGGTATCAGATTCTTTGCTAGGTATATCGGTGAAGATAATATGATCGGTATAGCACTATGGGATTATTGTAAAGGTAGAACTGGAATGACTGGTGATAGTATTGTTCAACCATTACCAGGTGGAGCTAAATATGAAGTAGGAGCCAGACTATTGGATTACGTTTTAAGAAGAGTGAGATGGTTAAGAGTTAGAAAATACATGGTATTGGCTGCAACCCTACTTGAACCTACTACTGAATGTTTACTCTCTGGATTCTTCGGTACATTCGCAGTTAGTGTATTGTTTTTAGGTTGCAAATTCAGTTGGGCATGGTTTTGTTTACATGTTATAACGTGGTTCTTAACAGATTACATGCACTACAATTTCCTTCTCACATCAGTCAAGGAAGATTTAGTCTCACCTCCTTTCTTCCTCAAGGACTCTACATCCACTTCAGATCCAAACGCCCAAACTTGTGAATTGAGAACCCTGAAAGAATTTCTTCCAATTTGGATAGCTAGAGAAGGCCTCGCACTTCCTATCTGGTTTATAGCAATGATAGGATCAAAGATCAATTGGAGAGGCCAATACTTTAGAATCAAACCAGACTTATCTGCTGAAAAGCTTTAACCTTGTATCAATTTCACCCGAAACCTCATTAGACCTTGCACATAGAGAAATCAAGAATAGAAATTAACACATATAGAACTTTGAAAAAACCCACACAAGTCTGCATATACACATATTAAGAAAATCGCAAAAAAAAGATTTATTATCACACACGGTACTTGCTGTACACCTCATATAACGATTCATAGACTCATATATACCACTAAGTACATAGATAAATGCATATTTAGATGAAAAATGAAATGAAAACATGTTACTTGTATGAACACGTGACCTTGAGCATATTCCCAAATGGGGAAGGTTATCCGAGGTTAACATCCCCGTGATGTATGATTAATAATGTGTGTCTATAAGTAGATCGGTTAGACGTAACTCACTCAATTGTTACTGAACTGTCACTATAGATCAATTGAATTGTCGGGTATAGAATATCAAAGAACTCTTTGAATTACAATGTCTGAACTTGATGCTACAGTTATAATTATTGGAGCTGGTATAGCTGGTATCAAAGCTGCCAAAGATTTAAATGCGAAAGGTGTATCTACTCTTATAGTAGAAGCTAGAGACAGAGTTGGTGGCAGATTACACACCTATAAGCATCCAGATGCCAAATACGCTTATGATTTAGGTGCATGTTGGTTCCATTCTACTGGTAACAACCCTGTTTTTGATGAAGCTGTCGATAAGGGTAATGTTGAATATTTCTTTGATGATCATTCAGCTATCTTGGTTGGTCCAGATGGTCCTGTTCCAGCTGAATATAACTTGGACCCAATTGTTGCAGATATGAAACTTTATACCAAGTCTAACCCATCTAGAGAAGATGTTAACTTAAAGACAATGGCTGCTGAATATTTAACTAAGAATAAGAAATTCTTAACCGAGGAACAAATCAAATATGCTCCATCATTGCTTAGAATCTTAGAGATTCCAAATGGTTCTCACTGGAGTTCATTTTCAGGTAAGTTAGCAGATGGCGGCTATGGTGGAAGAGATGCATTCAATGTCTCCGGTTATAAGACAATCATTGATAACGAATTAGAAGGTTACCCAAAGGAAAACATACTTTTGAACACCGTAGTTAAATCAATTACAAAGAAATTTACCGAGCCTAATAATTATACCTTAGATATCACTCTCAAGGACGGCAAAGTATTGAAATCTATATATGCTATTGTTACTATACCACAGAGTGTTTTGAAATTATCTGGTACTGAAGAAGAAGGTGCTATCAAATTCGAACCTTCCTTACCTCCAAAGGTTTTGAGCAGTTTTGAAAAGACAAATTTCATTGCTTTGACTAAAGTCATTTTTGAATTTGATCCAGAGTCTGTATTTTGGCCAGATGTTGAAAAGATCGTTGTTTTACCAAAGGTCGAAGAAGATGTTTTCTCTACTACATCATTTGAAACAACACCACTCATCTCGAAAGCTGATCATGTTGAACCATTCGACTTCCCATCTTTAATTGTCAACTTACAAGCCGTAAGAAAGATCCCTGCTTTGATGTGTCTCGTTCCATCCCCTGCTTCTCATCACTTAGAATCTCATCCACAAGAAGCTTGGAAGATCATCTCCCCAATCTTAGCCAAGGCTGTTGGCAAGTCCACAGAATCTCTACCTGCACCAAAAGTGTCTTTCGCTGCTGACTGGTTATTGAATCCATACAGTAGAGGTTCTATCTCAGGTAATGCTCCAGGCGATATCCCTGTTAATGAAGGTTTGATCGAAGGATTTGGTAATATCAGATTTGCAGGTGAACATGCTATCAAGGAAGGACACGGTAATGCAAATGGAGCATGGCTTTCAGGTAAAAGAGAAGCAGACTTTGTACTCAAAGAGCTCAATTTATAAACCTATATACAAATACTTATGTAATTACAGTTGTAACCCACTGACATTGTACTGATATAGTAATGGTGATAGAATAAGAAGAAATATAATTTAGTAAATGAAACAACGAAAACTAATTTAGGCCCAAAGAGGAAATGCGACAACATTCAAAATTAGTACCAAAGTGACATAATAAAAAAAAAAAAAAAATGGCTGGCTGTTGGTGAGCGTGAGACGGAGCGCGTTGCTAAAAATATATAGAGGCAGAGCCAGGGTACCTGTAGCAGATCAGCCTAGCCGTGAATGACTGATTTCATCTTATATTCCTTCGTCTTCCTTCTTTATATTCACCATTCGTGTTCTGATTGTGTACTGTGCTCTTCACATCAAGCTATTATCACAAAAGAGAACTATCATTTAAAACACGTTTTCTCAAGTACAATTTTCTTTGTGATTTCTTTCCCCCACATACACGTTTCAGTATAATTTTTACCGCAAGGGGCACATATTTGATCAACGTTACATTATAACCGTGTCAGACAACAGAATGACACAACCAAACGATATAGTAGAGGCCTACCATCACGCCGGTCAAGGTCATGTATTCAAATACTGGAATGAATCGAATCCCACTGAGAGGGCAACTCTCTTGAAGCAATTAAACAAGATCCCTGATCCATCATTATATCTCAGAGACGTTAAGAACGCTATTGAATATAGTAGTCAAGCTTCAGTAGCTAGACATGTGAACCCATTACCAAAGTGTTCATACAGCTCAACTTTAGACGCTGAGGAAAGTCACGTTATAGAGAAATGGTCAGAATCAGGTTTTGATCTCCTAAAGAAAAATCAAGTTGGTGTCTTACTAATGGCTGGTGGTCAAGGAACAAGATTAGGATCCGATGATCCAAAAGGTTGTTACAACGTTGGTTTACCATCTAGTAAATCATTGTTCCAGCTACAATGTGAACGTATATTGAAATTACAAAACTTAGTTAATAAGAAATTCAGTATCGAATCATGTATTATCCCACTTTATATTATGACTTCTGCACCAACTAGAGCAGCCACTGAATTATTCTTCGTCGATAACAATTATTTCGGATTAAGAGCTGAAAATGTTGTTTTCTTCAATCAAGGTGTTTTACCTGCCGTCAACTTAACTGGTGAAAAGTTACTATTACAAGATAAACACTCTTTAGTTGAGTCACCTGATGGAAATGGTGGTTTATATAAAGCCATATGCGACAACAACTTGTTAGATGATTTTGCCAAAAGAAATATTCATCATTTACACATGTACTGTGTTGATAACGTACTGGTCAAAGTTGCTGATCCAGTATTTTTAGGTTACTCATCTTTGAATAATTACGATATTGCCACTAAAGTTGTTAGAAAGAGAGATGTCAATGAAAAAGTTGGCTTGATTGTACTTGATGAAGATACAAATGCTCCATGTGTCATTGAATATAGTGAAATCTCCCAAGAATTGAGTGAAGCTAAAGATGAGGATGGCAAGTTACGTCTTAGAGCCGCCAATATTGTCAATCACTATTATAATGTTGATTTCTTAACAAAGATGATTCCAAAATGGATCAGTTCAAGAAAGCATTTACCATATCACATAGCAAAGAAGGCTATCAAGTCATTAGATTTATCTACTGGTGAACTTGTCAAACCACAAGAACCAAATGGATTGAAGATGGAGCAATTCATCTTCGATGTCTTCCCATCTGTCAAATTGAGTAAATTTGGATGTCTTGAAGTTGAAAGATCAGATGAATTCTCACCTTTAAAGAATGCTCCAGGTGCAGCTAATGATTCACCAGAAACTGCAAGACTTACCTCATTACAAAGATCAACTAAATGGGTTCTTGACAATGGTGGTATTATCGATGACGTTGATGGATTAGTTGAAGTCAGTCCATTGACAAGTTACTCTGGTGAAGGTTTGGAATTCGTTAAGGGAAAGCATTTCAAATCTGGTGATATTATTTAGACAATTTCTTCATTTTTCTTCATTTTCTTCATTTGCATTCATATTAATTCATATCATGATATTTCATGACAAACTATATACCTTACATGACATAAAACATTGTCAATGTATCAAACCATTTCATTTATAATATATATATTAATCACTTAATGTTTTCATCTCCATTATATAATAAGTTGTATCGTATAAGTGGTAAAGACCCAAATTTAGTGAATTACAAAAAATCAACTGTCAGAAAAAGGGTAGAAAAATGTATTAGGAAAACCATCTATGTACATATATATATATAGGTCGGTTTGTTGACGGTTATTTAAGGTGTACTAAATCAGACTAAATCAAATCAAATTCAATTCCCTTAGTTTATTACAGTTAACCATTGGTAAGTTATGAGCTTTTTGTAATTTTTCATTATCGGGGAAAAACCAACCATAACTATCTTGAATTAATTGTTCTTTTATTCTTTCTTCTCTTTGACATCTTGCTTGAAGATCATTCACATATATTTTTTCGACTTTAAGACCTAATTTACGAGATGCATCTGGTGTATTGTAATTTTCATTTGCCTTTTCATCGATATAGAAAGGAATATTAAACCTTGGAGTATGTTTTTCAACTGAGAAAGCAGGTTGTGCTTCAAAACTGAACTTTGGTAATGAATTCGATTCCCCAGAATTGAATAAGAAATTGATTAACATCGGTATTATGAAGATCAAGAAAGGTGCAAATTGTCTTAGAATTTCAGAAAGAGATTGCTCAGCAGGTTCACCATTTGGACCCCTTGGACCTCTAGGGCCAGCACCACCTGGACCACCACCACCAGCGGCACCGGTTCTTCTTCTTCTCATACCTGGATTCTCCTGATACATGAATGGAGATGGTCCACCAAAATTAAATGTAAATCCATTACCACCAAATGTAGCACCACCACCTCTAGCTTGATTGAATAAAATATTGAATATATCATTGTCAAAACCTCCTCCTCCTGCATTCATGAATGGGTGACCACCAGCGGCAAATGGGAACCCTTGGAATCCAGCACCACCTGGTCCACCAGCGCCTGCACCACCAAAACCTCCTCCATTACCGAATCCACCAGCACCTCTAGAATCTGGATCAGAACCTGTTTGATCGTATATACTTCTCTTATTATCATCACTGAGTACTTCAAATGCCTTTGCAAGTTTTTTAAATGCTTCTGAAGCCTGTGGATGTTTATTCTTATCTGGATGCAATTTTACCGCAAGTTTCCTGTACGATTTCTTTATTTCTATATCTGAAGCTTTCTTATCGACATGTAAGATACTATAATACTCTGATTTATCCATTCTCAGTATCTTACGTACGATCTCTTCTTGATCATCCGTATATTCTTTGCTCATTCTTGAAAATTATATGTGCGGATATGTTTATGTGTGGAAAATGAATATGTGAATGTGTATGGTTGTATGTATATGATTGAGTGACTATTAAATATTAAGCACAACAGAGGAATTTATTTCTCCTTTTTATGTTCTGTTGTTTTGTTTTTATGATGTATAACGAATTGAAAATGAATTGTAATCTTTATCTGATGATAAAATAAATAAATGAAGGTATATGCAGTCTTTCCGAATTCAACGAGAAACAGTAAAATAAGTTGAATGGATAGACACCTGAATTTGTTTACTGACGATTCCTTGATGAGTTAACCTGAAACTGAAAGTGTGTCAGTGGAACAAAAAATAGTAAATGCAAAAATATATTCTGTTAATCTCGGAGTTCAATCTACTTGTTTAACGAACGAATTGTAAGTTGCAACAATTAAACAATAGCGGATTTAAAGAAAAAAAATCAACGAATGAAACTAATTGACGATAATATCAACAGTATGAAAAGCCGGTACGTATGGATAGTTCAATTGATTCAAGCTTCAAACTCTAATCTGATCTAATCTAATCAATTGAAGTTCAAGAAAACTGAACACCTTTTCTTAATTTATCCCTATGTGAATAACTCAAAGTTTTGCTAACAGATAACACAGTAAGCTTGGGATAAAGTATATCTCTCGTGATGTGGAATAGTGTGATCAAGTAACTGTACAGTAGACGTAATACACAAAGAGTAGCACTGATGTTTGCAAAACGCCACCTTAACCACCCACCTTGCCAATATATTTCGTCATCCTCTTTTCCTGGAGATCTCAGCTCTTCACAGCGAGATCGTCCAACTATGGAAGATTGAAGAAACAAGTCTCGTTTAGCGAGCGAGCGGGCAGATTTCTTTGTTTGTTTAGTGCGTGGCTTTTAGTTCAAAGGGCGCAGTAGTTGTTACATTTGCAGTTGTTGTAAAGTACTTGCTATTTTATATTTTAAATTATATTACATTTATTATATCAGATATTTTATGTACATCACATAGGTGTGACAGTACCGCTCTCAAACTTACCTTCTCCTTCATGGTACAATTCTTGTAACTTATTATCCATCTCTACAACTTTATCCTCTCCATTATTTGTTGTGGATGGTGGTATACTGGTGGTATTGGTAGTAGCGGTGGTGGTGGAATTACTGACTACATCATCTTCATTGTCATCATCATCATTAAGAAGCCACATGGCAACATCTTTGTTATTCTCCTTTCCTCCACTAGAACCAACATTAGTCTTGGAATTCTTATCAGCAGCAGCTTTACCTTCCATAACGACTTGTTGAACATGTTCTTTTTGTTTAGCTCTATCTCTCATTCTTTCTTCAATAGTACCACGTACTAACAGTCTATAAACTGTAACTTGTCTAGTTTGACCTAATCTATGTGCTCTATCCATAGCTTGTGAATCAATAGTTGGATTCCAATCTGAATCATAAAAGATAACTGTATCAGCAGCAGTTAAATTAATACCTAAACCACCTGCTCTTGTACTTAATAAGAAAATAAACAATTCTGGTTTTGTTTGCCAATCGTGAACTAAATCTCTTCTATCACCTAATTTAGAAGAACCATCTAATCTGATATAAGTATACTGTCTATATTTCAAAAATTCTTCCATAAGATCCATCATTCTTGTCATTTGGAAATATAACAAACATTTATGTCCACCTTTCTTCAATTCAACGAGTAATTCATCCAATTTAGCCAATTTACCAGATTCGATAACAAATCTCTTCATTGAAGGTAATCTTATCGATGAAAAACCGGTCTTTGAATTGATTGGTTCACGCATCATTTCAGCCTTTGGATAATTGTCAAGATGAACGTCTGATTTATATAATTCATATTGAGTATTCAAACTTAAATCACTCATAGCAGTTCGTATCTTACTATTGAATAATGAATCTTGTTTAACAAAATTGAATCTTGCCATTGAACAATTGATTTCAATTGGTGGAGCAGAAGCAATCTCAAATGAACCAGGTTGTGATACATTCAAATACATGTCATAGTAAACTTTATCCTTAACAGTGACTAATTCTTTTAAATGTTCTTCATTTGTCTTGACATCAAAATCATTGATTAAAAACAATTTATTTGTGGAAGTATTAGATTCGTCGTTACCATAAACTGTTTGTAATCTATTGATCAATTCCCTCTTGGTCTTACCTGTGTATGTCTTCAAATCAATTGATCTTTGCAAAATATCTTTTTTCTTTATATCAGAGACTTCACTTGCTGAATAATCAACAAACTTCAACCAACTGAATGTCTTTGAATCATTGGAATTCGAAAGAATATTTTCAGGTGTCCATATATTGAATTTGGAATCGATTAAAGTATCTTTATCCATCAAACTATCAAACTTATCACTAGTTGATAGTAATTCATCAAATATCAGTCTAGGTAATTGATATTCAATAACATTTCTAGATGAATAACTATATTCTAACAAACTCTCATTTTGTTCTCTGATTAAAGAAGCAGTTTGAGCAAATGTACTGAAATTGAAAGAAGATTTCGTATCTGCACGTTCGAATAAATCAGGATGATTACAAACTTTTCTAAATTGCATAACAACATTCATCAATGACTCTTGATTATCATCTGATCCAATTCTCTTACTATTTTCAATAAGATCCATCAAGTTGATTTGAGATCTTAACATACGATACAATTTCTTTTGTCTATTTGTCAAATCACAATAAATATCCAATTCAATCTTATCACCTAATTCACTTTGAACATTCTTCTTAATACGTCTTAACATGAAAGGTTTCAAAATCATATGTAATCTTCTTAATTGTTGTTCATTTAATTCAGTATTCGATTGTGCATGAGATTCAATATCTTTTGAAAACCATTCACTAAATTCATCATGTGAATCGAATAATGAAGGCATAATGAAATGTAATAAAGCCCATAATTCTTGCATAGAATTTTGAATTGGTGTACCTGTAAGTAACAATCTATTTCTACATTGTAAACTTAACAAAGATTTCCATCTTGATGATGAGGAAGATTTAATAGCTTGAGCTTCATCCAAGATCATATATTGCCATTTCATCTTACCGAAATATTGAGCATCTGCAACTACTAATTGATACGAAGTAACAACAACATGAATTGGTGAATCTTTCTTGTAAACAATTGATTTTCTATCCCAAAATTTTCTCAAGACTTTACGATCTTTTGCAGTACCCCAATAAGGTAAAACTTTGAAATCAGGTACGAATCTTGTGATTTCTTGTTGCCAATTATGTAAAGTTGAAGCTGGTGTAACAACCAAGAATGGACCCCAAATATTATGAGTTTCTGCAAGGTATGCTAATACAGATATACTTTGAACTGTTTTACCAAGACCCATTTCATCTGCCAGGATACCATTAATACCTTGATCGTATAAATTTGCTAACCAATTCAAACCTTTCAATTGATATTCTTTCAAAGTACAATTCAATAATTTAGGTTGTTCAATATTAATTTCACCTAATGAAGTTGGATTTTGGAAATTCATTTCATTTTCATCATCGGCATTCGAATCTTTTGGTAAATCTTGATTGAAAGCCTGAGCTTTAGCTTGAGCTTCTAGTAAGGCAGTTTGAGCATTAGCAGCAGCAGCTTTGGTAAGATTTTCTTCATTACCATCATCAAAATCTAATGAGTTGAAATCTTTATTTGCATGTGACAAATCAACTTCGCCAATTGCAGCTGCAGTTTGAGATGTTTTGCTTCCATTTTTAATTGAACTATCAGCCATATTACCTTCAAATTCGTCTGTTTTGATCTTTTTACCAATGAAATGTGAGTATAATTCTGTTTGAGTAATTAAGAAATTCAATTTTCTAGATTGTCTTCTACTTTCTCTTTCTTCTTCTTCCTTCTTAGCAACATCGGCAGCTTCCTTTTCTGCTTTCTTTCTAAGATCTCTTTCTTCTCTTTCATTTTTCTTCCAGAAATTCATCATTTCTCTCATAGATCTTCTAGCCTTTGTAATAAGATCCTTTTGAGATTTATTGGTTTTAATTTGCCATCTCTTAGATTCTCTTGCAGCTAATAAAGAAGTCTTACGTAAATTAATTTGTTTTGCTTGTGTTGATTGTTGAAACATTCTATAAGCTTTTGGTCCATCTTTTCTAGCAAGATCTTTCCAAATTGAAATATATGTATTATCATATTGTTTATCAATAGCTCTTTGTTCTTTCAATGTAATTTTTGGTTTCAAAGTTAATTTAATCTTTGGTAATTTTTCACGTCCAGCTGAATCTTTATTACTATCATTGTCTTTATCATCTTTTGAAGTTTTGGATTTATCTGTTTCTTTTTTGGTACCATCACCATTAGTTTCTTGTTGTTTGGCATTCCATCTTCTTTTACCCTTTTTACTAGTAGGATATCCAGCAGCTGCGGCTTCAGCTGCAGCAACGGCAGCGGCAGCATTATCAGCAGCAATTTTACTCTTTGTTCTTCTTCTTCTTTTAACCACTGGGGCACTAGAAGAATCATTTTCACTTCCATCGTTTGGAGTTCCATTAGTTGAACCATCTACAGAAGTTTGGAGATCACTAAGAGCAGCAACTGTAGCTGAAGCTGAATTTGCTGGCAGTCTTCTCTTTCTACCTGTTGATGATTCGGTGCCATTTTGAGCAGTAGATGTAGCAGAAGCAGCTGATTCAACAGCTGTATCATTGTTGAGTACTTTTCTCTTTCTTTTACCACCTTTCGGAGCAATATCTATATATGTAGTATCTAATACATTTGGATCTATTTTTTGATTTTTCAAAGCTTCAGCTCTTGCCTTTTTCAAAGCCATTGTTCTTGCTCTCTTAGCAGCTGGTGTTTCATTTGTCAATTGAGTAGAAGCCAATTTTGCGTTTCTAATATTATCCAATTGTAATAAATTATGAACTTCTATCTCATTTAATCTTGATTTACTTTCTTTTATAGTATCAATAACGAACTTCAATTGCTGATTTTTCAGTAATTGTATATGAGAAGACTCATGATTCAAAGCTTTTTCCCTTTTCATTAATTTATCTAAAATTTTAAGATCCTTGGAAAGAACGTAATGTCTAAGACAATCGATAAATTTGCTATTAACATAAACACCATTTGGATACGTAGTTGTTTGAAATTCATTTTCTAAAAATTTCAATTTATTCACATCTGATATTGAAATTGTATCTAAATTGACGATATTTTTAGTCCTTTGTTTGAAATTAGCAAATAAATCATTTGCATTCAAATTTTCATAGTCATCCAATGTAGCCTTTGGAGTATCATCGGAAAAAGTTTTGGAACTTGGATTCATTAGACTAATTATCAATGATTTCTTGGAATTACTGTCATGATCTTCATCTTTTCCATTGAATTTTGAAATTTCATTATCATCATCATCTTGCTCGTAATCATCTTCTTGATCTTCATCCGCTACTTCCAGCTCTTCATCTTCATTCTGTTCATTCAATAAATTTTCGAGTTTATTATTGAAAGTTGGTGTCGATGAAGAATTATTGGAAAGCATACCCGATATAGACATCTAATGAATAGTTAGTTAGTATATGTGAAAGAACAGAAGGATAGATGTATATAAAAGGAAAAAAGAAGGAGCTCAGTGTACTATAAACAGCACACATATAGATATACATACCCTATGATTTGGAATTGAAGTTGAATCAGCAACTTTGGTGTCTTTTTCAGGTTGATCCATTATACGAATAGTGTATATGTATTATAAGTGAATAATTGATGGATCAGATGAAAGAAATGATGAATATTTGGGGATGGTAAATAATTTAATAGATTAAAAATCTGTGTGTGTCAGGGGGATGTTTAAATTGAGTGGGCAACTGTGGAATCAGTGAGTCCAATTAATCAATCAATCAACGGTCGATTACTGAAAAAAAATACCCTTATTGTAATATAAGTACAAGTATATATGTAGTATAGATGTATTTACTGATTACAAAAAGGTTTGTTACTAATAGTGTGTATAGAGGCAACAGTGTTACAGTGTCTGTGTCACAAAGCATCTCTCAGTGACTCGCATCGTGTTCGGTGAAGGGGCGAGTCTGTGCGATTAATTAATTAGTTGAGTGGGTGAGCGAGGTCGTTTTCGTTGATTGCATAGATTTTTGATTATTTTGTTATTTTTATTTTTATTGTATGAACAGCCAGCTTAGCGTGGGTGTGGGTGTGGTGTGTGGGTGTGGTGGGGTTCTGTGAGAGTGTGGGTGGGTGGGTGTAGTATGTGCGTGTGTGCGTGTATATGGAGTGTTTTACAACTGCAGGAGTGTGTTTATATACATACTATCAAAGAACCCTATATGACTACAGTTGTTCATTCACTAACCAACCAGTAAAATAATATGCAGAAGGAAAGGAGTTACGACATTTGTTGAATGTTGTATGTAAAAAAACCATAACGCGCGTCGATTTCTACTGTTTAACGCGTCTGTAATTATATCTATACACAGCCACGTTTTGTTTAGATAATCAATCAGCCACTGCCGTTTCCCAAAACGGAAATAGCAACCGGTGTGGCGTGGCGCATGTGATCTTGACCTACCTTTCTAGGCTCCAATCTCCTTCTCCTCTTGATAATCTAGACCATGTGTGTATGATAAAAGATGTAAACATATATTGACAAGTTTTTTTTATCATTATTTGTTGATATTGAAAGTTCAGAAAGTATCCACTATGTCTACCGGTGTTGCTACCTCAGCGACAGCTTTGAGAGAAGATTTGATCGCAAATGCAGTCGAATTTTTATTAGATAAATCAATTGCCAGTTCACCCTTGGCTAAGAAAATCGAATTTATTGAATCAAAAGGTCTTACTCAAGAAGAGATTCAAGAAGCCTTAACTAGATCCCAAAATGGCAACAAACAAACCAACACACAAAACACTAATACAACAACACAAAGCGCTAACACGACTACAAATACAACTTCATCTTTGAGTACCCCACCTCCTCCACCTTTACCTGATTACTACTATAATGCACCACCATTACCACAACGTGACTGGAAAGATTATTTTGTCATGGCAACAGCTACTGCAGGTGTTTCTTATGGTATCTATCAAATAGTGAAAAGATACATCGTACCAAAGATTCTCCCTCCATCAAAGACTGCTATTGAAAACGACAAGGAATCAATATCACTTGAATTCCAAAGAATAGAAGAGTTGTTGAACACTTTTGAACAACAACAAAAGGATTTCTATGAGAAACAAGAATCAAAAGCTGATAAGATTGATCAAACTTTGACTGATATTGATGAAATAATCAATAAGACTAATGAAAAGAATTTAAACAATGAAGAAACTTTGAAATATTTGAAATTAGAGATTGAAAATATCAAGAATACTTTGATGAAAACTTTAGATTCACAAAAATCAACTATTACTCAAGAGTTGACTACTTTAGAAACTGATTTGAATGATTTGAAATTTCAGTTGAAAAATTTGAACGTTGCAAGTATCAAATCTTCTTCTCATTTATCTACTCCACCTACAGAAGCTAGTAATAACAACAACACCCCTACCACCACAACCACCACAGCAACAACAGGTATTCAAACTAATGTAGCTGCATCAACATCAGTGCCCGCATTGAACTTGAACATCCCACCTGCAACTTCCGTACCTTCTTTGAAAGACATACTTCAAAAAGAAAAAGAAAAAAGTGTAAGTGAATCAGATATATCGAAGTATGCAAAGGAAACATCTCAATCACTGGTTGATTCTTCTCCTTCTTCCTCTTCTACCACAAACACTTCACCTGAACCACAAGTATCTGACTCAAGTAATTCCAAGAAGAAAGGAATTCCAGCGTGGCAATTGGCTGCTTAATACTAGATTCATATATATATAATTTGTTAGTTTGTTTGTAATGTGATGATAATGATATCTTTTAATTATTTATTGAACATATATATGTATAGATAAGATTTGAATATTTTCAAATACCTTTTGAAAACATCAAGAATGATTAAAAAGTGAGAAAAGAAAAGAAGTAAACCACAACACTAATGTTGATTATTTTATTTATATTGGAAAAGAATGCAATAATTATGAATATAGCAAATAAAGAAAGAAAAGCTTGATTGTAAACAAATAAAAGAATGATGAAAACAATGATAAACATAAATCAGAAACATAAACAACCTTGATTTTAATTTTAATTTTGAATTTTTGAATTTTGAAATTTGAATTTTATAATAACACATTTTTAATATATTTTAAATTTTTTGAAACCGTGATAACCAGATAATATTAAACCAGTTCTTACCAACCCTGAGACCAACTTAAACCATTAGTAGAATTAAGTGTCAATCCTGAAAGATTTAAATCATCATTACTTCCATTGGAAATTAAACCAAAATTACCATTACGTGTACCTGTCCCTGTACCTGTACCGGTACCTATTCCTGATCCTGATCCGATATTAGTATTATTAATTAACAAATTCCCATCTGATACACCAGTACCATTTATATTACTTAACCCACCACCAGGGGCACCAAAAATTGAAGGAGATGATAATCTAGATGATCCAAAACCATTGGGACTATTACTTGACCCAGTATTACCAGAAATACTACCCGCTGTTGTAGTATTTAAAAAAAATGAATTGAAAGCACTTGCTGAATTAGCAGATGTAACACCTGTTGTTGGTGTTACATTTGTTGAAGTATTACCAAATGAATTTATAGCTCCTTGTGTAGATGAATTATTGTTCCAAATATTAGAACCTGCACTTGAAGTTGTTGTAGTCGGAGATCCGATACCACCTGTTGTACCAGTTAGTCCTTGTTGATTTGAATTCAAGAATGTCAATGATGGAAAAGCAGCAAATGGAGAACTCGAGTTTGATACACCTAAGTTGACTGAATTAACACCATTGGGAACTGCTGTAGAGAGTAAAGGAGATGAAGAAACATGGGATAAATTAGTTAATGAAGAAGTAAAAGCTGATGGAATTTGAAAAGCTTGAGAATTGAAAGAATCTGTATTTGCTGTTGTTGTATTATTGACAGTAGCAGCATTCCCAGTAGTACCACTATAAATAGATTGGAAATCAGTAGGAATATCAGCTGAGTGAGATCTTAATAATACATTTTCTAATAATTGATTTGTAGATGGATTAGTTTGTAAAAACAAGTTATTAGCAGAAGAGTTTAATTCATTTGAATCATTTTGTAAGAACCCATTACTACTTGTTTGTAAAGATAATTGCGTTTGTGGTAACTGTTGTTGAGATGATGGTATTGATTTAGTATCATTAAGACCATTGTTATTACCACTGGAACCATTGCCAAAATTATTATAATGCTTGTTATAATTCTCATTATTCCTACGTTGAAACTGCTGTTGTTGCTGGTTTTGTTGTAAGTTGTTCCCATTATTATTAGTATGATTTCTTCTCTGTTGTACTCTCCTTTGATTTTGCATATAATTATTATTCCCATAATAATTGTTGTAATTGTTATTATTGTTATTGTTATTACCATTTGAGTTATTGTTATTGTTGTATTGTCTTGAAGAATCATAATGATGGTTGCTCTTAGCCAAAAGGTTAACTACCCTCTCGATTTCTTCAAGTTGATAGGAAAATGGATCTGCTTCTGATGAAAACTCTTCAGAAACAGATGATTCTTGACTATCACTTATCTCATCTTCAGTTGACTTCTTGGAACTACTTTCTTCAACAACGACTACATTACCAACATCAGGTTTGACTCTGCCAAGATCACCTCCGCTAGGTTCTTGTACTAGTACTGACATATTGCAAAAAATCAAAAAACACTTATTTAGTCCAACTTTTCAATTTTTTTTTTCAAACTTTTCAGGCACGCTTTCGTCACGGTCTCTGAGCGGATGAAAATAAAACAAACGAATGACGTGGAGTGTGGACTGGACCAATAAATGAAGGGTAGTTTAATAATACAATAGCCTAAGCAATGAGATGCCAATAATAAAGCGTCAATAGTGACAATAGTGATAATTTATGCCACTTGTGTGGGTATAAAAATCACAATACATAAAGCAATTGCAGATCTCCTCTCTTTCTCTCACAGAATTTCCGAGTATTAGGAAATATTCAGTGTTCTGTGCGTCGCGTCGCTGGAGTTTTCCGATTAAGCTGTTATTGTTTTGAGATGAGTTGATAATCAACTTGATTTGCGTTGTCTTGTGCATCGTTTTTGTGGTGGTGATACTGGTACAGGTACTTTACTTCATCTTTCATAAACGTGTTGATGAAGCACACCTTGCATCTGTAACGATGGGACGTGCAGAGGAGCTGATAGAGTCCTTTCACCGTGTACTCGCAGAACAAGAGAGACAAAATGGATATTTCTTTTTCTTTCTAGATCTGAATAACAACTACATAGGGGTTCATGAATTTCTGGAAGATTCCTTCAATTATGAGATGATTTTACGCAAATTACATCTGAGAAGGCAACTTACCATCAGGAACAAAAAATTTCGAAAAGACAGATATTTAAGTTTATTCAATGGCCTCTTAGTCAAATATGTCATTTGTTTGTATGAGAAATCTTTTGATATATGGGATGACATTGAATTTGGTGTTGCCGAATATGGGAAACCGTTTTTACTAAATAGACCATACACTTTCAATTTATCAGATGAAGATGGTATAGTCTCCTTGGCTATTGATTTCACAGGAAAGAATGAAGAAATAGGAGTTGATTTAGCCAATCCAGCTGATATTCAAGCATTCGGTATCACAGATCTCAAGGATTTCTATAAAACAGAATTCAAATCTATATTCACTGAAACTGAAAGAGATTGTCTGGACAACTTGTTCACCACTTCGATAACTGCTAGAGAAGAACAATTGAATTTCCTGAGTCACTATTGGGCTCTTAAGGAAAGTTATACGAAATATATTGGTGTAGGCTTACTAAAAGATCTCTCAAACTATGAGTTCTTGGATATAAGTGTTCCAGAATACCAGGAAAATGAAACCACTACTAAATTGATAGCACCTTCCCAGGATTTTGTATTCCTCCCAGAATGGAAATGGGTATACCAACCTAAGAAATGTTGTTTCAATGACCAAGTCTCTGTGACAACTTCTTTTCTCCCTGGGAATAAAATCATATGCTCCATAATCTCTAAGAACGGTGGTTTTGAGCTTTTTTCACGAGAAAGATCCCCATTAGCTACTTCACTTTCCCCTGTAACAGTGTTAGAGATTCTTAAAGAGATCCCCACAAAATAATTATGACAGGTGCTTTTTCGACGCGTCGCGCTCGTCGGCGAATGAAATCGCTGACAATAAAATCTATTCATTTTTATATGACAATGATAGATTGCTCCATATTCTGCTATACATGCTTTACAGGGGTTACAAAACAATAGACTGAAGGACACAAGTTTGAGCTATGTCAGATACTACCAAAAATGCACATGTATCCCGTCATTTAGTTGCAGGATTTTCCGGTGGGCTAACATCTGCGGTCTTTCTTCAACCTTTAGATTTACTCAAGACAAGAGTTCAACAATCAAGTCATAGCTCAATTACGACAGTGATTAAGGAGCTCAACGGGATATCGCAACTATGGAGAGGAACTCTGCCGAGTGCTTTGAGGACGTCTGTGGGAAGTGGTTTATATCTTACCTCATTGAATGTTCTTCGGACTTGGCTTGCAGGTATGAAGTTAGATAATAACCAATCAATAATACAAAAATCATCTTCAAGTTTACCTAAATTATCAGCAAGAGAAAACTTATTTTCAGGAATTGTAGCGAGAACAGTTGTTGGATTCATCACTATGCCAATAACCATTCTAAAAGTTCGTTTTGAGTCAAATTTGTACAATTATAAATCACTTTGGGAAGCTACAAAAAATATTAAACAATCGGAAGGAATCACGGGATTCTTTACAGGATTTGGTGCAACCGCTGCAAGAGATGCGCCATATGCAGGTTTGTATATATTATTTTACGAGCAAATGAAGGTTTTAACGCCATTTGTTCTACCTTTCACTGTAGATAATAAGACAATGGATAATAATAAAAGTAATGATAATAATGATAATAATAATGATAACAATTCCAATTCCAATTCCAATTCAACTCTTTTCAACACATCCAAATCAGCTACTATAAATTCAGTTTCGGCTATAACTGCTGCTTCACTCGCCACTATTGCTACTGCACCTTTTGACACAATCAAAACATGTATGCAATTGAATCCAACTAAATACAAACATTTCACAACTACAGCTAAGGACTTGGTCATTGATGATGGATGGCGTAGATTATTTGATGGTGTTAGTTTAAGACTTGTTAGAAAGGCTGCTAGTGCCGGGATTGCTTGGTGTATTTATGAAGAACTAATCAAATTATAGTTTCTTTCAACAATGTAATAGTTACGGTTTTTTTCATCTTGGGTTTCTTTATGTGTGCGTTTCTTATCCTCAACTTACGGTTCTTCTTCCTTAAAGTTTACCATGTATATATTATCAACCTTTAATTTTATGTCTGTATATAATCATACTCTATACGTATATACATATCACGTCCACTCAATAGACTTCCAAAAGTTGTAAGCTTTATCAGATACAACCAATTCTGTATTCAAATTGTCTAATCCTTTATGACCTAGTATCGAAAGCACAGCTAGTCCGAGGAACGAATGGAGTGGATCAGGCTGATCATCTTCGTCAGTAACTTTCCTGAATCCACCCATTATTGGATGCTGTGTACCTTCTAATAAAAATTTCAATACATCAGCTTGAGATATCAGATTTTCTTTATTTCCTAATAAATTTAGTGATGATATAACCCAAAAGCAATAACATGTGTCTGAATATTTATTGATTCTTCCATTGAACCCACCAATATCTTGAGAATCCATATCCTCACTCTCTGATACTTCTATCTCAGAAATTTGTCTATGTACAAGGAAATCCAAAGTATCCTGCCATTCTTCTTCATCTAAATGATTTATATTTTTCAATGCAACTAATCCACAAAATGTTAATCCTGAATGACTCTCCATGAAAGAATCTTGCGCAATTCCACCGTCAAATGATTTACAATTCTTGATATTCTCGTACAATTTGGACACATTGATATCTTTGGTTTTATTATCCCATTTCAAGATTCTTCTGATTGTCGTAGCTAACATCCCATACCTCACATCGACTTCTCCGTATGGATTTTCATTTATGTCAAGCATAGCGCAAAAACCGCCATCTTGATTTTGACATCTTATCACGTTCCCTATTATCTTCTCTCTGTTCAATCTACTGTTCATATTGGGATCTCTTAGAGCCAACAATATCTGTAATGCAAAACAAGTCGCAGCAAGATTAGGTTTGTCGAAATCATCATTTGCGTCAGTTTTATATACAAGACTCCCTCTGAATCCATCTTCTCCAAAACATAGATGTGCATATATCCATTCTATGAACTCATTTCTCTCTTTCTCCTTGAATGATGTCTCTATGGCTCCTAATAAATCCAGTGCTGTTAATGAAAAATAAATCAAAGCTAATTTATTGGAATCTTCTGACTCATATTTGGCAGGAAGGAACCCCAGTACTCGATTGAAGTACTTGATGTGCTTCTGTATATGTAGTTCAGACATATTAGGGAATTGAAATCGTTGTATAACTTCCTAGGGTGTTCGTTAAGGGACTTTACATGGAAACTGATAACTCGGCTTATTATAATATAATCACTATGAAAAGTCATGATAGCGAATTTCTGGAGAGAAGAAATAGAAAAAACCTTAATTTTATTATTTAAAATCTTCTACATACTTGAATGTTTCTTCAAGATATAACATATGTAGGAATTGTGACGAAAGACAAAAATACGAAAAGAAATACGAAAAAGAAATATCCTTAGAAGTGTTAAACTTTTTAAAGACGATAAACGGCAGAAGAAATAAATAAACATCATAATCAAGTCAAATAAATACGACACGATAAGTAGAAATCTCAAAAGCTCTAGACTCTATTTCGAAGGAGTTTGTCTTTTCATCAAATGGAACAGAGCTAATTTCTTCTTCTAATATGTTTGTCTTGAAGACTTCAGCGATCGGCTTACTTGACTTAATAGTAGCTGTACCTTTACCACCCAATGCTTCATATACTCTCAAAATAACAGTTTGATGTTTTGCAAACTTCTTGTTGATGGTAGTTTTTTCAGAATCGATATCTGCATCATCTTCACCACGTTTGATATTACTGAGAACCAAATTGCTGTCCCCTGAAATTTCAAACAATTCAGGTCTTGAGGCCAACTTCATGGAGTCTGGTAAATAAACCCCGGTGGATCTGTCATTAAACTCCCAACCAGCTCTCACTGTATCAATTCCCAATGGACCTTTGTGAGGATAAATGGCATATTTGAAATGATGATCGCCCATATCAGCATTTGCATCCGGATATTTTGGAGCTCTGAGTAAAGAGAGTCTCATCAAATTCCCGTGAACAGAAAATCCATACTTACAGTCATTCAAAATGGAAACACCGTAATTGAAATCAGAATAATCGGCAAACTTATGAGAACAAACTTCGAATTTAGCTGTCTCCCAAGAAGTGTTGAAATGGTTTGGTCTCTTGGTCAATCCAAATTGTGTTTCATAATTTGCAAACTCTTCATTGATAGTAACTGGGAATTCCACTTTCAAAAACCTATATGACTCATTCCAGTGAACATCTGACTCGAATACAAGCATAGATGGTGAATCTAAGTCGTTCAAACCGTCCAATGAAATTATTGTACTGATACTACTTGTTGGTGACAAGCTATGCTCAACTTTGATTGACGATCTTAAAGGACCTTCGTCGACAATTTCAATACTGGTAGAAGATTCGATGTATTTGTATTTATCAAGTGAATATAATTCAGTATCCCAAGCTGGGAAATTCAATGGGGTGTCGCTGAACATAACATATTGATTTCCTCCTAACGAGTTACGACCAGACTTTGAAAGGTCAATAACTTCACGTTTGTTAATAATATCGTACAAACTTATGATCACACCATTGTCGTTGATTTTAGCTTTCAATCTACCGTTGGATAGGACATAGACATCATCCTCTTTGGTGATGGAGGATGGATATTTAACTTTTGAAGAAGGAATCAACTTCATGATAGATGTTGAACCTAATGAATCATCTGTAGCAAACATGAAATGTTTACCGGGGACTTTTCTTGCTTCAATAACTGTTTCTCTCTTCCATGGAAAAGTGTTATATTTGAACGAAGAGTTCAAAACATTGACGTCGTAATCTTTTGTATAGACCACTCCCAAAGCAGCAGATGCTTTTTCAATCATGGATTCTTCTGTTTTGATGACTTTGGTCAATGTTGGCCATACTTCGTCTCTATAAACTTCTTCAATACAAGAACCTGGAAGCATATCATGGAATTGACAAAGACAAATGTCCTCCCATAAGCTTTGAATTTTCTTATGAGGATAGGTATATGTTTCCTTGGATTCAACGGAAGCCTTTGTTGCTAAGAATTCCAGATCCCTCATGAGCATCTCACATGTTCTCATCATATACTTGACCTTAGCTTGGGTTGTATAAGTACCTCTGTGATATTCTAGATAAAGTTCACCTTTCCATGTTGGGAGGTTCTTTCCATTTTTGGTACCGTTTCTAATTGTATTATAGAATTCGGTCACATTATTACCTACCTTAACTGGTGGCATTTCACCACCAACTGTATTGGCAATACCTCTGATACGACGCAACTTCTCTAGCATTTCAGGAGAAGGACCTCCACCACCATCACCATGACCATATAAAAGCAATCCTTTTTGGTCATTGTACAGATTATGATGTTGCAATATAGATCTTCTTACATCACCAAAATGAGCATCAGCAGTATAAGTGTTTGCAGGAGGCATATGACACAATACTTGTGAACCATCAATAGCAACCCAATTAAATGTATTATGTGGAAAAGTGTTGATATTATTCCAGGATAATTTTTGAGTTAAAAAATTGGGCATATTGGCTAATCTACATAGCTGAGGAATTTGAGTAGAGTATCCAAAAGTATCAGGTAACCAAAAAGTGTCTGACATGAAACCGAAAGTATCCAAAAAGAATCTTTGACCGAGCAAAAATTGTCTTACTAACGACTCACCAGATGGCATATTTGTATCATTTTCAACCCAAGAACCACCAACTGGAATGAATTGTTGCTCCTTGACTTTTTGTTTCACTTCTTTGAAAGTTTCTGGATGTTGATCTCTTAGCCATTTATATTGTTGTGCCTGAGAAGTAGCAAAGACGTATTCCGGATACTTTTCCATGATTCTAATCTGAGTAATCCAAGAACGAACAATCTTACGCATGGATTCGTGCCAAGGCCATAACCAAGCTGTATCAATATGACAATTACCAATAGCATAAACTGAAATTGGGACTTTTGTGGTCTTCTCATCATAAACGGCCTCACTTTCGAAATCCTCTCCGAGATATTCCTTTGCGATCTCACGACATTTCAAAATTGTTGATTCGTCAGTATCATCGAAGGTGTCCATGATTCTATTACAAACTTCCGCTGCGTGATATTTTTGGGGCCCACTCAATTCTCTGGAAGCATCGCCGATCATCCAGTAATCCAAATATAAAGCTCTGGCATCCAAATTTGGAAGAACAAGGTCTGCACTTGACAATCTGTAACCATTTGCTGGATTACCAAACATACCGTTACAAGCCATTTCCACATAAAACTCATGTTCTTTACCATCTTCGTACCAACTTTTTGGGAACACGAACTCGGTACGTTCACCCCCACCAGTCAATGCTTGAATTGGAATACCATCAGCGTCGTAAATCAAACCTTCGTTATTTGCATCCCAATGTAGCAATACTTGCTCTTCTTTTATCCAAGATTGGGGAACCTTGAAATATATGTGGAACCAATGAGTTGCCCATGCAGGACCAAAATTGTCTCCTTTTCTCGCCTTAGTAAATGAATCTAATTTCGAAGGGATAACATCCTTGAACAAGGGTCTTGAAAGATCCGGGGTTTGCCATTGAGTCATTTCAATATATCCTGTTTCGGGATAGATTTCTGTATCATTTGGTTTCTCATTGTCAATTCTAGCTCTATCATAAAATTTTGGAAGCATCAAATTTCTGTATCCACTACCGGAGTCAATGAATTGACGGTTTCTGCCAGCATAAATTGAGTCTACAGGTTTAAAGATAGGATCTTTGTTCAATTGCGGATAATCATAGCTTTCCGAGCGACCTTTCCTCGCATAACTATTCGAACTCATTGTGAGTAAAGATTATGATCAACTGATATTTTAATCGGCCTCTTATGTATTATAATGTCTTAACTAATTAAGAACCATCAGTTAAATGATTAAATAAGGAATGCGCAAGGTGTCTTTTATTGACAGCAAAGGGGCTATGAAAGATATATAAACTCCTCGCTGCGGGGGGATGCATGAGAGAGGCTTTTTTAATTATCCACATCTGGTAATACCGCGGCCCGATTGGGAAAGTGGCAATTTCTAGGTTATCACTCGAAGTTTTTGAAAAGAATGTATGGTCTTCATATTATTAAAAGGTATATTGATACTCTATAAGTAGATATATAAGTAGATATATTACATCTAATAGACTTCTAAAACGTATCTACCAGATTCCTTCATTTCTTCAACTTCATGAGCAGCGTCAATCTTGACGTTTCTTCTTTCAGCATCAGCCTCTAAGATATCTTCCAAACAAGCGGTGATATCTGGAACTGGCCATGTTGGACCACATAAGTAGAATGAACCATTCTTGACAGCAATAGCATCGGTTAATTCTTCTAAGTCTTCTCTGATCTTATCTTGGATATAGATCTTTTGTGGTTGATCTCTGGAGAAAGCGGCACCAACGTGAGTCATGATACCGGCATCTAAGTAAGCTTCCCATAATTCACCATACAAGTATTCTTCCTTACGGTGTCTTGAACCCATGTATAAGTAAATTTCACCAATTTCGTGACCTTCTTGTTTTTGCATGATTCTTTCTTCGACGAAAGCCTTGAATGGAGCTAAACCAGTACCTAAACCAGACATAACGATTGGTTGAGTAGTTAATGGTGGTAACTTCATAACAGATGGCTTGACGGAAACAACTAATTCGGAACCAACAGAAAGTTGAGATAAGTATCTGGAACAGTGACCAAATCTATAACGGCCTCTCTTATCAGTCCAGTCAACAACAACAATCAATAAGTGAACAGCATTTGGATGCATTCTTTGGGATGAAGCAATAGAGTATTCACGACGTTTCAATGGAGCAATCAATTGGACCAAGTCAGAAGCACCTGGTCTAGCAGATGGGTATAATTCTAAGATATCAGAATAAGTGTAGAATTCTTCATCTTGGTACTTCTTCAAGATAGCAGCACCTTCGGAAGAAGCAATCTTTTCTAATTCCTTTCTTTCCTTTTCTTCGGTGGCGAATGGAGCTAAACCTTCGTAGAATCTCTTTGGTGGTTTACCTAACAAGTCAATGTTTTCGATCAAAGCTTGACGGATAGTTCTGGTTTCAAGGATAGAAGAATCATCACGTGAAACAACTTCAACTAAATCGTCACCAATAAGTCCGTAGAATTTGATAAACTCTTCGACTAATTCTGGGTTGTTTCTACCGTGAACACCTAAAGCTTCACCAATATCATAAGTCAAACCAGTACCAGTAATGTCAAATTCAATGTGGAAAATGTTACGGTCGTAATCAGCAGGAGTCAATCTCTTGTTTTCTTGAACCTTGACCACGAAGTTACGGACTGGTAAGTCTGGACGTAATGAGTTGGTGGTTTGGTAAGCTTCCTTAAAGACTAATTTCTTAGCTAATTCAAACTTAGGATTAACAGCGACAGAATCTTCAGAACCGCCTTCACGTGGGTTGGCTTCAAATGCAGTTTCAACAGCTTGGGATGGTAATTCAACTTCTTCGACAGTTTCTCCTCCTTCTTTTGGTTCTTCTTTCAAAGCAGTCCATTCAGCTGGAACAGCAATTGATTTGATACCAGTTTCATTGACCTTGGTAACAACAGTGTTGATAACAACAGCTAATAATTCAGCTTCAGAACCGAAGAATTGTAAGACCTTGTTGACAATGGCACCATTGTCCAAGGTTGGATAAGCAGCCTTCCAGAAGGCAGTTTGAATAGCAATAGAAGCGGTACGGCCTTGAGTGGATTCTTCTTCACCGACAGTTTCTAAGTCGACAACTTGTAATTTGACGTTCTTAGCAGCTAAAGATCTCTTAAAGGCAATTGGTAATGATTCAGTGAATTTTTCCAAGTCTTCAACCTTTGATTCGGATACAATAATGATGGTTGAATGTTCCTTGACAGTCTTGGTAACATCAAAGAAGTTCAATAGGGAAGAAGCTTCAATGACGGTAACATCAGCTTCAGAAGATTCGGAACCACCAACATTGACTTCGGCATACAAAGCACCAGCAGCAGCAATGTTGTCAAACTTGGCACGGTATTTGATGTTTAAGTCTGGGACTAAAGATAAACTATGAGCCAATTTGGATGGTAAGTCAACAAATCTAGAAGCATCTGATGACCAGAATGCAAACTTAGAACCAGATTGGGTAACAGATTGAGAAGAAGTTGGAATGACAACGTAAGCAGAAATGATGGATTCTAACTTGGCAACGTCTAAAACAGTTGATGGTTGGTAAGTGAAATCAGTGACAGTTGGAGTGTTACCAAAACCTCTTTCTAAGAATAAAGCAGCTGAGACTTCAGCTTTCAAAGATTGAGAGATAACGACAACGGTTCTAGCGGATTCAGGAATTGAGGCAGCAAAAGCAGCGGTGTCGAAAGGTAATGGAACTTTGACAGAAACTGCACCAATTTGAACACCAGTGGTAGAAACTAAGGTGTTAACTAAACCAGTTAACAAAGAAGATTCAGAGGAACCATAAGTGACAAAAACGGTATGTGGTTGTTCATGACCGGTATATTCAAATGGAGCATAAGATGTACCTAAAACAGTGTTAAGTTCGTTTAAAGCAGCAGTTAATTTAAGAGTTGGAGCAACACCAGCTAATTTGGTCTTCAAAGAGTTGACTAAAGAAGTGTAAGCATCAGAAACTTGGGCTGAGCTCAAGACATTGTGAATGGTACCACTTGTTCTAGTGAAAGATGGACCATCGTACAAGTTAAGAACTGGGGAGTTGACCTTAGCTAAGGCTAAAGACAAGATTGAAAAATGTTGACCTTCAATAGCATTTGATGGAGTAATGATTGAGTAACCTAATCTCTTGGCGATAGATAAAGGACCAGCATAGTCGGCAACTAATGAGCTTGTTTCAGCATCGTAGTCTAAAGCTGCAACTTGGAAAGCTAAAGGTAATGGAGTACCTTGAGCCTTAGCATTAGCTAAAGAAGGTGCCATGTAAGACAAAGCTGAACCTGGAACGAAAACAGCAATTGGTGATTCGTTACCGGAAGCATCTAAGTAACCTAAAATAACGTTTGAAGCACCAGATCTAACTTGTAATCTTAATAATTCTGGAACAACACCGTTAGAGTTCTTACGTTGGAAAGTCTTCCATAATTGGGTGGAAGAATCTAATAAAGAATCAGCACCTGGAGCAGCGTAAGTAAAGATACGGTTTGATAAGTTATAAGTGACAGCAGAGATTAAAACATGTGGTGAAGTTAAAACGGTACCGTGTAACTTGGATGGGTCTAAAGGTAAACCAAATGGAGATGATGAAGTGGCTGCTGATAACGCAGAAGAGGATTGAACAGAGACACCAGCATCAGAAGATGGGCCTGAAGAACGTTGAGAAATAGATGGCATGGTATCAACGAGAGTTATATAACTATTGATATCAGTTGGTAACTCTATAAAACTGTGAGTAACCAAAGATCTTGAAAGCGGACAAAAAAATATGTTAGATTAGAAATTTTTCAATACATCCTGTAGCCGTTCTCGAGTATTTACGAACTAAGAGGAAGAAGGGTTTTGAAAAATCTGATTCTCGATAAGAACATTGCACGTGATATGTATCACTCCTCGCACCTTTTTGAAGATATATATTCAACTATTACAGTGGCACATAAAGATTCTTTGGTAGTTACTATTGTTACACATTATTTATATAAATTTGTACAGGGTATGTATAAAAGGGCCCACTACTTCTCTTCGGTGGGGGCTTCATCTTTGGATACCTGATCATCAGTTGTTGTTTTTCCTTCTTCGCCGTTTGTTTGGTTCTCCTCCTCTGGGGCCACATTTTCTCCTTGACTCTCAGTTGTATTCTCCTTTTCTATTTTGTCAGCTGCTTCTTTCAATTGCTTTTCCTTGAGAGCTTTTTGTTTTTGTATATCCTCTTCAAGTAAGTCTGGGTTAAACAAACCCTCAACCCCCACCCTTTCGTTGGTGTTGTTGAATTTTGTCCAATTGCCTAATTGACTTGACACTGACATAGCTTTCCAGTGAATCGAATCTTTTTCGGCCTTCAATTCTTCTGACACGGGCTTTCCTTCGGCTTCACTACTTTCGATTTCAGAAGTAAGTCTATAAAGCTCCATTCTATAGTCATCTAGTAATTCTTCTTTATCTTGTTTCATCTTCTTCAACTTTTTCAAACCTGTCTGAACCCTCCATATTTTCGTTAGTTTGGCTGATCCAAGGGGGAATGCAAAAGGCTTCTTGATTTCTAATTGTTTTTCCAGTTGCTCTTCTGCCTTTCTCTTCTTGTCTTCACTGATTTCTCCGCTGACAGAATCCACGTTGAAAGACTTCAATTTCCATCTTCTCCAAAACTGTTCCACACGGCACAAGTATTTGAGAAACTCTAAAAATTTGGGGTCAAACTTTTCCAAATGGGATATGATGTCTCCTCGTATTTCTTCAATGACAGTTGAAGCACCAGAATTTGTCAGTAAAACTGGTGGAGTATAGCTAACCTTCAATTTAGGGTCGGTGTTAATTGCTTTCACTTCTTTGGTCCAGTTGGAAGTCGAATGTGAGCTGAGAAAATCCAATGCAATAAACAAATGAGCAAGCATACACGACCTGCTTCTGTAATTTTGTAACTGTTTCTTGAAATCATTCTCAGAATGAATCCAATCAGTTTCAAAAAATTTAAAGTCATATTCTTTCTTTAGCAATTCTATTTCTTTTTCAGTCAAATTAGCGTCTTTAGTTTTGAAAGTTGAGAGAGCAATAGTCTTATCTTTCCCATTCAAAGTGTAAATAACTCTGAAAATGTTTCTAACTAGGTCAAAAAATAAATGAGTTCCTGGTTTGCCATATGTTCTTTTTCTTTCGTGCGGTGGGATGTTCAAGTCTTTGATAAGTTCAAAAGGATTGCACATCAACGCAGAAAAGCTGAAGTAATCTGAATACATTCTTGAGCCGTCACCAATATCTGAATGTCTCAGAGGTTTACCATAGTAATTATTAGAAGTAGATTTTTGAGATTCAAGAAACTTAGAATAAATATTGTCCAGATTGTTATAACTCCAATCCCTATTGCTTAGAATTTTATCATTGATCCCAAAACTGTCATTGATGAAAACCCTAAGTTTTGCGGAAAATTCATCGTATTCTTTGAAATTTGTACTAACTTTTGATAAGATATTATTACCGATCTGTAGGAGAGTTGTTCCTGGTTTTCTCTTTCCTTCTAGTAACTTATTCAACGTTATGATAGATCTCCTCTCACTGCTAACTGAATTGAAAAACGCTGGTCCAAACTGGGTAGCTACAAAATCAGTTGGAAATTGGATCATGACATGGTGAAATATCTCCATTGGTAATAGAGGGAGCTGGTATTTCTGACTTGAGAGAATACCAACATCCAAAACAACAAACACCAACTTCAGAAGATCATCTTCGTTTGAAAGTAATTTGGATGTCTTTTCTCTATAGCTCTGTAGTGAATCAAGTATGTAATTAGAGTATGCAGCTCCTATTATTATCTCCCTATTGGATTCAATATGTTGGAAATAATCAGGCACGTTGGATTCGTTGTTAAACAAAGGCTCGGATAATAATGTTTCAAGCTTGGTCTTTCTCACCAGTGAATCAAGTTGCGACTTGACAGCCTTGTTCACTGCATCCAGAGACTCAGATGCACTCATATGGTTTTGTCCTTTTTGTTAATACAGATTTACTAATGATGAACGCTATGTATGTTTGTATACGTATAAATATACATCTCCACGCCTTAAAATATGTATCCCTGTGCGACAAAATTCTCGCAGACTTTTTCAAAATAATTATACAAGGCTGTGTACACTCTTTTGGAATCAATTGGTATCAGATACAGATACAATTCTTGAATTGAAACTAACGATTTCTTATGTTTATTAAAACTTATTGTGAAGTGATATTCAAGTATACAAGATAATATACACAGATGAACTAATAAAGTTAAGGTAACTAACTAACTGGCCATATATAGACATGAAAGAAGCCAATATAGGCACAACTATAATGAAAAAGAAGGAAAAAGAAATAAAGGTGAAAAATAGCAATATTTTATTTGATGGCCGATTTTAATTTTTGTTTCAATTCACTTTGGAACTCCTCATTAGAACCCAGAAAAGAGAAGTTTTCATTGGATAAATCAGACCTTTGAATTTGATTCTGATCGTTCATGAAATGCAGACCCAAGCCGTGGCTTACATCACTATCCATAAGCACGGTATCTGAGTGATCATCATTGTGATTTTCCAATGCGGAAAAATCAATGCTGCTTCTTGGTGTTGAGGCATTAACCTCACCAAAACCAAGGCCATTCAACCTTTCCAGGGTCTTTGTCAATTCTTCTTTGCTCAAAACGCCGTCTATCTCTTCGTTTGATGAAATTGACCGGGTGCCTTCATCAGTTGATATGACAAGATTCTCTTTCTGGTCAGCGCAATGATTTTCTTCTAATGACTCGATTACTTTCACAAGATTAAACCCCAGACCAGTACTGTTCCTCTTTTTAGAGTGTGAGTCACTACGCGTTTTAGTACCACTGTTTGTACCATTGAGACTTGAATCGGAAATTGTTGTCAAAGGAGAAGATACAATGGGTCTGAACTTATCAAAAGATGATTTTCTAATATTGAGTTCTTCTGTTTCCATTTGACTTTGAAGTGATTTGACTGTATCATTATACATTTCAAAGAGTCCTGTCAGGTCATTGTTAATAGCCAAAAGATTATTAAGTTGATCAAATTTGGAATCTTTATTCAATTCCAAAAATGCTAGTTTGTTGCTGATTTGATCCATTGAGTTTGCAAATTTGAGATTGGGATTTTCGTTTATCTGTGACTCGTCAAGAACATCAGAATAATCGTCGTCGTAGTTATTTTCTTCATTATATTTGTTATATGTTTGGAAGTCATTGAGCTCATTGATAAACGACATCATTGTGGAATTCAAGCTATTGAAGAGAACGATGATCAAATAAATCTTATCCAAAGTCGGCAGAACAGTCGGAGACTTCAACCTTGATTTGAATTTTTTCGCACAAATGTTATAGAGGAACCTGCCTTTGCTATTTTTGTCACAATGGGTGATTTTTCCATCTTCTAAGATGGATAATATGGTACACATGAATACTTTTCTCATAATTTTGAAATAATTCGCCAAGGTGGATGGATCATCTGCTAATTGAAAATCAGTAAAACGTTTCTTTGCTTGAGTCGAGAAATCAAACTCATGGTTTCCAATTGTAGGCGACGGAGATGCAGATACAGATCTCAATTTTAAAGGCTTCAATATTTTCCTCTCATCAAAGGATGATAACGCTGAACTATTATACTGGTTCAACAAACTAATGAATTTCAGTTCTCCTCTTGGATCGTTTATCATGTCTAATTGGTAGATGCTGAAATATTCCTCGAGATATTCAGGATTCACGAATGGTAAGATATTTGAAATCTTGAGATTTAATGAGATTATCATAGAATTGAAAACACTTGAAGTCAACAGCTTGTTTGAATTAATTGTCTTTGTGTCCATTCCAGTCAACTGCTTTGCTCTATATGGGGGAAACATTCTAGTCATACTAAGAAGATCATTCTGGTGCCTTTTTAGAAGCCTTGTATTCTTATTCAAATAATAGTCCAAACTATCATTGTTGTCGAGGAATTGTGTCAATCTATTTTGAAGAGTGTGTAGGTATAGTATCAGTATAACTTCTCTTGTCCTTGAGTAAAGATTTATCAACGAAAGACAGATCAAGCTAATCAACTGTCTGTTCTTCTTTGTTTTGGCTTTATGAATACCATAGAATAACAAACCTCTTGCTAATATCACCACTTGAAAAGAATGCACAAAATGTTTATAGGGGAGCTGATTGAACTCCTCAATTAGAAGTGAGTTACGAAGAGTGAATTGGGATTTCCCTTTAATCGTTAATTTGGGATAAGAAATATGACGCAGATCGTCTTCCTTCATAGAATTAGATGCTATTATTTCGTACTTGAATCTTTCAAGTATGTTATGTATCATGTCGTTGGAGTTCAAAGTAGTATTTCTATAAGTCTCAAGTATTTCATGTACAAGAGCACTCAATCCAATCTTATGTGGGTGAGTAATATCACTATAAATTACACTTGCATGATCATCATTGAATTCTACATCAGTAATTTCGTCATCTTCCTTAGCCCAATCGCCTGAAGAGTAAACTATTTTCTTCTGATTCAAATGTGAGTTGTTGGTGATAGTGTTACTACTTGAATGCCAATTTGAACCACTCATCTCGTAATCGTCGTCAATTCCCCAATCCACTACAGTACCTGCCTCTAGTTTATGGTTTTGCGATTTGTGTATGTTGATCTCACTGCGTAAGTTTTGGATTTCTATTTGTTTTTGCAGAAGTTGATTGGATACTGTCCGTAGCTGTGCGTGAAGTTGTCTCTGATGTGTTGTGCTTGTATCGGAATCTGTCTTGGGGATGGTACCTTTGCGATCGTGATTATGTCGTATTTGTGGATATCGCTGGTGCTTTCGCACATGCAACTCCATGAACGAGGAATTCAATATATTGACGGCCATTGCAGTTGCATACAAGGGCGGAGAATAGTCAAGAACGCTCCGATGCGATGTGTCACAATTGATATATCACTTGTACTGATCAGATTGCGGTATACTATGCAAACACCTGATAAATTCGCTTAGTCTATACCTACCTTTTTGGCTCTGAGTGCCTCTAAATCAAAACAAACGCGCCAGCACCAGAAAAAAATATTTGATCTCGCCGGGTCGTTTTTGCGCACGTGATTTATCATGTTGTTGATATTTCTCCAGCTTTTCTTATGAGCCTTTCGTACTAATGCAGTATAACTGATTTATTATTATGTTATTAGCTATTATTATATACGAAAAATGAGATGAACATGTCTAAGCTGTGTTCAGGCATTCCCAACACTGTGTGCTACACTTTTGGGAACCAGTTTTGCTACCAATTGTTTGCATACTTTACCAATTGGGTAATTCTGCAATAGCCAATAACAGCTTAAACATGCAGCAACGTTGAAGACAATATATATCCAATAAATGCCAAAGTTTCTCCAGATATGACTGTAATCCATATGCAATTGTTTGGTGAACTCTTGCCCTTTTGCATAACTGCAAAATGAACAATAGACTGTATTTTCTGGGGTAATCAAATAACCACCAGCATCAGAGATATAAGCATCAAGATAAGCACCACATGTCATTCCATCTGGGGGACTTAGCAAGGCCAGTTCATCAATTGCACACTTAACTGGTCTGTCTTCAAAGACGATGGTCATCAAGTTCTCAAAGAAGTATGTCACTGGAGTTGAGTAATATACTAAGTACTTCCAGAACGCTGGAATCAAATTATATGGTTGCATAGCACCACAGAACAAGACAAGAATAGCAAATATCACCGAAACAAGCAAAGAACTTATCATTTCGTCTGGTGAGAAGTATAATATCAAAACAGCCAAAGTCACGTAGTATAACTGGAACATAACTGCATAGTTCAGATAAAATTCACCCGCTCTATTTGAATTATTGTTGATACTCCAGGTAAAATAAAAGCATAGAAATGAAATAGTAGCTCCTATGATAGAAGCAACTATCTCCACTATAATCTGTGTAACAGGTAGGATGGACCAATGGTAAGAGTTTGTTTTAGAATCTCTTAACTCAAAAAGATGTTTAGCAAATACGCAACGATCTTGAATTTGATGCATTAATGGAGCACAACAACAGAGAACCATGAATATTGCAAACATTGTAGTTTGCAAAGCAATTACGGAATGATTGGTTTTCCAAAATGTAAAACCGATGAAGAGGCCAGAAACTATGAATAATCCCATCTTTGCAGTAAGGTATTTATAATTTCTTCTGAACTCTAGTGAGGTTCTATTCATAATAATACTAAACTGTTTAGCATAAGAAATAGGCTTGAATTGGACATCTTGAATATCTTTATCTGCTGTTTTAGAGATCAAAGTATCAACGTCTTGCATGGTAGACTTGTACATATCTGATTCCAGCCATATCTTACTCCAATCGATTTCCTTATTACTTGAAATTGCATTTTCTTCGTCATTCTCAAAAGCACTAGGTTCTGTTAATTGTTGCTGATTTTGAGCAACATCGATAATATACTCTGCAACATTTTCAGTAGTGCCACACTTTCTAAAAGCATGTCTTTCAAAATATTCCATTGCTTGGGAGATTGGACCGAAATAGACTTGATGACCACCTCTTTGTAACAGAAGTAATTTATCAAATTCATCAAATAAAGTAGGTGATGGTTGATGAATTGTACACAATATACCTTGACCAGAATCAGCGATATTTCTCAAGACTTTAACAATATTATAAGCACTTTGGTTGTCCAACCCAGAAGTTGGTTCATCGACAAACAGCACACTTGATGGTTTAGCAACTAATTCAACTCCAAGACTAACTTTTTTTCTTTGTTCTAACGATAACCCAGTTGAAGACTCATTTGAATAAGCACCAATTTGAGCGTCTTCAAAGCTCTTTAAATCCAATAACTCAATGATATAATTGACGTACTCCAATTTCTCAGATTCAGGTACATTATCTGATCTTCTCAGTAATGCACTCTGAATGAATAATTCTCTAGTTGTTAATTCTGGAGTCAAGATATCTTGTTGCTCTACATAGCCAATAGCTTGTCTTACTTTAGTCAGTGATATATCCCCACTAACAAACCCTTCATTGAATCTTTCTGATAATGCATTCAGCAATGTTGTCTTACCTGTACCTGAACCGCCCATAAGTGACACCATTTCACCAGGTTTGACAAATCCATTAATCTCATTGAGTAATGCCTTACCATTATCTAATGTATATTGAACGTTTTTCCAATAGAAAGCTGTATCATTTGAATGATGTGCTGCAGCTACTGAATCGGTCGATGTACTTCCTGATCTCGTTGATTGTTTTATGGCGTCTATTTTCTCTTTCATAAGATTGACATCTTCGTGTAAATGTTGGTGAATCTCATGACCTGCCTCCTGTAACGGAGTTCTCTCTATGAAGTACACTGTCAAACCAGTATGTTTCACAATCTTCTTGATATGTGTGAGAATTTCAACTCCGGTCATTTCAATTACCAATAGTCCAATAAAAAATGCTATTAAAATACCAAAATTTCTCCAAACGTGATCATAGGTATATCCAAAGGCAGAAGCAAGATAGTCATCACCTCTCACAAAATCATTACCCAGAGAAGCACCTTGCCAGGCACACACTTTGTAATGGAGATCAAATGCGTCATAGAAGGAGTTACCAGATGGGATAATACTTGAACAGTCCATAATTTTTCCATGTAATTGAATACAAAGTAATGCTTCAAATCCATACATTAATGGGTTTAAGTATGCCAACCATTTGAACCATGGATGCATATGGGTCATTTGAATAACATATGAAGCATACATAGCTACCCAGAGCAAAACTAAACCAGCAACAGAATTGGCAACCGCAATGGTAGGGGACAATCTAGCTGCCATGTGGAAAATCAAATAATCAGCACAAGCAGCAATGAATAAAAGCAACCAAAATGCAAAAAAATCGCCAGCTTCTGAGTTCAAATTAGTCAAGAAATAGAATATGATTAGAAAGAAAAGCATTGAAACAAATTGGAAAGGGATGGCTGCTGCAACACTGGTAGCACATTCTATCGAGTTAGAATAAAAACAATAATTACCAGATTGAACATGAGTAACTAAACCATTACCGAAATTCATCTTAACTTCAGATAGGGCAATGAAGGTGTAAAGTAACAAACAGAAGAATATCAAGGAACCTCTTGAAAAAGAACCTTGAGTACTCATATCTAATCGAAGAAATAGAGTACCTATACAGATAGCCAGGAATATTTGAGATGCCAATTGTGAGATGTAGTACCTTTTATTATTGATATTGTTTCTCAGATTTCTATTGAAACAATAATGGAATTGCTTCATAAGACTATTCTGAAATTTAGTAACCTTGGTTTGTTTTTTATTGGATATAGGTCTAAAATTGGCTTTAAGATCGGCGATCTCGTTATTAAGCTCTTGAAACTCTTCGCTTTGTAGCCATGCTTTATGGAACTCTGCTGGTGTCTTTGGTATATTTGCATTATCATAATCATACTTCAAATTCTTTGTGTCGAATGAAATGGAATCATCAACAATGAGATCGACTAATTCCAAAGTTGTTTGTCTTTCATTTACTTTGAATATACCTAATTTCTCAAAGTATGTGTCTACTTTAGATGCAGGTCCATAATAAATCTGGTAGCCATTAAACAAGATTACTGCCTTGTCGAATAGGTTGAAGATATTTTGAGAACCTTGGTATAATGTCAATACAAATGATTTGTCATAGTGATAGGCTAATTTCTTCAAGAAACTGATATAATTCAAGGCAGTAGATGAATCCAGCCCCTTTGTAGAGTTGTCAAGACAAAGGACAGACGCATTTGTTAACAATGCTTCAATAATCGTAACTCTTCTTCTTTCACCACCTGATACTCCCCTTGTATAATCATCGCCAACTTTTGTATGCAAAGTATGAGGCATTTCGAAATTTTCCAATAACAGATCTCTTATATATAGTTTATCCTCTTTTGTTAGTAAGTTACCAGCGGAACAATTCAATGCAAATGTAATTGTCTGATCTACAGTCAAATGTGGGAAATGGTTATCCATTTCTGCAGTAAATACCAGCTGGTTTTCAGAGGTGATATTATTCTTCATTATATTGGGATCTTCAGCATGTTCGACCAATTTTTGTAATAAGAGTGTGTTTGTGTTCTTTGGTTTACCCAAAACTAAGACCAATTCTCCTGGATTGATCTTGAATTCTAAATCATTGATTAATTTGACTCTGTTCTTTTTTGTTTTGAAAGAATCTTTATATATATTTGTTGATCTCAAACTTGTTCCAAAAAGATTATCAGCGTCATCTAAGGAGTCATGTTTGCCGTAAGTCACAGAATTCACAATTGTGGTTTCAATAGTCAAGTGATCAACAACTATAGATGTATGTTGGTGACAATCTGACCTGAAAAATTTGTCCAAGATGGGATCAAACGATGGTTTAGTAGTAGTAGTAGGAGTTTTATCTATATCAGAAGGAGACGATTGTAAATCATCACCTGTGTGTTCTTCTTCCGCCAAATGTGACATTTGAAAAATGAAGATTAATTCTTCTCTGTTTGTTCCAAAATATTCTGAATTGTTTGGGCTGTTCTTTATTTAAAAGACTTGTTAAAGAAGAGAGAACTGCGAATGAATAGTGTATAGTTATAAACAAAATCGCAAGAAATATTACAGATAACGGATGCAATGCCCTGATTCAAAGGAAAATATTTACCACGTGAAAATGCTAAGAAGATACTCTCATATGCGTAGGCGCCCTAAATCAGATTACGGCATGCAAAGCGTAACAACTACCTACGGTTGTGACTTTATCGTATTCACCCGTCATACAATTTCTTACTTGTTTTGTGCAATAGACACAATCGGCATACTGCCATCTGGTTACTCGTAGGTAGAAGAGCCTACATGTTTCAAACACTTTACTAGTCTATTGTTTCAAGCTTTAGACCCAACATATCAAGATAACTAGATTCTTACAAGAAATTGAGGGCACCATTATTCGGCAAGTTCTCCCAATCGGAGATAATCCCAGCGAATTCACCTTGCGAAAAGCATCAACCACCCCACGGCCTTGCATTTTGTTCGATTCTAAACAAATATGAAAGATGATTTTACTGGTGATCATATTCATAGGTATATATTTCGGTATATGTGTTCATACGGAAAATCTAACTTTTAACTACGGAATTCTAATCCTGTTGCACTCCCAATAAAACAGAGGCATTTAGTGGGATTAGCAGTACTATGTAACGATTCTGTATATATGACCAGATTCGCACTCGTACCACAACCTGCACGACAGTGCACTGCCTTCTTCGTATAAGAGAGTGCTCATTTAAAAAATTACCTGAAACAATCCAAAAAATCACAAAATATGCATACTTTTAGAAAGACTGGGATGAGAATTTATTGGAGCCGAAAACTGTGCCTTCTGTGTTCTTCGGCTGCTGCTCAATATGACTACTGCATTTTTATGGTTCTTCAAATATATGTTCTCCTAAACACGTGTTGTGTGTTTGTGTGTTTTTCCTCATTTATACAAATAGAATAATCACCCAACCTTTAGGCTAGTCATCACCCAATTATTCAGAATCCGGAAAATATGCACATGAAATATATACGTTTGTGCCTTTGGATGAATTGGTGTGCCTTTTTGGCGTCTTTTAAACTGTGCTCTGATATGTAATTATTTTGGACTTCCTTCTAACCCTTGATATCACTGGAACTAGTTTCGTAGAGAATGTTTGGAACTGATTCGGTACTGTATAGCAGAATTACTGCCTGCCTGGGGAATCCTATTTTCGCCGCGAGATAAACAGGGCACTTTAATTTGTGCGCCTCAGTTCTCCTTAGATTACCTGCATATTTGTGAGAATATTTCTCAAATGATCTAAATTTCGTATATAGTTTGGTTTAGTTTGTGTGATCTTCTTAACCACAATATAACCAAAGGGGGGACAAGTATGGTTAAGGTTTTATCGTGAATCCTAAGAGTAATAGGGAAATGCCGTACTAAATCTACCCTATTGTTACATGAAATAAATTTGAAAAATTGGAATTAGTCGATTTAAGGGAATTATTACGAAAAGATTTTGGTTATATGCCCATTTTGTCACACTCTTTATACGACGGTAAACTATAAATAATTTTCACACATATATAGATAGATTAAGATCCTCATCCCTTATAACTTTCCTTTCATTCGTTCTTTCTTTCTTTTGTACTTTCCTTGTCTTTCCACTTTGCTATCTTTGCTTTCAATAGAACATATTTATAATGAAACTCCAGTCAATTACAACTTTCGCCATCTTAAACGCAATTGCTGCTTCGGCCGCTGAAACTTCTGTTGATCCAACTCAATTAGCCGAAATCGGTGTCTTATTAGGTGATATCAAAAGTAACAGAGATCAATATCAAACTTTCTTAGTTGAAAATCAAAGTTTCTCATTCCCAAATGACTTAATTGGTTTATTTACAGCCATTACCACATACACTGATGATTCTTACTTAACTTTAATCACAAGTGTTGATTCATCTTATATTCAAACTGCCATTACTGCTTTACCATGGTATTCAACTAGACTTTTACCAGAATTACAGAGTGCCATTGCTGCGTTGGCTACTGCTGAAGTTGTTTCAACTGCTGATGCTACCTCTGTTGCATCTGCTCTTGCTTCCAGTTATAGTTCATATGTCGCAAAACCATCAGCATCAACTTTGATAGTCAAGAGCTCCTCTGCTCCAGTGAGTTCATCTGCTCCAAAGAAATCAGGTTCTTCGGGGGCTGCTGCTTCTTCAGGTGCAGCTGGCTCCTCAGCTGCTGTTTCTTCTTCTTCATCGGGTATAGCTGCTGGTAACTTACAAGCTTCAGATTACTTCCCAGCCATGCTTGGTGTCGGTGCTGTTGTTGGTGCTTTATTGATCTAATAGATATGGATCAATATCTTTACACTCGTTTGCTACTCTGTTGCAACTTCTATAGTAGGTTTTTGTAATTTCTTCTTCATCGGCTCGTTTGTAATTTTCTAAGTTTGTATTTTGCATGCTTGCATGCATTGAGCTAACAAAAAAAGTCTCAAATCATCTGATTCTTATTTCTCATATAAAGTGAATAGTTTAAATATTAGCATTACCTTTCTGATATTCAATTGGAATAACAAACATGTAAACTTTGTTTCATAATCTTAGATGCCCACTTGCCTATTTGACGTATACTTTGTAGCTTGCAAGTTTAAGCTTTTTACTAGTCAGATCGAGCCATAGCCTAATTAGGAAATTTGTTAAAATCATGGGATATTTCCTAATCGAGTAAGAGATTGATAGTAGCCGAGCATAAGTCATTTTATACCACTGATATTTCAATCGTTAAGAGTGTGATCAAACTAAAGAGAAGTGGTATGGTACAGTTATTTCATTATTGAGTGGTGCTAAACTAGGCCCTTCTCTCTGTATTGGTAATTTCAAAATTTTCAAAATCACCCCATCGCTTGAAAATAAATATTCTAACTATTTAATTTTTCAGATTTAAAATACAGCAGTAATAATAAAGAAATCTTTGCACGACAAAATCCTGGGGTAACTTGAATAAAAGAACAGCTAAATAATTACATTACAAAGTGATACTCATCGATCTGCAATCATTGCACTAGGTTTATTAATAGATCAATTAATTAAGTAGTCGAATCAATTAATCAATTAAATAATCAATTAATCAATTAATTGGTTTAATTAAGCTGTACAAAGTTAATCACCCCAACCTAATCGAGTAAATGGTAAACTCACTTGATGATCTAAGTAGATTCCGTCTAAATATTACCTCTCTAAGCATGAACCCCAGAAGGACAAGTTTACGTGTAGCGTAGTTCGTAGACTCTAGTTGGCTACTTCGTCTACCTCCACTCATCCAGAGACAAGACTTACCTTCCACATCTTGCTAACACTTGTGTTGAAAGGAGAGATAACCCCATGAACTTCCCCTTTTATCACACCAGGTGTTCTCCGGCAGCCAATGAGATGCGCGCAAATGGGCGCTTACTTATCTTAACTTTTACTCGTCTTTGGTCCGCTATATATTAGCCGCGCCGGATATTCCCTAACTAAGCGCGTACGCCAAGTCGGAAACTGTTTTTTTCTTCTTGTTTTGCGCTGTTGCTCATTTTTCATATTGGTGGAAACAGTTGTTAAATTAACATATATTATCATCCTTATCTTCTTTTGACCCTTTTTTCTCTCTTCCTTCCCCCCTTTCTTCCTCTTTCCTTTCTTCTTTTCCTTTTCTTTCTCTCTTTTTTTCAAAGTTAATTAATCTAATTACTTTGCTCAAACCAATTCAAACCTGTTTTCTTCCTAGAAGTTAAACAAAAAAAAAAGACAAAGAAAAGAAAAAAAATCACAAAAAATGGTTGAAGTTTCAATTCTTGAACATACCTCTACTTTATCAAAGTACTTAGACTTACCTCAAAATGGTAAGATCATGGCTGAATACATCTGGATTGACGGTTCCGGTGATATCAGATCCAAATGTAGAACTTTGAACAAGAAAATCACTTCTGTTGATCAATTACCAGAATGGAATTTCGATGGTTCTTCTACTGGTCAAGCTCCAGGTGACAACTCTGATGTTTACATTAGACCTGTTGCTTTCTACCCAGATCCATTCAGAAGAGGTGACAACATCATTGTTTTAACCGAATGTTGGAACAACGATGGTACTCCAAACAAGTTTAACCACAGACACGAAGCTAATAAATTAATGAGTGCTCATCAAGATCAAAAAATCTGGTTCGGTTTAGAACAAGAATATACTTTATTAGACCCAGTTGACAACTCCATCTATGCTTGGCCAAAAGGTGGTTTCCCAGCTCCTCAAGGTCCATACTACTGTGGTGTTGGTACCGGTAAGGTTTACGCCAGAGATGTTATTGAAGCTCATTACAGAGCTTGTTTATACGCTGGTATTAATATTTCTGGTATTAATGCTGAAGTTATGCCATCTCAATGGGAATTCCAAGTTGGTCCAAGTGAAGGTATCAAGATGGGTGATGAATTATGGCTCGCTCGTTACTTATTAAACAGAGTTGCTGAAGAATTCGGTGTCAAGATTACTTTCCATCCAAAACCATTAAAGGGTGATTGGAATGGTGCTGGTTGTCATACCAATGTTTCCACTGAAGCTATGAGAAAGCCAGGTGGAATGAAATATATTGAAGATGCTATTGAAAAGTTATCCAAGAGACACAGTGAACATATTGCATTATATGGTGCTGATAACGATCAAAGATTAACTGGTAGACACGAAACTGCTTCCATGGAACACTTCTCATCTGGTGTTGCTAACCGTGGTGCTTCTATTAGAATCCCAAGATCTGTTCAAGCTGAAGGTTATGGTTACTTTGAAGATAGAAGACCAGCTTCTAACATTGATCCATACTTAGTTACAGGTATTATGGTTGAAACCATCTGTGGTTCTATTCCAGAAGCTGATATGTCTAAGGAATATCAAAGAGAATCTGCTTAGGGTGTTTATTTGAAATATTAGTGTTTAAAATCTTTTTCTATTGACTAAACATATATTTCGTAACAAAAAAAAAAGTTATCATTACTTAATTATTGGTATTAATTAGTATTCTTATTTCTTCTCTCTTTATCTAATTTGTTTGTTTGTTCAATTTAATACAATTAAATTATATCATATTAAGTGTTTTTTTTCACTCAATTGAGATATATATATAATATACAAGGTATATAAGTATGCGGGCAGTATATAAGGTGATCTGATCTGTCTTAGAGATAAGAAAGCTTAGGTGTAAGTTGAAAAATCACTTATCACTTATCTATCTGTAGGCGCAGGCAGCCAAATCAGAGAAGGATTCTAGATCTCCCCTCGCGTCAGGTGGATCGTGCAATTTATTAAGGCCAGAATGCCCTTATATATATATCAATCAAAGACATTTACTACTTTTCTTTCTGGATCTTTAAAGTTACTTAGGGCTTTATAATCCTCGGGGGTTTATGTACCTCTACATCAAGCATAAACGAGTAAACAAAGAAATTACGTCTAATTAAACATTGGCCATAAGTGCCCGCAAATGGAGAGGACTAGCACTCCGCTATTTCCTCTTTTAATTCTACCAAGCGAGAGAAATCGACGGGGCTACGTAACTCCACTCACAGAAATTTACCTAGTTAAGAAGACAATTTAAAATTATTGACAGGAAATTGGAGAAATAAGAGCGAAACGAGAGGCGTGCCAAGCTCAACTCCAATTGGGAGTAACCGGTCGCTTTTATCGATAGAGTCACAAACCGGTTTCATGAAATCTTTCTTTTTTTTCTCATCAAAATCACTCATTTTTTTATTACTCATTCTATTAATCAAGTAAGATTGAAAGATTTGTTTTATAGTGATTCATTCATTTTTATAGTTAAAATGTATACACCCATCTCTGCTATATATTGACGAACAAGCCCGACTCAAATATCTTGCCTATGAGTCATATTATAGATGATTGAAATGAGGCAACCCACAAAATTTTAACACCTTCAAAGCATTGGAGGTGCTTGTACTTGTATTATCCGCGAGCAGGCAGGGTTACTCAGTAATTGCGACACTTGATTACAGTTGTGATATTAGTATCAATTGTGCAGTTGTATTTTTTATAAATCTATTTAAACTTTGTCTATGAAATATTTTTACTTGGGGTACATGCAATTTAGAACTTCAATTCAGTAGGTTCACTACCGTAATCTTGTTCAAATGAACTATCACCTGCGAGATAGCTATCTTTTTCTTCTTCGTTCTCTTCCTCTTCAAGGTCCTCAAGGATTCTTGAATTCATGCGACGGGCTTTCATTGGAGAATTACCGCGTGATTTAGAATCTTCTTCCAAGAAATGACAATCAGAATAATTGAAACTCTCATTCAACATTGCTCTTAACTCTTCTTTATCCATAAACTCTTGTTCGTTTTTAAAGTCATGGTGCTCGCTATTTTGAGGTAACTTGAAGAAAGTATTGAACTTACTGGAGAGGTCTTCTTTGAGTTTATTGGATGGAGCTAGGAATTTCTTGAACAATTGAGATGCTTGCATATCATTGTTTGTGGATTGGTTGAAGTTATTTTTGATTTCGTTGATTGTATTTGTAAAATCTTGTTTAATGTTCAAATCATTAAAGGTCTTTGTTATATCATTTTTGAGATTTTCTACAGTTATCTGAGCATTGAATTGTAGATTGTTATTGTTATGATTGTTATTGGAACTGCTACTATTTGATCTAAGAGTGGTTTGACTTCCTTGCAATGATGTAGCAGACAGATCATTTTTAGAAATGGATATAGGTTTTTTCATTGTAAGTGCAGATGCTTTTTTAGAAATTTGTTTAATTGCGGTATTGGTGGCTTGACTCAATTGATTACCTGTTGATGATGACACCATGTTACTACCAGAAGAGTTCAAAACCATGTCTTTGTATTCAGTTTCCAACCTTTTCAACTCTGATTCATGAAACTTAACTTTTTCATTCAATTCTAGTAATTGTCTTTGCTCAGAGGCAATCTTTAACAGTAAAACTTTCGATTTATCATCATCTTTGAGATTTTCAATACTTTCATACAAAGAGTTAGCTGTCATTATTTCCTCTGTTTGTTCTTGCTTAATATCCTCACTCTTATTCACTGGAAGATATATAGGTAATCCATGATGATTTTCATCACTGCTATCCCAAACAGCAGCTTCTTTTATAGTTGTATCAGTCTGTTTATTTCCCCTTTGAGCACTTCCAGACTTCAGAGAAAACTTCACCAATCCAGTACTTTCACTTATAATTCTTTCCCTTATTGGTTTGCTCAGAACCTCTTTATTAGTAGAATGTGAAGGTGTGTTGTTCAATTGATTTACGTCTGATCCCGATAAGATTGATAACGACTGCTTTTTTCTAATTTTCATGGTTGACTCATTCATTTTTCTAAACCTACTGTCAAGTAATATATATATAACCTCTTATACTAGCACCCTGTATAGGCAACTAGAAAGCAAATTCTTAAAAAACCGTAAGGTATCTAAATCTGAAAAATCATTTCTTGGTACTAGCCTTTCGTTTAACAGATTTACAATCACCATTAATTCCCAATTGGGAAATTCGATAACATTAAAATTGACTTTCCTCTGTTTTTCGAATTCAAGAGTTTTGTGAAGTGGTTCACGGATGTTGGTTTTGAGATATGTGAGATTTATAAAAGTCAAACCTGGGTTGATCTAGGTCGGTTAATTCATCAACTATTGACATACCAAAGTGGAGGGTAAAGCTAAACTTTCATCTGTAGATCATCGAACAATGACGCTCATGCAATTTATAGCCAATATACGGTCCGCAGTGGTGGCTAATAATGGACCTAAACTTTCAGAACTGTTAGATATCGGTAAACCAGCATCAGAACAGGCAATAGAACAAACATATCTGTCATTGGTGAAAATGAATGGCGGTCCTGATCGTGTGATATTGCCTGAGTTGAATGAATTATCTACATCAAAGAAGAACACCGCTCGTGCAGAGAGATTCTCTGAATTAATAATGAACTATCTAGAATTTGTTGATGCTTTAAGAAATGAATACAATTTTCAAAAAGCTAGTGTATCTGCCATGTCTTTAATCAGTGTGCTCAATAAAATATCAGAAAACGAGGAATTTTGGATTATGTTTCCATTGATGTCTGTAACGGACAAAGTAAGAAAGTTTGTCGTTACCAATTACGAATATATTGAAGAAGCCAATCGACCTCAAGTTGATGAATTCAATTCAAATACAGTTACACCATACGATGAAAAACTTGTAGCTGTTCTCCAAAGACCTTTCAAATTATGTCTCAGTGATAAATCAGATATTCTTATTTCCAAAAAGATATTAGTATACTATTTTGCAACTCAATTGTTCAAAGTCTATTTCAAGTTCAACAAATTTGAAGCTGCTAATAATTTATTCAAAGTATTGCAAAGTGCGCCAAACCTCCCTCATTTAGATCAAGTCCTTACTTCTCATCGTGTGAACTACAGATACTTCTCAGGGATCATTTGTTGTATGAAAGATGATTTGGCATCAGCTAACGAATATTTCACTTATGCATTGAATCAATGTGATCAAAGTTGTTTGAAACAACAGGAGAAGATATTATTGATTCTATTACCTATAAAATTTTTGATAACTAGAAAAGTACCTTCCGATGAACTATGGAACCAATTCCCACGTTTGAAATTGAGTTTCAAACCATTATTTGATTCTCTGAAAGTTGGTGATCTACATTCCTTTGAAACACATTTTCAGAAGGTTACGAAATTGTTATTAGCGAAGAAAATATATTCAATATATCTAAGATTCAAACCATTTATCTTCCTAAAGCTTTTGAGGACAGTGTATTCTTTAGAGAATATTACAAATAATCAGATGAAGCTTCAACCTTTGCAGTTGGCATGGAAACTATCCACAAAGAGAAAGGATGAAGTCTCATTAGATGAAATAGAATCTCAAATCGCTTACTCGATTTCCAAGGGTTATATCAAGGGATATATATCACATGGAAATAGAGTTTTAGTACTGTCCAAGACAACGCCTTTCCCTCGTCTAACCTAAACTGTCACATTCATATATAGGCTCATATATAAAAACTAATAGACTTGTACTTGTAGCAACTAAGGAACATACATTTCTGTATACAACAGTCTGAAATGTTGCTTTTGGCTAATGAAAGATTACCCTCCGCGATTCTGGCCAGGACCGAAAAGCAGCCAAAATCAGATAACACTCTAGGATACTAGACAGGATATGATTGTAGTGTCTTTGAAAGCTCTAATACATTACCATATTGACCATCTGAATCCCTATAACAGAGAAAAAAGCCAACTGACATATCCAAAATGACTGTTCTAAATGTATGTATTGAATAATCACCGATATCTTACAATTGAAATGAAATTCATCAAGACAAACAATTTACTAACCTGATATTTGAAATCAAATAGAAGCCATTTGTTGTTGAAAGTGTCATAATGGATGATATTAGAAATAGTATCAGATCAAGAGCATTACCCTGGGATGGATATGCACGTACTGGAGATTTAAGTACGGATGATTCCAAATTACTTAAGTCTCTTGTCGATGCAAAAGATAGAGAATTGGTTATCTTGAATAATAAAGAATTATACTCTACTAAGTTCATCTCAATCTTATCACAACCAAATCAAAAAGAAGATATAATCAAGTTTGTCCTTGTGATAATATTAGATGCTTTGATCTTAGAACCAAAGTTCGCCAAGGATTTGATACACACAAAGGAAATTGATTCCTCATTACCATTTGCTCCATTAGCAGGATTTCTCAACTCTGATGACGAAACAATTAGATTATCTGCATCTTATACATTGACCTTGTTATTATTACAAGCTGATGTCAGTGAATATGAATCATTCCAAGAATATTTATCAGCACAATTTGACTTTTTATCATCTAAACTATTGACTTCAACCAATGTAACCACCATTTCATTCGCAACCCAACAATTAAAAGAATTGCTAACTTTCAAACCATATAGATTAGTATTCTGGCAGCATCATTTGAAGAATTTCCCACCTTTGATCAAATTGTTCAAGGAGAATAGAGGTGATTTGCAATTGAAATATTATATCACATTATCAATTTGGTTATTGACTTTTAATAGAGAAGTTTCCGCTGATATCTCTAAGAATTACCCAGATTTGATCAAATACTTCTTTGAAGTATCTAAAGATGCAGTCAAGGAGAAAATTGTTAGACTTTCAATCAGTTCTTTATTAAATATCTTAGTTAATTGTGACCAAAGCGAATCTGTCATAAAGCAATTTTTGTTATATAAAGGTTTAGAAATTACAAGACAATTGATAGAAAGAAAATGGGCAGATGAAGAATTAAAAACAGATTTAGAGACCTTGTTAAACATTCTCAATGATGCTATCTCTATATTGACCACATTTGATGAGTATGAAACCGAATTAAAGACTCAACACTTAAGTTGGTCTCCATCGCATTCTTCTGAAGAATTTTGGATTGAAAATATTGATAAATTCAAGGAAAATAATTATAAGTTGATCAAAGACATGAGTGCCATTTTATCCTTGGATTTCGCTGATGTTGATCAGTTATACTTAAATCAAACCATAATATGTCATGATTTATCACAGCTAATCAAGATTCAACCTGATTTTGTCAAAGTAATTGACTCCACTGGTCTCAAAACAAAAGTTATGGCATTGATGAACTCTCCCAACGCTAACGTCAAGTACGAAGCACTCAAGACTACACAAAAACTTGTTGCTCACTCATTGTAGTGTGTAATTTGTACCATTTATATACATAAATTGAATAGCTATATCTATAACATCTAAAAACAATCACTATCTCTATAAAGACACCCCACCGTCATACAACAAAACTGAAAAAAATAGTATTAAAGGTGTAACAGAAACTCCGTACACCTCGAGGTGTCTATTTTTTAAAAATTTTCACGCCTCTGTAATGGTCATGATAAGAGAGGGACTGGTGACGATGGATCTATTTGAAAGATATACAGTGAATATCTATAGTTATATATCTAGATCCTTACGTTGGCAAACACTTTCCCATACACCCTTATCTCGAATCTCACTACAGACCATATAATTCAAGATGTCTTTGATCAATATTAAGCGTGACAACACCGATATGTTCTATCGTTATAAGATGCCTCCTCTTCAATCCAAGATTGAAGGTAGAGGTAACGGTATCAAAACTAACGTAGTCAATGCGGTTGAAGTTGCCAGAGCTCTTAATAGACCTCCTTCTTACGTCATTAAATATTTCGGTTTCGAATTAGGTGCCCAAACTTCTATCGATGATGATAAAGAAAGATATTTAGTCAATGGTCAACATGATGCCAATAAATTACAAGAAGTTTTAGATGGTTTTATTGCCAAATTCGTCTTATGTCCAGAATGTCAAAATCCAGAAACCGAAATCAACATCACCAAAGATGAAAACCTTAAAAGAGATTGTAAAGCTTGTGGTAAGATCACCAAGATTGATCCAAGATTAAGATTAGTTTCATATATTATCAAGAACCCACCAAAGAAATTCTCCAAGAAATCCGCCACTGCATCTGAAAACGTTGTTGGTGCTGGTAAATCCATTGCTGATATTGCATCTTCTCAAAAGCAAACCTCTAATGAAGATGGTGCTGCTGAAACTTCTGATGCTGCTCCACCTCCACCACCATCACAAAAAGTTGAAGTCAAAGATGACGAATGGGCAGTTGATATGTCCGAAGAAGCCATTCAAGCCAGAGCTAAAGAACTTGAAGGTTTAACTTTGAGCGCAGATGACAAATTTGAAGAATTCGGTAACTGGTTACTCTCATTCACTGAAGAAGGCGAAGGTGAATTACCATCCGACGTTGAAATCTTCAAGAAGGCTTCTGATTTGAAGATTGTCACCGACAGAAAAACTGTTGAAGTCTTAGTTCAATGTATCTTTGATGAGAACATTGTCTCCCAAATTAAAGAACACAAGGGTTTGTTAGGTAAGCTTCTTGTATCTGAAAAATACGAAAAATCATTCTTAGGTGGTTTAGAAAGATTGATAGGTTTGAATAAGACTGATTTAATAAAATCCGTTCCAAAGATCTTAATGACTTTATATGATGAAGATTTAGTGTCGGAAGATGTTATATTGGACTGGGGTACCCACGTATCAAAGAAATACGTTCCAAAGGATGTTTCCAAGAAAGTCAGAAAGGCTGCTGCTCCATTCTTAGACTGGTTGAAGGAAGCTGAAGAAGACGAAGAAGACGAAGATAGTGAAGATGATGAATAGACATTTACTGTATGTATAGTAAGTTCCCTGATATATATCTTATTGCTTAACTTAATCAAGTACCCACATTTAAAGTACTCTTTTCGTAAATTAAAAACCCAATTCTAGTTCAGACTGATAGCTCATGTACAAATAATTAGTCGCGACTGTTCCGAGTCGATGAGAGAAACGCGTCGCCTGCATGTTGGTTCTCCTTTGTTTGTTTTGTTATTTTTTATTTGATTTGTGACAAGGTTGAGGAGATACACATAGAATAGTGAAGTCAAAAAATCCATAACTAAGATTACTTTACTCAGTTTACCGAAGGTCGTATCATACCATTATACACACTTGTTGAGGATGCCACCAAGGAGATTGCGAAAGAGTGGCGAGTCCATGGGGACATTCGCTGAGAGACAGCACTCTTTCATTGAAGGTGCAAAACTTCCTAGATCTAAGAAGATGGTATATTGGCCATTGTCATCACCTTCTATTGACGATGTAAGTATCAATTGAATTCTTCCAGTTGATTGGAAAGTGATTTTTTTATTACCATATACTAACTTGCAAATTGATTATTAGATGGCGAGAAGCGGGTTTTACTATACCCCAACCAAACAACATACAGATTGTGTGACTTGTTTTTCATGTCATAAGCAAGAATTTGATTGGCCAGTGAGCTCAGAGGATATTCAAATGCTAGATGGAACAAGTGAACCACCTGTGATACGTCATTTGAAGAACTCGCCAAATTGTGCTTTTGCAAATGTACTTACACCATTTTTACAAAACGAACACGGTTCAATTGACTTTGATTCATGGAAAAATAACGAAACATTCAGAGATCCAGCTAATGAAGAGGGATATCAATATAGACTACAAACTTTCAAACAAGGAGGTTGGCCCTACAATAAGATGCCGTCAATGGAAGACCTTGCCGCATCTGGGTTCTTCTATTCACCTTCTACTCTGAATGATGATTTAACCACATGTTTATATTGTGGTAGACAATTAGAAGGCTGGGAAGAATCGGATAGTGTCGATGAAGAGCATCATTCCAAGTCCAAAAACTGTTATATATTTGAATTCAGAGAATCGCAAAAAATAAAAGATCACTCGAGTGATGGGTATTTAGAGTCACGTAGATCATCTAAGCTCAGGCGAAGTTTGAGAAGAAGAAGCAGATCATTTAGTTCTTCTTTTATGATTTCCAACGATAATGAACTGAAACAGATTGATCCAGATACACAAGACCTATCCAGTGAAGAGCTAACAATCACAAAAGAGACTCAGCTACCGAAAGAAACCAAAATAGAATTTGATAGTAGACAGCGCACACAGATAAAGAAAGAACATGAAGAAGTTGAAAAAGCTACCATCAAGTCAATATCCACAATGAATATACTGGATCAATCGACTGATAATGAATTAGAAATACCAAATACAGATGACATAAATGAAGCGGAGAAGAGTGTGATATACAATAATGAGTTAAGTATGATCGCCAGTAATAACAACGATTACGATGATTTTGATATTCACGAAGACGAACAAATTGTTTATACAGATGATGAGTCTCCAGTTGAGAAACGTCCAATTAGTGAAATTGGTCTTGAAGAAGAAATGATAAACATGGATGAGAATCTTGATCTTTCTATAAAGACGTCTGGAAGTGACGATAGAGAAGAAGTAGAGATTCCAATAGCTATCTTAGATGAGAAAGATGATACATGGTTCCGTGAAGATTTATCCTCGACATCCAAGGGTGCTACATTCTTTGGAAGAACCAGACTATCCTCTATTAGACACAGCAATGATACAAGTTCCATAAATGAAGAAAAGAGAATAATGCAACCAAGTAGCCCGGTGGTCAAGAGATCTATCATAGACACGTCTACAATGAGACCCGTACTCTCTACTGACCTTGAAGTGATTGAGGAGAGAGATGATGAAATCAATGATGAAAATAATGAAGTGTCAGCTCAAGAAGATAAACCAGACGATGACTTAAGGGACCAGAATGATTTTGGTGTGGATGATGGATTTGATTATCAAGAGTCTAATCCTCCAGAGGTCAAAGACGATCAACTTCCAGAGAATAAGGAGACTTTCTCCGAGATACCGAGATCAGAAACTATCAAAATTGAAGGCAAGGAGAAGATATTAGAAGAAAAACTGATGGAAGTTGATGAGACAATCAAAAAAGTTGAAGAGCTCAAAAGAGAGTATGAACTGAAATTGAAAGAAGTGGAGCAGATACGTATTGAATCAGATGGCGGAAACTCTTCCAAGAGTAAAAAACGTTCGAAGAAACACAAGAAGAAACATCATAAACGTCAAAAGCATGATGATGGCACTCACAAAAAGCAAGAATCTGGAAATGAAATTGAGAATGAAAAGCAAGAAGAAATAATAGTACCAGTAGACGAACTTGCGATAGAAGATGTTGATGTCGTTGAACGTGATTCTGTTGTTGAAGAATCAAAAGAAAAAGATACTCAACCCACATTATCTGAGCTCAAACCAAAGACTGATGAAGATGTTGACATGGCTGATAGCATAGAGATTGAACAAGCAGATATTGAACTCGAACAAAAAGTCGAACTTCCTGATGTCATTGATAAAGATGAGTCAAAGGTTGAAACTCCGATCCCAGAAGAACCTCAATCCAATGAAGAGAATAATCATATTGTTTCTGAACAGTCGGAAGAAATGGTTGTGAAAGATGATACTATCTCTGATATTAAACCCGTGCTTTCAGCGAAACCTAAACTTGTTCGTACGGCCGCTGATGGAACATTGATTTCTTCTGATGATCCATTGTTATTTGGTTTTGGTTTCAGACCTCCTAGACGTCGTAGATTTTTCAAGAAAGTTGTTTCTTCTCCTGTCTCGGGATCATCAAGACCTCCATCATCTGGTGATGATAATAAAGAAAACAAAGGCACTATGATCTCAAATAGAACTACAACAGATGAAGCTGAAAAAGTTGTTGCTCCTCGTAGAGTTCCTCTTCAATCTAAAGACCACAACATCCAACTTCCAGATACAGAAATTTCAAGACAAGACTCACCTGAGAAGAAGCTGAACTTGCAAGAGAATAATGAAAAAATAATGAGATCAGATATTATCTTTGAGAGTAAAGATGAAGAAAATGTTCCAGTTGAGATTGAGGAAGCAGAAGAAATGGAGGCTAAAGTGGAAAGTCCAAGGGAGTCAACACCAAATGAAAGTGAGAGTGTTCATCAAAACTCGATAATTGACGATGATGAAGAGATTATTCTAGATAATGGATATTTTGTTTCATCTCCAACACATACTCTTGGCAAGATAAACATCTTCAGTGATGCATTCAAAAGCAGCGCTAATAAGTTGTCTAGTATATTATCAAGAGCGAACATGACATCCAGTACAGTTGCAAGAGTTGAAGCTAGTGAACAGACTATGAATAGTAATAAAGCCAATAGTTCATTGTTGAAAATCAACACTCCAGAAGCAAAAGTATACAAATCAGATATCAAGAGCCCAGTCACTGAGATCAATGATGCTATCAAGAATGTTACTGAGGCTGCTGATATCTTTGAGCGCCAAGGACTTGAAGAGAAAGCGCATAAATCTTTTGATGCTGTAGAAGATGAACAGAAGCAAGAAGATCAAGAAAAGCCAGCTATGGATATTGAGCACGAAGAGGATCCAGTTGAAGAAAAATCCAATACAGAAGCAGGAAACTCCTCGATTGGCAAAATGATCCCACTTGAGGAGACCGAATTATCAGCTGGAGAAGTTGGTGATGACGAAAAAGATGATGATGTTAACATGTCAGATGTGAAAGAACAGAATGATCTTGAAGTTGAGAAAGAGACCGAACCTCCAGGTGATGTTCCAGTTGCACCAGTAACTCATGAGAACAAAAGTATCGATGGCGGTAATGATGATGATGAAGAAGAAGAGGAAATATCAAATACTAGAATGAGATCTTCAGCTGCATTTACACTCAGTATGTATAATATAAACGATCAGGAGCAACAACAACAACAACAACAACAACAACAACAGCAACAACAGCAAAAGACTCCTATAAACCAAACTGGTAATACCATTGCATTCAGTTCTGGTTTAAAAGACCAAAGTACTCCTACAAATTTGGAATTTTTATCGCAAAGAAATTTGGAAATCTCTCCTTTGAACCACAGAGATGTTTCTATGGATCACAAGTTGTCTTCTAAATACGAGACAATCAATAAGAATGAAGTTGATTACAAAAACCATCACGTTCCAAAAGAAGAAAAAAAGGAAGAAAGAGGTTTGTTGATTGAATGGAAACCAAGTAATAGTTTGGCAGTCAACAAACATCTTGAAGGATTATCAGATGCACAAGAATATTTGGAATCAATTATGAAATCTGAATATTCAACGTTATACGATGATCTAGATGGTAAACTTACTGATTTCATTGCATCTATTCCAGAGGAAGAATTAAATATGACAATTGGTCAATGGATAGAATTTACTGCTCAACAAGCAGCTGATGAGCTCAAGAAAAGAGGTCAAGCTATGATAGACGAACTAAAAGCTGAATATTCTCGTGCGATTAGAGTTGTAGAGTCAGCTGAAGAAAAGTGTATATTATGAAATGTATTTATATAGGAATAGATTATCCAACTTTTGTACAACATAGCGCAACATAGTAAACTATTAAAAACACCGGCCGACGCGACGCCCGTCTCTTTTTGGCGTTTAGTGGAAGACCGAAGAGGAAAATTAAAATCAAAGTAGGCGATAAGAGAAATAAATAATGGAAATATAATATAATGGTAAGCCCATCACTTGTGTAATTCTTTATTGTGAATCAATATCAATAGGAAATTATACATTCTTTATCAATAATTCTTGCAAGGCATCAATCGAGTCTTATCAATCTTTTATACATTCCGTGAAGGCGTTCAATTTTACTCTAAGATATAGATAGGTTTTCGATAAGAGTATCTTGTAGTCATAGTTAGTGCTTCACAATTGAGATCTTTTCATACAAACCGTGTGTGTGATTGAGTGACTATTGAAAGGCAAATCAATTTATTCATTTATTTATTATATTATTTCTTTCAGTGTGTATCATTGATTCAGTGTTGAATAATCATATCAATCGGCCACATAAATACATATACGATTTGTGATTGGTATTGTGTTTGTGATTGGAAGTTAAAGTTATTTTAGTGATCTGTCATATTGTCTTCTAATTTTATACATCAATTCATTTGATTTTATTTCGTTGTAATTTTATTCTATCAATCAGTCAACTCATTCAATAAGGACAAGTGATGAATCCTTATTCAGAAACGATCAATAATAGCAATAGTGCTATAACTAATGGCAATAATAACAATATGGAATTATCATCAACTTGTTCTTCGATGAGTTCAGGAATACCATTAACGGATACAGGAGTAACAGCAGACAGTAATGGGAATGTGTTGGAATCGAGGAGATTAATGGATAGTAGTATATTTGATTCTATGGATATGGATCCCGATACAGATAATGAACAACATGCAAGAAGGTTATTGATGAGATCAAGAGCAAAATCATCATCAATAAGTCATCCATTAAACAAGAGTGATGATATTATGTTGAGTGGGAATGGTATAATTGATGGATATTATAAAAACCCACATCTTATTGGACCAATAGTTAAATTACCACCAGAGATTTTACTGTTAATCTTTTCATATTTAACATCGAAATCAGATTTAATTTCATTATCATTAACATGTAGACATTGGTGTAATTTAATTATTGATTCAATATGGTTTAGACCAAGTATTCAATCAAGATCAGTTTTTGAGAAATTACAAAAGATAATGGAAATTCCAAGAGATAAAACTCAATATGATTATAGAAAATATATTAAAAGGTTAACATTATCATTAGTACCCAAATTAGTTACTGATGAATTTTTAGATTTATTTTCAGGATGTTTTAATTTAGAAAGAATTACATTAGTTAATTGTCAAGGAATATCACATGATCATATTACGAATTTATTAAATGGTTGTTCAAGGTTACAATCGATTGATCTTAGTGGAGTTGGAGATATTAGAGATGATATTTATGAAGGATTAGCTAAAAATTGTTCCAAATTGCAAGGATTATATGCACCTGGATCAAATCTTGTTGGTAAAAATTCATTAATGTTATTGATTAATAGTTGTCCATTATTAAAACGTGTGAAATTAAGTGAATGTGTAAGTGTTGATGATGAAGTTGTTTTCAAATTAGTTGATAATTGTCCAAATTTAGTTGAAATTGATTTACAAGGATGTACACAGGTAACAAATGAAGCATTAAACCATTTATTTTTCAAATTAGAATTCCTTAAGGAATTTAAGATATCTAAAAATTCAAATATATCGTATAAATGTTTTGAAAATTATAATAATCAACCTTTAGTGTTAGATATCTTGAGGATATTAGATTTTACACAATGTGAAAATATAACGGATAGAGCTATAAAAGAAGTTGTCAAATTAGCACCTAAATTGAGGAATGTAGTATTATCAAAATGTGTTAATATAACAGATTCATCATTAAGATCAATTTCAACTTTGGGAAAAAACTTACATTATATTCATTTAGGTCATTGTTCAAATATAACAGATTTTGGTGCAAAAGAATTGATTAAAAATTGTCATAGATTACAATATATCGATTTAGCATGTTGTACACAATTAACAAATGAAACAGTATTTGAATTAGCTACATTACCAAGGTTAAGAAGAATTGGATTAGTTAAATGTTCACAAATTAGTGATGAAGGTATATTAGCCTTGGCTGAAAATGCAAGAAATTTAGATGAAACTTTAGAAAGAGTTCATTTAAGTTATTGTATGAATTTAACGGTATACCCAATTTTCAAATTATTAACCGCGTGTCCTAAATTAACACATATTTCATTAACTGGAGTATCACCATTTTTAAGACCTGATATAACTGAATTTTGTAGAGATCCACCAGAAGATTTTTCACCACAACAAAAGCAATTATTCTGTGTTTTCAGTGGAGAAGGTGTTATACAATTAAGAAACCATTTAATGACTTTATATGATTCAAGTATTCATACTTCAAATGAATCAATTGAATTAAATCAAATAATAAGAAGTATAGTTAATTATTATGATGAAAATGAAGAAATAATAGAATTAAATTTTACAAATATTGGTAATAATACAACAAATGATTTAGATGGTTTTATAAGACGTTCAAGAAATTATTCACAACATTTGAATAAATTAGTAAATGATTTTTATCAATTGAATATTTCAATGGATGATTTGATGAAATTTAGTAAGATTGCTATATTCGGATACCCTATTGAATTAAGATCTTTAACACAAAGGGTATTAAGGATTTATAATGAGTATAGAAACAGACAAGATATGATTAGAGTGCAGCAATTTCAACAATTTGAAACTAATCCACCTAATACAAATCCACAATTTGGTGGGGATGATAATATCAGAACGAGAATACTGTATCAGGCTTTTATCGACAGAAGACAACAACAACAACAGCAACAGCAGCCACTACTACCCAATCCGAATGAAGAACAGATTCAGAGTATGTTAAGAAGACAACAAATTTATTTGAATAATTTAGCTAATCAAAGTGTGCCCGTTCAACCTGTTCCTGTTCAACCCGTGCAACCCGTGCAACCCGTGCAGCCTCAGACTGTAGATGATGAAATGGTAGGAACACCAGCAGCCAATAATAATACGACGAATATAACGAATGAAGACACAGATACGATGATGGATTATTAGTCTATGAATATAATTTAAGTAAGTAAGAATAAAGTCATTGAATCATTTATTAATATATATATATGTATATGTATTTATGTATGTGCAGTATTATCTATTTTATTTAATTAAGTTAATTATTTCGTTGTTGTTGATCTAAGATACTCATTTTTTCTAAATGTGTCCTTAGGAATAAATCATAATCAATTTCCTGTTGTTGTTGTTGTTGTTGTGGAAGTTGATTATTATTCTGAACACTATTTGACCTCGATCTTGATTTCTTTCTTCTTGTATTTGTAGTCTGGGTCGTGCTTCCTGATTTCAAACCAATTTCTTCGAGTAATCGTTTACAGTAATTAAAATTATCAATATTGGAGGAGGAATTACTCAGTTTTAGTAATCTCTTTTTTGTGATATCAACTAGTCGTTTCTTCAATTCTTGTTCTAAGAATTGTAATGTTATTATCTTGTATATGAAATTAGAACCATTTGTAGACTGATCTAGTAGAATTGAATCCAAGCATCCACCAAATTCATCCTGATTGTCATTCTCCAAGTCAAAAATCTTATTCAGTATCAAATTTCTTGAATTCAAATCATTTCTATAATTTAATAATTTCATTATTGTTAAATTTCCCAATTTAGAACAACAAATTTCAACAAATGAAAGATTTGTATTATCATTATCATTTTTTAAGATAATTCTTGTTAATAATTCATGTTTATTTTCTAATAAATTACAATTGTCTAATAACCATGTTATTAATAAAGAACCATTTGTATCAAGTATTAAATAATTCCACCAAATGAATATACAATTAATAATCAACAAAATAGATTCTTTATTGATTAAATCACTTTCAAGACAAGTTCTAATTGCTCTTGAACCAAATCTGTTTTTAGAAATTTCCGGGAATGAATTCAATATAGCTTCAATTATGAAATCATTAAACAGGTAGTTATTGAATTTCAAAACACCATGAATTACATAGTTGGCATATTGATCATTAAACAATTTAACAGTATATGGTTTCAAAGAGTTGGAAATCAACCATTTTTCTCTATTGTTTAATACGGTATTAATAATTTTTTGTGCAGCCCAAGTACCATTTTTATGAGCACCCATTTGTGATAAATAAGGTAATAATTTATGAATCATTATATCTCTAATTAAAAAATCTGAATTTTCAAATAATTTTTGTACAATTGTATTACCTAAATAATCTGAAGATAATTCAGGTAATTCATCATACATATTTAAAGCTAAATCTTCAAAATCTTTTGTAGATAATTGATTCAAATCAATAAGTTTTCTAATTTCACGTAATTTAATTGAATCAAATTTTCTTATAATTAAAGGATCGGGTAATTTATCAAATTCATTTTTCTTTATCTTAGTAAATTCTAATGAATGTTTAATTAAAAGATTCATATGTGATAATTCCATTGGATTTAATTCAATTTTCGTTAGTAAAAATGAAAGATTTTCATGAAATTTACCAATAACATCATCAATTGTGGTTAGTTTAATATTTTCTTCAATTGGTAGTAGTTTATTATTATTAGTAACAACCGGAGGAGTTTGAGATTTTATATTCAAAATTTTAGCAAATACAACAATACAATTTAAACCAGGTACTAATTCTTGATAATTTAATTTTGATTTACAATTAATTGAACTTTCAATATCATTAAATTCAACAATTGCTAATAAATCATCATTAATACATTTAATAATTCTTATTGATAAAATTAAACCAAATTGACTTAACATTCTATAAAAATTAAGAGAATTTGTTAAAGTTGAATCATTTGGTAAATTCATAATTAATAAAGTATTTGTTGATTCTAAATTTGGATTTGTTATTGATGAAGTTAATGAAATTAAAGTTTCAGGGATTAAATCTTGTAATAAAGGTTGTTGTTGTTGTTGTGGTAAAATTTGATGGTAATTGTTGGTGTTGTTGTTGTTGTTGTTATTATTATTAGTACTAATTTCATTATTAAACTGTAAACCTCCATATGTGAAAGTTCTTGGTCTTGTTTGGGGTTGTGGTGGTTGGTTTATTTGATTTTGGTTTGGTTGGTTTAATTGGTTATATTGATTCAATTGATTCAACTGATTAATAGGGTTATTAATATTATTAATATTATTAATATTATTAATATTATTAATATAATCATGAATTAAAGGGGTATTATTATTATTATTATTATTATTATTATTATTATTTTGTAAAAAATCATTTTCTTGAATAAAAGGAAAATTATTTGAATAAGATCGAAGTCTTGTTGTTGTATCAATTTCAATATTTAACTGAGGTATTGAATTTATGGAAGTATTGTTTGTATTGTTTGTATTTGAGGTGTTATTTGTAAAATTATCAGACCAAATTGAAGATTGAATTGAAGTTGATCTTAATCTATTAGGGGTGTTATTGTTTGTATTTGAAGTATTTGAATTATTTTGTAATAAGATATTGTTTAATGGATCTAAATTTGGAGATAAAGAAGAAGAAGATAAAGGTAATAAAGGAGTTGTAATCAATCTAGGAGAAGCAACTAAATTCCCAGGAGTTGTATTTGCTGAATTAGTGTTATTGTTGTTGTTGTTATTATTATTATTATTATTACTATTTGATTGAAATTTTGAAGGTAAAGTACCTGATCTATGTCTTGTATTAAGACCAATATTTGAAATTGGAGATGTTGAAATTAAATCATTATTTGAATTAGTGGATGTATTTGGAATATTTAAGAAATTTAATGCAAAATCCATTGAATTTTTAGGAAACTGTTGTGTTGTATTGAAATTGTTAGAGTTATTAGTGGTGGTAGTGGTAGTTGTATTGATGTTATTAGGTATTGAGTTTATATCTATATTTGGTATTGTATTTGAATCATTATCATTTGGGAAATTGAGCAATATAGGATCCATGGTTACAGATAATAAGTAATCAAATAATCAAATAATCAAATAATCAAACAATCAGATGAATGAATGAATGAATGAGTAAAGAAGGAGTAATGAACAAAAGAGTGAAATCTTGTATATAATCAAATCATTAACAAGATCAACAAGGTATCAAGTTATTTGTGAGCCGAGATTGAAAAGGAGCCGGTTGATTCCTGTTGTTAATAAGTGGAGGCTGAGTGTGTGGCTGGTGAGAGTAGTTACGGTAGTTAATTATAGTAAATTATAGTACTCTGTCACGTGTGTGGCGTTGGGGGGGAATGTTTGTCATAGTTAAATTCCATTCCATCAATTTGTGGCTGGTGATTTCAATTGTTAAATTTCCCCGGAATTTTTTGGAATTTTTAATTTTTAATTTTAATTGTTTTTTTTTTTTTTCAGTGGGAAAAAAACGGAATTTTTTTTTATGTAATTTGTTTGGTGTTCGGGTGTTTTGGGGTTAGTTGGGTAGTTGTAGTTGGTTTACTGGTTAGTTAAGGAGGGGAGGGGAGGGTAGAGAGGGTGGTAAGGGTGGTAAGGGTGGTAGGGAGAGTAGGGAGGGTAGGGAGAGTAGGGAGGGTAGTGGGTTAGTGATAGTGGGTGTTATAGTGTGGTGTGTGTTAGTGAAAGAGAGGGTAGTAAGTGTAGAGAGGTAGGGGGTCGTGAGTGAGTGAGTGAGTAGTTACTTGGGTAGTAATGAGGGTATAGAGGGTGTACAGGTGTCTGAGTGGTGAGTAGTTAATGAGGGTAGAGAGGGTAGGGTGGTGGATGATAGTTGGTGTTATGTTATAGTGAGTGATAATTGGGGTGTACGGGTGTTGTAGGGGTGTATTATTCTAGTTAGTGTAGTAAGTGTAGTAAAGGTATGTTATGTGTGTGTGGGTGTTATAGTGATATATATATATATATAGTTAAGGTGCACGGGTGTATTAAATTAGTGTAAATGTGTTGCGTCAGGTGCACGGATGAATTGCACTGCCTGCAACCTGAAACCACTACCTTACCTGATAAGAGTTGATATTGTGGAGATTAAGGTGGGTGGTAGGTAAGGTATCTACGTTTATTAGAAGTAAGTAAGTTAATGCCAATAATGAATGAAAGAAGCAACAACAACAATTTAATAAAATTAAAAACAATCAAGTTAAAAAGGTTGATTAATTACAATAACAGATTAAAAAATGAGTTGAATTTAGATAGAATACCAATTAGTTCATGTTCATTATTAATAATAAAATTTTGTGATGAAATTTATGATCCTTTGATTTGTGGTGGTGGTAAGACTAAGTATGGGTATGTTGACGAAACACAGGAGTATATTGGTACTCAGCCAAATAATGATGAGTGTTGTGTGATTATATAACTTTATTAATAATATTAAATTCTTCAATACTTATCAATTCTTTTGTTTTTTGTAAGTGTTGTAATCTTTGTAAGAAATGGGTGAATAGTTTTTCCTCTGTGTCATTACGACGATTCATTGATTTCAAGGATTTATAAGAACCAATTAAACCACGTACGTAATTCTCATTGAGTTCTAATGATCTTAAGAAATACTTCAATCCAACCTGAAAATCCTTTTTTAAGTAATATAATTCACCAATTTTACAATGAATATTATAATCAAATGGAGAATTAATCAAATAATCTTCTAATACATGAATACTCTTGTTTAGATCTCCAATATCTTTATATAAATCACTTAATTCAATCAGTATCTCTGAATCTAAAGGGTTCATTTCAAGTAACAAATTCAATTTCTCAATAAATTGTAACACATCATCATCCCCTTGGTGGTTCAAGTAATCCAACCATGTGATTCTCTTTTGAATCTCAAAGAAATCCAAGTGGGATCTCGTTCTACCATTAGTCACATTCCCCGGGGTGGTGTTTGATTTATTAACCAGTAAATCCATAGATTCATTCAAATACTTGATAACTATTGATTTATCTTTGGTTGTGGGATCAATTATTGATTCAAGGTAATAACTTCTTAATATAATCAATCTTTCACTCTGGATATTATCGAATTTATCAAACAAACACTTGAGTAATTCATTAGCTTCTAAATCTCTTTTACACATAAGCAATAAAAAAAATTTCAATTCGTATATTGTAAATAATTCAATTTCATTGGTGGTGGTGGATTTGTTACTTTCAAGAAAAGAATCTGTTAATTTTAATAAATTTATAGTTTCATTTGGTTTAAGTTGTGTATATTTTGCCGTTGTATATATGTTTAATAACCTATTTTTTACTTCCATTTTGTTAGTTAGTTACCTCCTTAAACTCTTCTAATGTAGTATACTAACTAACGAGTATATTACTTTACTTATACAGTTTTACTAATGAAAATAAATAATACCAGCGAATTATTTTATACAATGTATTTAGTTTTAAATAATCTACTTACTTAATGCTAACCTAACCATGAATTAAATCTTCTTTTGATTCAATTTTTATAGATTTTAAATGATCATTTGTTTCATCTAAATCCAATTTATCTAATTGATTATTACCTTCATCATCATCATCTTCATCACCACAACCACAATCATAATCTTCTAATATACCAGAACAATCATATATTGGTTTATCTAATCTTTCATTAACTTTATTATGAATATGACAACCCCATAAAGCAGCTGTTTTACGATCGTATAATTGTGGTGGATATTTTAATAATAATTTTTGAAAATGTCTTGCACAATCACCACATGGATAAACATGTATAAAAGATTCTAAAAAATTTAAAATATGATTTTTTTGTAATTCTGTTGGTGATTCAGGATATCTTGATAATATAGTATGAAATAATTTCCATGTTGCTCTACCTAATTCTGCTTTAACTGTTTCATTTGCTAACTTAGGCATAAAGTCGTATTCTTTTAATTCTAATTCTAATTCTAATTCATCATCATCATCAACCACCAGTTTATTCCCACTACTTTTCTTATTTTTATTAATCAACTCCCCACTATGATCTTCTAATAAACCAGATTCTTCTAAATTAGATTTCCCTTTATCTAATTTATCTAATTCATCTTTTGTATTTATAACACCTTCTTTATTCAATTTAGTATTATCTTTAATTTCAAAATCCTTTGTGGTATCTTTTATTAAATCAAGATTATTCTTTATAGCTTTACCATGAGAAATAACAGCTGATGTAGAAGCTTTCAAATCCTTCTCGTTGGTATTTATTGAATTAAGACCACCATTTTCACCATTATTATTAATAAATTGTGGTGGATCTGTCTTGGATAAATTTGTGGAATCTTCTCTTATAAATATAATATATGTGATTGATATTATTAATAAAGTTGATAATAATATATTTTTTGTCTTTTTTGATAGTTTGGTATGTAATATCTTCATCCTATAACTCACTAACAACTAACTCACTAACTCACGAACTAACAAAGAATAAACCAATAACCAATAACCAAATAAAAATAACATGTTAAAATCTCAATTTCATCGTGTGGAGTTTTCTAAGTTTTTTTTACTTTTTATCTTTTCTATTTTCTATTTTCTACTTTTTACAACTTTAAATCTCTAAACTTGCTAAAATTAGCAGAAAGCGCGTTTGTTTCATTGTTTTAGTTGACAGTGCAGTGCAGTGCTTTGCTTTGCTTTGCTTGTGCTGTGTTTTCTGATTGTCTGTGGTTGTCTTGTCTGGCTGTATGGGTGATTGTGTGCTGCTTATTGTTAGGTTAGTCTGAATGTATGTATGTATGTATATCACTACACTATCTACTGGACTAGACTTAGTACTCTGACTGCTTAACTAAGCACCCACGAGGTCACTGCACTGCCGTTGGTTGGTTAATTAAAATAATAAATGTACAGATGTTTTATTCATACAGAACTTATGATCGATCAAGTTGGTTAGTTAATGAATCAGTTAATCAGTTAATCAGTTAATTAGGTAAAGGGAGGTAACTAATCAATATGTCAAATCCAAAACCAAATATAAATGCGTTTCTTGTAGATTCTGCTAGACAAATGCATAAATTATCAACAAGTTCAAGATTTCCAAAACCTGTTAGTGGTGGTAGTGGTGTTAGTAGTTCTAATATAGTAGTACCTGCTGTATCTCACAAGGGAAAATGTCACAATCCACAATGTGATTCATGTGGAACAGTGATAATTCCAAGTCCTCAATCTTCCCTTCCAATAATTGAAAAACCTTCTCTATCCATAGGTTTATATGATATAATAACTCAAAGAGAACCAATTTTAAATTCAAAAGAAATTGAAAAATGGGAAGAATTCTTGCATTTTCCTGTACCTGAAATGATTTTTGGTAATAATAAGATTGAAATAGCGAAAAGAAATGATGATAATGATGTTATATTCAAATACAGTTTTAATGCATTTGATGCTTTGAAAAAAGTTGATAATTATCTTACTATTGATACAACAAAGATGTTAAAAGTATCTTATGCTAAAGAATGGTATAAATCAAGAAAGGAATTAAAAAAAAATGAATCTAGTAATGAGAATAATAATAATAATGAGAATAATATAATGGAGATGTATAAACCATTTGATTGGACATATACAACAAATTTCAAAGGAACATGTAATCTAACATTTACCGAGAGTGATGAATTCACAATCCCAATTGATAAATTAAGTCGACCTGATCCTATTTTGTTATACGATGATATGATTTTATATGAAGATGAATTAGGAGATAATGGTATATCTGTATTAAGCGTTAAGATCAGAGTAATGAAAGACTGTCTTTTGATCTTGCAAAGGTTATTCATAAGGATTGATCAAGTTTTAATACGTAATTATGAAACTAGATTATTTATTCAATTTGATAAAAATTTAGTAATAAGAGAATTCAAGAAACAAGAAATGAATTATGAAGATATTTTAAAAAAATTGCCAAATCAATTAGTCGATCCAAATAGATATTTACGTGATATTAATTATTTAATTAAAATTATGCCATTGATTAAGAAAACAAATGAATTTTTAATAATTCCCTACTAAATAATCTATGTAACTAAAATTTATTTAACTAATACCATGGTACTACTGTTTTTTCCGCACCAATTATTAATCATCGTCATATGATATTTCCAGTTATCTTGTTCTTGTTCTTGTTCTTCTTGACAATTAACAGTTGACAACTAACAATCAATCAACAATCAATCAAAATGGTATGTGGAATGAGATACACTTTTTATGAAATTTATAATAAAATACTAACAAACAAACAAACAAAAAAACTAGGAACATCCATCATTTACATTATCAGGACTTTCATTAATCGGTGGTATCATTGGATTTTCGTATGTATTACTTAATTAAAGTACATTTTAACAAATGAGTACTAACTTCTTAGTAGACGTAAAGGATCTAAGGCATCTTTAATCGCAGGTGTTGGAGTATCAAGTGTATTCGCTATTGCTGGTTATTTATTAAAGACAAATCAAGAGTATGGTATTCATACCGCTATATTAGGTTCAAATTTACTATTAGTCGGTGGTATTCAAAGATTAATAGCAACTAGAAAAACAATCACTAATAAATTACCTATTGTTCCTGGTTTATTAACTGTCTTAGGAACAATTTCAACTTTATACTATGCTAAAAAGTATAATGAATTTTATATGTAATAATTATTTACATATACACTTATATAATAACCTATGTATGCACTTACCTTACCTTACCTTACCTTACTTAACCCAAACCCAATTAAATCTTATTATATTCTTTACTTCGTTCAATTGAACTACGTCTTGTGAATTCAATTGATTCAAATCCATCTTCATCATCACTTAAATAAACAACTTTGTGATGTAAATCATCATTAACTTCATTAACTTCATTCTTTAATTTACTATTATTATTATCATTATTAAAACTAGTTGGTGAAATATTTGGAATTATAAAAGGTTCAGAAATAGTGTTTGATAAAGATAAGTAATTAATAACCATTTTTTTTTTATTACTTATTACTTATAACTAACTACTTAACACATTTTACAATATACAATACATAATTACAAGTAGGGAATATGAATCATTTTATACTAATTAACACTAATCAATCACAGTAATGAATGACTGTTTACTTATTTATAATAAATAATCAATGACATCAGTTAATTCCGTTAATTTCCCCACGAGTTGTGGCAATTTTGGAAATGTAGTCGCGTCGGTTTGGTTTGGTTTGGTATTACAACTTAATAATTCTGTTGTTACTTTTAGTAGTTAGTAATTATAGTAAGTAGTTAGTTATTATTCATGCTATATATATATATGATTCAATTAATTATTAAATAAACCAAATAATTTAAGCTTCAGCTAATTCTCTTAAACGACGAATAGTTGATCTAATAGTAGCAGCAGCAGCAGTTGAAACAGTGTAAGCACCACCAGCAACTGTCTTATGACAAGCACCACAATTCCAAATACCTGTTGATTCTCTTTTAACAGTTTTTTTACCACAGAAAGAACAATCGTATCTTGAATGTTGTTGAATTTCTAATTTCTTACATTGTCTTCTTAATGAAGAACCATATCTAACACCATATTTACCGGTGATACCAACCTTCTTTGTTCTCTTAGACCTATATTATTTAGTTAGTTTAGTTAGTATTTCATTTATCCCTTAGTTATTTATTCAGTCTTTCATTCATATATTCGTTCATTCATTCATTCATTCAGTTCAATAAGTTCAATAGGTTCATCACTTTTTTTGTCTTCATTCTATTGTCTTCAATATTGTTAAATCTATTAAGTAAAATTTCTTCTTCTGTTCTTATTTCTGTTTTCTTACATCTACATTCTTGTACTATTCATATTAATTATATCATTTATATTGATTGTAAAATCATAATCAACTTGGAAAAAAATCACTGATGAATTAATTACATTCCTTGATTGATAACTTATATTATCTTGTCACCTTGATTTTATAACATAACATAACACAATGAATCAAATGGAATGAATCAAATAGACTGTATTTATCTGTGATCAATACATACATCTTGAATTAATATATTAATATAGATTATTGATATAAAGAATATAAGAAAAATCAATGAAATAATAATACTATACTAAGATAAAAATATAGTAGTAATATATTAAAAATGAAATATTCAATCCTCACTCTGCAAAGTGACTAGATGAAAAATTTTGTTCTCTAATTTCTTTCTTTCTTTCACTGTAAGCAGTGGGAGAGGGGAGAGAAAGGAGGGTAATTTTCATTTCGCTAAGTAGGATTCGAGTCACGTGTTACCAAGCAAGGGCTTGTGAAAAGTGCACGTGGTGTATTCAAGGGGCTGGATGGAGTCTTTTGTGGTGTAAGGTGTTTTATGTGGGTCTTTGTCTTTATTTTATACATCCGTACACAGTTATTTGATGCAACAAATCCAGAGGTAAATTGTCGTGAGCTGAAAGGGTAGGTTGCTTCCCTTCTGGTGTATGGATTTTTTAGGATTTTTTATCATTGATTGGAATTTTTAAAACATAAGATTGTAAAGGGTGGGTAGTAGGTAGTAGGTAGTAGGTAGAAGTGAAGGTATAGATAGTATTGTAATCAATTACAATTACAATTACATCAATCATTGTTGATATATAATTGGGTGTATTTGAATAATTAATTCAATATGGATGAAGATGATGATTTCCTTTATGAAGGAGCAGATAAATCAAATATAACTGATTCAAAAGTTAATACATATACCACCATACCGGAGAATAATGATAATGCCAATGATAATGAACAGAATGAAAATAATAAATCATCAGAGGAAGAATCAGAAGACGATTCAGATGATTCAGACTCTGATTCTGATTCTGATTCTGATTCAGATATTGAATTTATCATAGGTGGAAGTAATGATAAACCAACTACAACTATTCCTCAATTGACAACCACCACAGCAACAGGTACTACAACCACAGAAGTGCCTGGAGCTGAAGATGAATCTAAATTAGAAGCCGCGTTATTAAACAATCAAATTGTAACGAGAACAACAACTGATGAATCAGGTAAGATAATAGATCAAGTTCCTGAACTTGATGGTAAACCAATTACTGAATATTTAACTCAATCTGATTTAAAAGAAAAACCATGGAGATTACCAGGTTCTGATCTTTCTGATTATTTTAATTTTGGTTTTGATGAATTTACTTGGATTTATTATTGTTCAAAACAAGATAAATTAAGAGCTGAATTTAATCCTGCAAAAGTTGTAACTGAATTATTATCACAAGGTTTTCAATTACCTCCTTCTTTGAATGGTTTATTAGGTAATTCAATGTCTTTACCAAATCCTTCTTCAAATAATTCACAACAACAACAACAACAACAACCAGGTATGCCACCTCCTTTCCCTCCTTTTGGTATGCCTGGTATGCCAGGTATGCCAGGTATGCCAAATATGCCTGGTATGCCTCCTTTTGGTATGCCTCCTTTCGGTATGCCTGGTATGCCTGGTATGCCAAATATGCCAAATATGCCTCCATTCAACCCAAATACAAATAATAACACAAACGCCGCAAATAATATACCGAATCAAATATCATCGCAATCAACACCAAATTCAGGAGTAGCTTCATTAAGTTTACCTAAGATTCCAATTTCAGTAAAGCAAATAGGAGGAGGTGAAAGTAATAGTAATAATACATCTGATGGTAGTCGAGAAGGAAGTGTATTATCCTCCTCGAATCGTGATGCTGCTGATAAAGCCGTGGAATTGTCCAGCGGTTCAAATAATCAAAAAAATTATAGAGAAAGAGAAGCTCCTTCAACTGGTAGTAATTCTACTGCTGTTTCAAATCAAAGACGTAGAAGACCTGTGAGGCAGTGATTTGATTAAGTAACTTGTATATTATGATAGATTAATATTATATTAAGACATTAAAGTAAAAAAAAAAAGCTATAAAAGCACCCCGTATATATAAAAAGTAGTCGTAAATGAATAAATAAATAAGCCGAATCAGACGGTACAAACAGGATCTAAACCAGAAGCAACATTACATTGATGCATTAATCTTTTTTCATCATGTGCAAATTCACCAGTAACTGAATGCCAAAGACCTCTGTTAAAGAAAATAGCTAAATCACCTTTTTCCCAAGCATGACAATAAATCTTTTCAGGAGAAATAGCAGGTCTCATAAATTTATGAACTATTTCTCTTGCTTCTTTTAATTCAGCAATTATCTCACCTGTTTTAGTGTTAATCAATTGATAAACACAACATCCATGAACTTGTAAATGTTGTTTACCTGTAATTGGATTTGTCCATACTAATGGTAATTTTTTAATTTTAGATTCTTCCCATTCAGGTAATTTATCTAATGGAATTTCTTTATTTTCAGAAACCATAGTTAAACCATCAGAAGTAGCTTTAGCTTCATTAATGTAAATATATGGATGTGGAGCATAAACAACTGTTGTATTCAAAGCAAATTCTTTTTCTTTATCACTTAATAAATTAAAAGCAATTTCACCACTTGCAAATGCAGTAGCACCTTTAGTTAATTCTTTAACTTCTTTTGTATCTTCATAAACAATAGTTTGTTTAACATCAGTTGGTGGAACTACAATACCTAATAAAGTAGTAACCATTGGTGGAGCTAATGCATATAATGCAGCATCTATATGCCATCTAAAGAATCTTGTTTGATTATTAGCAGATTCTTCTTCTGTTAATATACTTTTATGGAAAGTAAAATGTTGTGGATGTTCTAAAGTAATATCAATTTGTCTTTCATCTTTACTTAATTCTTCTTTTTTAAAATCACCATTACCAACATAAATAACTTCTGGTCTTTCTGGAATATTCTTACCATCTTTAGCTAAGACAGAATTCTTATGATGGAAAATCTTTTCATCATGTCCGTAATTACCTTTACATGTTGGATCAAAACGAACAGTTAATTGATATTGAGATTCAGGTGATAATTCAGCTTGATCTGGAATAACAACTACTAAATATTCTAGTAATGCTTTTTTCAAAAGCGCAAAATCAGATTCGTTTAATTTTGATGGATCTGTAATACCTTCTGGTAAGATAACTTTAGCACCAAATGCTTCGTTTTCTAATGGTAAAATTTGTAATCCTTGTGTACTAGCAGGCATTGTGTGTGTGTGTGTGTGTGTGTGTGTGTGTTTGTTTATATTTAAATAATAGTCTTTTTGATAGAATGAATAAACAATGATGATCGACAATAAGAACAACTTGAAAACGGGGAGACATTCACTTCTTTATATATCAAGACTTCACAATTGAACAACAATTCTACAACTGTCTAAAAGGGGTAAATCCTAAAAACACCGTTTCTTATCGTTCATCTTACCCAATTAGGAAGTCACCCGGTGGCTATTTATTTAAACCGGCTTTTCCCAATTCATACTTTCGCTGCAGAGATTCGGTGAGACCGACTTTCCACATTCGTTATCTCCTGGTTAATTTCACTTGTTTCACTTGCTTTTACAGCCTTGGCTGATTGGATACGCGTTGATCAGTTCATTATTGGCTGATTGCTTTGATAGGCAATAGCAACGACGTGTATATATACATCTAAGCGCCGGTAGCAACTATCAATTGTATAGTAATTACATCACTCACCCAGCCTTTCTCATTCCACTGTGTTCTTCATTTATATACTGAGCCTTCAGATAAGAATCAGCGCGACTAAATCAATAGTCTAAAATCAGTTCAACGGTTTTCATGCGTGGAAGTTTAGTGTAATATTTATATAATCACGGGTATATAACGCTGATTTTACTGATAAAATGATTAAATAAAACAAATTAAATTAAATTAAACTAAATATATTTATAATACAGTTGGGTTATTCTTTATCATTGATTTAACCCAAGGTTGTCTTCTAAATTGATTTCTACTAATTATAGAACTCAATAATTCACACCATTCTAATTTTGATTCTTTTGTATCTGCACCAAAATCAATTGTCTCTCCATTACTAAATCTAATCTTGAAACCTTCGTTTAAAATTAAAGTTTCACTGAATTGTCTAATTGATGTACTACTTGCCTTCTTCTTACTTCCTAATATACCAAATACTGCTGTTGGTGGTTTCAATTTCTTCAATTCACCAATTTGTGAAGATGAATATATACTACTAGTGTTTTTCAATTCACTATCTTCATCGGCTTCATCATCATCAATTTCCTGTAAAGAGCTAATATTATTAACGTTATTCGAATCCCCTTCTTCTTTACCTGGATAAATGATTTCAACAACTTTTTTAAGATTAATCTTTGCCCTTAATTTCATTGAATGTTCATTGAAAGCTAATAAATCAGTACCTTGTAATTTGAAATACCTTCTTTGCCATACTTCAACATCACCACCTTCTTGATACAAATAACCTTCGTGATTTATATCTAATGTTTTATTAACTTCACGAAGTTGATCATATGCATCTTTAATACTTCTTGGGAATACTTCATATTCTGATTTTCTTGGAATATACATCATATTCAAATCTAATGATAATACTTTGTTTGGTTTAGATGCAACCATTTTACCACTTAGAAGATCTTTATATGTACCATATTCATTAATACCATCCATTTTAAAGAAAATTGATTTACAATTGATCTTATCCTTGTAATCATCAAATTTAAGAGTAACTTTAGCAAATGATCCATCATTAGCAATATAATTACTCAATTCATCAACTTTAGCTGGTTGACTAACGTATTTTGTAGTAATTAATTCGTCTTTCATTCCAAGACATCTTGAAATAAGACTCTTGGATTTGACTTTCTTTCTTTCAACAACTTCAACTAGTTGATTTTGGTACTTTTCGTATCTTAATTTCAAAGTTAAATGTAGATCCAATTTCTCACCAACGATTAATTCAAATTCTTTACCAATTGGGATTGTGGATTTAACATCTTTGACATCATACCATTCAGTAGTGATACAATGAACTCCATTGTCAATACAAACACAAATTTGAAGATTTTGTTTAGAAGGAGATACACTAGATGGGATCCTTATATCGTTCAAACCTAATAATCTTAAGAACAATCTACCTTGTTCACCATTGATCAATTCAACTTTTGGTCTTTCTTCTCTCTTAACTACAGATACTGGTTCATCAACATTGTCTAACATCGATTTCACACTCTTCTTATTTCCTTCCTTCTCTAAATCAGCAACAACAAGTTCATCGGCAACCTTTTGTTCAGGGACAACAACTTTTCTTCTTGAATCAGGAACTAAATCACCATATCTGTTATTACTCAATGAAAATGAAGCAGATGGAGATTTTAAGAAATCCTCAAAGATGTCGTCTGTTTCAACAGCAACAACACTTGGGACATCATCTTTAGCAACATCATTAACACCTCTAGAAATACCCAATTCTGGAATAAGTACTGAGTTTCCTTCACTCATAACACTTCTAGCACCGTGATTAAGATTATTAACACTGTCATTGTTGAAATTAATCATCAATCCCTTTTGTCCAATATTATCCATAAATGAATTATCATGTAAAATAACATTGTTATTAACTTTCTTGATTTGATACTCATCACTTGCCATTCTCTTATGTATCATGAATTTTTCCATATCATCTACTGATAAGTATGGTAAATCTAAACCGTCATTGTTCATAGAAGTATTAGTAGCATGATGGCTATGACCTTTTGGTTTGGAAATTGTACCTGTTCTCCAAATACCTAAGACATCGTTATCGTTAGATGTTTGTAATGGAGATCCCAGTACTTCTTTAACTTCAGTTTCTTTCTCTTGATCTTTGATTTCATTGATAGCAATATCTATCTTATCTTCTTCGATCAACTTGTCTTGAGAATCATCTAATTCATCAATATCCCATTTCATGAAATCAGAATCATCTGCACCTTTGAGGATGTCTGATAAATTATGAGAATTGTCAAGAAGATTGGATAATGATTCATCAGCATTGATTGTTTGTACTGTGGATTCATGTACTGGCTCTTCAATAGCAATTGATTTCTCTTCAACAACTGGCTCTTCAACAACAGGTTGTTCTTCCTCTACAATTTCAACTTCCTTTTCAATCAAAACATCTTTTGTTAATTGTTCTTGTTTTTCCTCGACTAAAACAGACTTTTCTTCTTCGGCGATTGAAGTTGAATTGGCAAAACCTGAAATATCGGTAGTATCTTGGTTCAAAGGATTAGTGATTTCAAGTTCATCTGAAGAAGGTAAAGTGGCGAGTTGAGGAACACGATGAGATCTGACTGAACCTGTATTAGATGATATAGAGATAGATCTTGTTGAAAAACTAGATACTGTGCTTTGATGTTTTGCAACAGAGATAGATTTAGGATGGTTGTCAACAAAGACAAATTGCTTCTTAGTGGTTGGATCACATATACTTTGGAAACTTGGTGCTGTCCTGTGTAAGTTTTTGAAGTCTGGTTGCTTTTGCCAAATAGCACTAACTTCAGACAATGGGGAAGATTCAGAACTTGAAATACGCTTACCACCACTAGTATGACTACCAGAAGAGGTTTTTCTTGAACTTGGATTTGAATTGTCAAGTCCAAAATCTTCAAAGTCTCTAGAAAACTCATATGGATCATCGTCAAATTTAGCAACATCTAAAAAGTAATTAGATTCCACTGATCTATCAGCAGCAGATGAAACAGTAGATGTGTTAGCTACTGCTGCTGCTGCTTCTGCTTCTGTGACTGATTCTTTAGCAAGAGTTTCAATCTTCACTTCATTATGCTCTAAAGTATTTATACTAGCGGACTCTTCTTCAGCATCTGAACTATCAACTTCGTCGTCGTGGAAAGTTTCATCTGCTTGATTATCGGTGGTATCATCAAATGAAGTCTGAGTATGAATGGCACTCTTGAAATCATGAATTTGAGATACACTATCATCCTCAGAATCTTCATCGAAATCTTCTTCAGCTGAAACAAAATCAGATTCATTCGTAACTGAAGTCGTTGCACTTTGAGCAGAGAAATTTCTAGATGATCTAACATTATTATTCTTTGATGGTTTTGGTAATATTATTGTTTCAGCTTCAGAGCTAAGATCTTTATTAGAAAAACTTCTTTTCATTGAATCAAAAAACCTACCCATCGTATCACTTAAAGAACTCTTCCTGGTATGTCCCTTAGTACCTTCAATATCATCTGTGGTATCTAAACCGTCTATTGAATCATTATTATTAGTATTATTATTGGTATCGTCTTCTTCAATATCTTGTTCATTACCCGAATCTTGTTCGCCGTCTTTTTCAATATTCCCATCGATTAACTCTTCAACAATATCATCGCTAAAACCTTTGATACCATCTTTAAGTTCGATGTTACCCATCCTCTTCTTAATAACTGTAGTCTTGAGTTTTCTATCTACTGAAGCGATACTCATTTGTGATTTAACACTATCATTTCTATTAAGGAACAAAGAACCATCTTGTTTGGTATTTCTGATATTTTGATCATATAGATCACCTAAATCTGAAATAATTGCATCTTGTTCACTAGTATCGTTGTCTATAGGATTGGCAATAGCCAGTTCGTTGATGAATTTTTCTCTTTTGTTTCTGTTCTTAACAATATCTTTAGATTCCTTCAATTCACCTCTCTTTGAACTTTCTAAGTACTGATCATGATCATATTCCAATCTACCTTTATTTGGTGAGGCTTCGAGTAATGATTTGAGGTTTTTATCTGTATTAATCTTTTGATTCATTGCCATGAAATCTTGAGCTGCTTTGGAATAGTCTTCTGTAGAAGTTTTAGCATTTGACAATGGAGACATCACTACAGTTTCTTCCGAATCATCATTGTCATGATCACTGTGACTATTTCCTCTTTGTCTTGACCTAAGTGGAGATTCTAATAGGTTACTTTTGGTAGATGGTAAATTAGGTAATGAATTTATTGAATATTCGGAAGTAGAATGTTGAATAGGAGGTAATGGACGTCCTACTACTTTTGGGTCATTAATTTTCATTGGAACAGCTTCCCAAATGAAATCAGATTGACTAACATCGGCAATATCACCTTCATAACTAACTTCCTCATCGGTAAGGTATTCTTCTTGTTCGTAGTGTATAACTTTAGGTGGAGACATTTCAATCAAGACTCTCTTGGGACTAGCTTGATTCTTTTTTGTTGGAGATTCATCTGAAAAAGTACGAGGACCAGTAAATTTCAGAGGTGTGACACTAGAGTCGGACTTCTTTCTTAAAAAAGTCATACTATCTGATCTAAGTAATGATGTTTCAAAAGCGCCATTTTGTGCAATCTCCTCTGTTGTATTACCTTCTTCATATTCAGTATTGTTTTCTTCTTCCACATCTTCGCTCTTTTCCTTCTTTGCAAAGAGAGGTTCAGTTAATGGAGAGGTGGATATTTCCGAAGAGTATAAATTGATACCAGGAGATTTTGATTGTATTTCATTGAGGAGTTCATCCATAGATTGATTAGCCAATTTGAATATCTCAGCGGTAGAATCCTTTCTTGCTCTTGGTTTATTCAATGAATGCTGATTGTCTGTAAAGTTGAGTTCATCATCAACATCATCACCTTCTGTATATCCTGACTTGGTTGTAGATACTGAATAAGTACTTTTCTGTGGTGATGAAGTTGGCGTAGATGTAGCAGATCCTAGTAAAGGTGCCGTCTCCATCTTGTAGTATTTGTTGTTCTTTTTGTTATCACTTAATTGAATGATAATGTAAAAGTCCTTAGTAAATAGTAATGTACAATTGGTATGTTAGTTCTTATAAAGTATTAAGCGAAAAGAACTCTTGATGCAACTTGGAATTCGTAAGGGAGTTAATGTATGAAAAAAATACAAATATTCACATACATTAGGGAGGACATATATTAAGGTGAATTTTCCTAAGCACTCACATTATTCAATGTTTACACTTTAATATAATGTTTATGAATTTCCCAATTCGGGAATTTGTGCACGACACAAGAAAATTATTGGGCGCGTGTTCGTGCAACATTTTGAAATGTCATGGATGACAGGTATTGTAATAGGTTTAAACTATGTAACGAGCTATCATACTATTGATATTTTACTGATTATGATCATGGTTATTAGTGACTTCTTATAATCAGTGTGATGATAGTTAAATAAAATATTTCTCAGTAGGAACTTTTGTATCTATTTTCCGAAGTGTTTAGGTAAAATTAAATTTTAAAATTAAGTTATGAAAGTAAAGAATTACATAATTTCAAAGACAAAAAGTCCAGATGTCAAACAACTTATCATACAATTATTGTATATCTTTATGTTTGCCACAAAGGAACAAACAAACCAAAACAGCATACTTACAACCCACGATAAATCGTGGTGAACAATGACATAAATTATACTATCATACATTACGGTTACAATATTTATCAATACAAGTATATAAGTGGAACAATACATGTTCCATTCAATTTTCAGTTTTGAATTATCTTTTTCTCAGGAGTACTAATACTCATTTCTTCGCCATCTAATATCACTTTATTATCTCCAATATCGTTTTCATCATCTACCTTGGCTAAGACATTCATATTATTAGAGCTTCTGCTCTTCTTCAGCAATCTAGTTTGATCCAAAGGTTCTTTTTCATTTCTCTTTGGAGATTGAGCAGTGCTTATATTATTATTACCTAAGATTGAAGATTCATCAAGTGATGTGTTATGGTTTGTAATCAATATCCTAGGTGATTTAGTTATCATATCAGATTCGGTGAGTTCGGTACCGCTTAAATCTTGTAGTGACCTTTCACTGAGACTTAACTCTTCGATGTCTTCATCATCGTCATTTACTGTATCATCACCATCCTTGGATTCCTTATTCATCAATTCTTCATTCAACTTCTCCATTACTTTGTCACTTACTTCATTCTGGACACCCTGATCTATGAGCTCATTACCATTATTATTATTATTAGATGGGGATGACTCTAGTTCGTCACTATGATCAGAATTTTCAAGTGTAAAACTTATATCTTGGTCGTCGTTCTCGATATGGTCATTGGATTTTTCCTCATCTTCTCCATCTTCATTTGGAAGAGGTTTATCTGTTCGTTCATGAAGCCAGCTGATACGAACCATCGTCTGACCTGATTTCTTATCCTCATTCTCATCACTATCATAATCATCGTCAACATTGAATTCGGACATTTCATTATCTTTGGTTTTTTTCAATCTCTTAATAATCTTTTCATTTATTGCTTTGGTGGTATTTTTAGATCCTAATCGTTCAAGATGTCGATCAACTTCTCTTATTGAAGACTGAACAAATATACACCTTTCCAAAGATCGAAGAAGTTTGCAAGCCTGATGATTATAACGTATAGGTTGATCATTTTCCGGTTCAGATACACCATCTAGTTCGAACAGAACGGGGATATTGAAAGATAAAATATTGACAAGGTGAAGAATAGTAAATGGTGGGGAATCAGGAAAGGATGTTTCCAATTTTGAAACCAATCGACTTAAGAAACTTTCAATTGTTTCTGGATCTTGAATATTGGCAAGTATAGGATTTATAACGGTGTATGAAAGATCGGCATTGAAATAATCTTGAAGTATCAAAGTTAAATGATTTATTAGCTTTGGAAGTATATTGCTCCAGTTTGAAGTATGATTTGTCTCTATGAAATCTTTGTCTTTCAAGATCTGATTGAAAAAATTGCCCAATTCGGCTGGATTATCGTGCATAAAGTTAGTATAAACACGGGAAACATTGATCAAACTCCACAAGTAAGATCAAACAACTAGGGTTATATTGAAATATCAAATATGCTTCATAGTGGAATATGTAAAATAAATTGACATACGATCAATAGTAGCTTTGAAATCTAGTATGCGATCACTCATGACACATTATCTGTTGGACTGAACTAATTTTGGACTGCAGAGAGTTGAAGGTAGGGCTAGTAAATCGAATTATTCTCTTGAAATTAAAATAGAACAACCACGTATGTATGTCTTTATGAGAGCTATCGATATCATTTCTATTATGCTTTTTAGTTCCAATGTTACATCCGCGACGCCTGAGACGTTCCAAATTTCAGAGTCAAATAGTTAAAGTTACAGTTTACCAGTGACTTTTTTACGTGATAGGGACTGGGTAGGAAAGTAGAGTATACCATACAACTCGATCACTACAGACTGGTAACACACTAGGTTGATGTACTAAGAAAAAAGGTAGTTTATATAGTGTTACCAATCGATAAAGGGACATCATAGAATAGAAACACAAATAAAAAAATAAAAAAAATATACGACCAGGGAGAGGATTGAACTCTCGATCTTGCGATTAACAGTCGCACGCCTTAACCAGCTTGGCCACCCAGTCCGAATTAAAAATTGAAAAGTTATCAATCAACACACAGCTGAATCACACCTCACACCTACCCGTTTCTCATTTCCTTTGTTTGACGCTTCAATTGGGAGTAATTATGTGATTTATTTACTCAAGGGAGTAGAGAAAAATGAAAATATAGTTTGCAAGCCATCTACAGTTGATTTAGAGCCACTAGTGTTATACACGCAATGTCTCAATAAACTAAGCGTTGAGCTTCTTGATAACTAAAACCACAAACTGAAATTTGCACACGTGATCGCGAGCAATCTCACTCTTTAAGTGCTACAATTTTTAAGTACATATACAAGCAGCACACTCATTATACAGCTAAAAACCATGTAGTCCTGTCCTTGTTGCTAAGAGGTACAAACCACCCACTATGAACTCAACTCACCACCCACTTCCATCACCCACCAGAGAAAACGGGTACAGCCGCCATACTTAAAAGATAAACAAACGATAAATTCGAGAAAAAAGAAAAAACACAGGAATCTCAAAAATCAAAACAAACAAACAAAGAAACAAAGAAAGAGAGAGAGAGAGAGCTTTGGGATTGTTTTGATTTTAGTGATTCTGATTCTGATTTTGATTTTGATCTTATTTCATCTTATCTGACTTGCTACTCTTTTTGATTTTCAAGATTGATCCATTATCAACTCCTTTTCACACACTTCACTGTCAGGATCACAAATTGTGCAACTTCCCTTTCGAATTAGAGGTTCAAATCACTTCATTCATTTTTCATTTTTCAAAACAAATTCATAAGCCACTCGAGATTCCCCTTCTCCTGCATAAATATTTCCCATAATTTAAACCGAGTGATTGATATTTATCCTTTCATCTTCACATTCACTACCTTCCTGATATCGTTCCACCACCACAAGATTAACACTACTGACCTTTCATACTGGCTCAGTACCAAGTTGTTATTCAACTCTCATTCAGACACAAAACACATTCATATCATTATCAAAGGATAAACTGAATTTTTTTGGGAAAATTGACCTATCCATTTTGTGATTTTATCTGTTTACAATTTTTTTTTACAACAATTATTTATTCATATTGGTTATTTGAAGATTATCATTGATACCTACTTTCACTCTACTAATACTAGATCGTTTTGAGAACAATTGTAACTTATTTCAGTTGTTTTCGTTTTTTTATTTTTTGTTTATATTATTTTTTTATTATTTATCATTTATTGATATTTCACAATTATTCCTTCACATATTATCATGAAGATTCCAATTGATTCACATTTAAAGCATGGTACTAGTAGTACTGCACCGATTCCATTGAACAATGAAAATGCCATACTTTCCAATATTAAAAGACAATCGTTGTCTGCTATGATCAATGGAAAGCTTCAAGCTAAAACAGCCTCGAATATTACTACTACCACAAACCCCAATAGAAGAGTATTGGGTGTATTATCTAATAATGACATCAACAAAAAGAACACATTACCCACCAACTCCAATACTTATCAAAGCAATATCACAAAGCCAGAGAATTTCAAACAGTCAAGAAACAGTAGTCAATTTCAACGCACAGAAATCATTCCAAGGAATGATGAAGTTGATGATGAAACAGAAGATGAAATGGAGGCTAAAGAATATCAAGAATCACAAGTTCCAACTAGTCAATCTCAATATGAAGTCTATGTTGATGAACCTGAACATATAGAAAATGCAGTTTCAACAGCTAGATCTGGTGAAGCCATCTATGAAGAAATAGTAGAAGAAGAAGATGATGAATTTGAAGAAGAGTATGAAGACGAGGAAGAATACGATGAAGATGAATATAAAGTTCAGCCAATGTCTCCTAAATGGAATGAACGTATTTACAATGAATTAACAAGAGTTGCAAGTAAATTTCATAGAGATTCTCCAGATCCAGATGACGAAGACACATATGATGTAACTATGTGTGCAGAATACGCACCTGATATTTTCAATTATTTACATAAACTTGAGATTAGTCTTGCACCAAATCCCAAATATATGGATCAACAAGATGAATTATCATGGGAGAATAGATCAACTTTAATAAATTGGGTTGTTCAAGTTCATAGTAGGTTTAATCTTTTACCTGAAACTTTATTCTTAACTATCAATATAATGGATAGATTTTTAAGTAAAAGAGTGATTTCATTATCCAGATTTCAATTATGTGGAGCAGTTGCATTATTTATTGCAGCTAAATATGAAGAGATTAATTGTCCATCTGTACAACAAATGGTATATATGGTTTCTAATGATTATACAGTAGAAGATTTATTAAGAGCTGAAAGATTTATGATTGATATATTAGAATTTGAAATGGGATGGCCAGGACCAATGTCATTTTTAAGAAGAACTTCAAAAGCAGATGATTATGATAATGAAACAAGAACATTGGCAAAATATTTCTTAGAGATAACAGTAATGGATCCAAGATTTGTTTCATCTCCATCATCATGGTTAGCTGCAGGAGCTCATTATTTATCTAGAATAATGTTACATCAAGCCGAATGGACTGATGCTCATGTTTTTTATTCTGGTTATACAGAATCTCAATTAAAACCATTAGCAGATATACTTTTGGATTGTTGTATGGATTATAAAAATCATCATAAGGCTATTTTTGATAAATATTCTGAAAGAAGGTTTAAGAGAAGTTCGATTTTTGTTCAAGAATACATAAGTAACGTTTACGGTTAGTGAATCAATTAACTAACTAACCAATCAATCAATGCATTATATCTTTTATTTATATATTCAGTCATAAATAATTGTATAGTTTAATTTCCTTTCGTCCCATTTGAAATATAGACAAACAATAGCGCCTACTTACAATTCAGTTCACGTGCGCGATGGGGAATAATGGTGGTGTAAAGATGTTTTCCCTCACAAAAAAGTTCTAGAAAATTTAAATTAAATGTGAAGGAGGGGGAGAATTGAGTTTAGTTTATCGAATACTTTTATAATAATATATTGAATATAGATAGAACAATCATCATCTATTCAACTCATTAACGAGAAAAAACAATGCTTTCTACTAGATTAATTGCCCAAGCCGTCAGATCATCTGCTAGATCTGCTTTAACTAGAAGATCAACAGGTTTAATCACCACTCAATTACCAATCAAATCATTCTTTTCTACAAGTGCTATCAATTTCAACAACACTTCATTGAAGAGTATCTTAAAGCAAGAAATAGATTTTGAAGTCAGTGATGCTTTTGATTTAGACGAAGGTCATGCTGCTTATTTAAAAACTAATAATTATGAAATTAGTGAGACTCCAGATAATGTCTTGGCTAAATTTACTAAGAAAACAGACAAAGAAACAATTCATGTTTTCTTTGATGCTCAAAGAATCACACAATCAGCTTATGAATTAAGAGAATTAGAGAAAGAATTATCTGAAAGTGGAGATTTAGAAAGTGCTGAATTAGAAAATGAAAGAGATTTAATCAATAATGAATTAAATCAAGCTTCTTATACCGATGTTAACGTTATAGTTGAAGATAATTCTACAGGTAAAGCCATTGGATTCGATTTAATCTTAAGTATCATGTCTAATGAATTTTCTGTATCTGGTATAACTCATTTTGAAGATGTTTCAGCAGCTTTAGATGAATCAGCAGAAGCTGTTCAAAAAAGAGATACTAAATATTCAGGTCCACCATTTGGTAACTTAGCTGAAGAATTACAAGATTCAATTTCAACTTACTTATATGATTTAGGTATTAATTCAGAATTAGCTGAAACTTTATTAGCTTATGCTTCAGTAAAGGAAAACAAAGAATATATTTCTTGGTTAACAAGATTTGACCAATTCTTAAAGAATTAAGTTGATTGATTGATTGTTTCCTTAGTTAACTCAATCCCTGTATATATTAAGTAGTCCACTAATTAGTTAAGATTATTACTTTACATTACTTTACATTATAGATCCGTACTAGTACAGGCAACATGCTTCAATGTTGTAAACGTTTGTACTCTATTCCGACGCGTCTATTAATTAATGTATTATCACTATCCACCTGACACCTTATATACTAACACCTCCCGCCACATACAAATCATTAAATTTCTCACCTTCTTCAAATGTGACTGGCAAAAAAAAACCCCGTTTGACTAAATAGGCAATACATGCACATGTGGAGAATTGACAGTAAAATCGTAAGTCAGTTTCAATGAACGATGATGATGAGATGAGAAAAACTTTGGTGAAAAATATCAAAGTGGTTATTAGTTAATATAGGTAAAGTGGTAGTATTTTGCTTTGTTGCTGATTTATATTGAATATTATATATACAAACAATATTATTAAAGATGTCTGACGCTTTAGTTTCATATGCAGCTTTAATCTTAGCTGATTCTGAATTAGAAATCACTTCTGAAAACTTATCAACTTTAATCAAAACCGCTGGTGGTGAAGTTGATTCAATCTGGACTGAAGTCTTTGCTAAGGCTTTAGCTGGACAAAACTTGAAGGAATTATTATTCTCATTTGCCGCTTCTGCTCCAGCTTCCGGTGCTGCTGCTTCTGGTGCTGCTGCTTCAGCTGATGCCACTGAAGCCGCTGCTGAAGTTGTTGAAGAAGAAAAAGAAGAATCTGATGATGATATGGGTTTCGGTTTATTCGATTAGATTAATCAATTGAAAATTGAAATTGAAATTAAAATTAAAATAAATCAATAGAAACTATTCAAATGAAAAACAGTTAAATCTAAATTTTAATCACTTTGAATCTTTCAAAATCGCATATCATATTATCAAACTCCAAACTACAACCAAATCTAATAAATTTATTATTATATACTAATATTAATTAATCAATTAATAAAAAAATTATAAGAAAATCATATTCCAATGGTGTTAGTTAATTGAAACTATTTCAAAAGATGTTATGAATTACAACTAACTAACCACGCTGTAAGTTACACCAACCAACCCAATTTATTGAAACGTAATCTAATCTACAAACCTATGAAAAATATACAATACAAAAATACCCTAACCTAGTTGATTAATTCGAAGATGTATTGGTATTACTTAATACACTTCTATGATCATCTGTATTACCACTTGTAGAACTTGAAGAAGCTGTATCGTAGTATTGAAATATATTACGATGTCTATAAGTTCTCTTCTTAGGTCTAGAGTTATTATCCTTATCGTTATCATTATCATTACTATTCCCACTACTCCTTCTTCTCTTATTATTATTCTCCTTTGTTTCCTCTTCCTCATCATCACCTTCACTTACTGGTTCAATTGGTTCAACTGGTTCAATTGATTCCACAGGTTTAGGTTGTATATGCACGAATTTTGTACTTTCTTCATTTTCCTTTTCTCTGTACCTGTAATTCCCCTTGAATTGATTATTAAATTTCAATACAACTCCTCCTTTACCTTTCCCATTCCCACTCGTATCTTGTATATCATCTTTAACCAATGTACTACTACTACCACCACTTCCTCGTAATTTTGCGCCTGTTATTATTTGAATTCTTTTCTTACCCGGTATACCATCCCCTAATGAACTACTTTTCAAAACCGTTGTTGTAGTAGTTGTAGTGGTGGTTTCATTATCCGATTGTGTGTCATCTGTCTCTGTCTCTTCATCTACTGTATCCGAGTCTTCTTCATCTTTTGCAATCGAAATTGTACTTTTTCTCAATTTATTACTAGAATTAATCAAATCAGATTTCTTCTTTGCTGAAATGAATTGTATCTCTTTGATTAACAAATTCCTCTCCGATTCCAACAACTCCAATTTCGATTCGTAATTGATCTTGGAGAAATTAGAATTCAATTTGTCTTTAATCATGCCTATCATTATTGATTTCAAAGTAGTTTGTATATTAACAAGTCTTGATTTAGCCACAGTAACATTATCTTCATCTTCAGTGGTACCACCACAACTTAGTAAATCAGTTATTTCACTGATAACCTGATTCAATTGATTCTCATTCGATTTATAATAATCTTCAGATTTCTTATGATCTTCATCTTCATTCGAAAGACTTAATATCTGTGATATTAAATCAGTTGATATATTACTACCACTACTACTACTACTACTACTATTTTTCCCCAATTCTTCTTTAACCGTAACACCTATACTATCATCATTAGAACCTATGATATCGCCCATTAGATTCCAGACTACCCTTTCCTAGCCTGTGTATAACAAATTTACTATAAAACAATGAATATAATTCATACATGAATCAAATGGTATCTTGCGGATTTCATTCATTAAAATTTGTACTCTGGCAATGTGGCGGCGAGGGGGACATATGGTGTAAGGGGGTTGCATAAATTTAAACTATTATCATGTTACTATTTTTATTACTTATTACAACTACTTGTTTTTATTGGATATATTACAATTGATGAATGATATATAGAGTAAAGGTAGGGGAAGTAAGTACATAAGGCTATTCATCAAAAACAGCAGCTTGACCATTTAAATTTGGTAAATCATATAAGAAATCTTTCATTTTTTCATATACTGTAAAAGTAACAGCTTGACCAGGAGCAACTCTCATTATTCTTGGAGTAATACCTTTATATAAAGCAGCTGAACCTTCTTCTTGAATTAATCTTGTTGTTATACGAGACATTCTTTTAATTGCGGTTTCACTTGATTTTCCAGATTCTCTTTGCATTCTTGTTTTGATTGTATCTAATGGAGCATTTGATAAAGGACCTAAAGCACCTGATATTAAACCTATTATTGAAGTTTCCCAAGATGGTAATGTATCAGTTTTGTGGTAGTCTGTTAAAAATTCTTTTAATTTTGAATAAACGGTGAAATTAACACCTTGATTTGTAGCTTGTCTTAAAGCAGTTAATGAAACACCACGATATAAAGTCTTGAAACCTTCTTCTTTTATAATAAGATAAGTCGCATGAATTGCATTTCTATATTTAGGATAATTTAAAGGATCAGACATTGAATGATGTTGTTGAGCTTGTAATCTAATTTTAACAACTTCCATTGGATTAACAATTAATACAGCTTCTGTAATACCAGCACCAACACCTGCAATAAAAGTATTTGAAGTTGATGTCTTGGTATTTGGATTTGTTAATAAGGATTTATAATATTCATATGAAGTAAATCTAATTGCCATTTTAGGTACTATACCAATACAAACAGCACCTAGACCTTTATATAAAGCAATAAAAGATTCTCTTTTAATAATATTCTGACCAGTCTTTAAGAAACCAGGAGATTTTAATTTAGTCTCACTAGTACTACTATTAGCATTGTTGATTAAAATATGAGTATTTTTTCTATATAATTGCATACGAACTTTAATTGTATCCAAAGGATGACAACATAAAGCTTCGAATAAACCAGCTGTACCACCAGCTAATAAATCAATTGCTGGATTTTTTTGTCTTTGTGAAACTGATGTCATTGTTGATTAGTGATTAGTGATTAGTGATATATACTACTAATATACAGATACAGAATAAGAAAGAGAAAATCTGGGGAAGAGTGAATTTATATAGATATAGAGTATTGGATAAAAGGATTAGATACATACATACATACATACATACATACATACATAATGACTAATAAACATAACAAGGACATATGGAATATAAAACATTACTACTACTACTACTACTATAACAAACAAACGCTAACATATGCACGAGTGAATCATCTAATAATCATCTAACAATCAATTCCATTTAGCCAGAAAAGGAAACCCGGGGAAAGAATTATTTTTATTTGCTTTCTCACATTATTATTTCTATTCTATTCTATTTCTCACATGCGGAAAGGGAAAGGGAAAATGGACACACGGAGATTTATTTATTTATTTTATTTTAGTTGATGTTGATGTTGATCACGTGACCGTTTACTTTTACTGACTTGCTGTACTGTACTGTCATCACGTGGCCGTGGCTGGTGATTAGTTGTTAGTCACGTGATAGCTTGCTGGGCTGCTATCACGTGATCACAGCACATCCACACACCAATCCACGTGACGGAAATTAATAAAAAAAAACAATAAACGGCGTGCCCACGTGATAATCACCACCCACCCTCACCGACGCGACGACCTCCAAAATTCTATGATGTAACTTGTCTTCAAATAATAAATAGATAAAAATAAACAATAATAAAAATGAAATAAACTCTATTATCAAATACACCATCATATCATTAACATTTTCATACTTGGCATCCCTTTATTTTTACTATATTTCTCTTATTAATTATATAATTATCAATTTTATTGTCTCATTTAATCCCCCTTTCATTCATCTATTTACTCCCCCACTTGATAATATTTGATAATTATTTGCTTATCACAAATCACATATCATAATTTCGCCACCTTTGATTTATACTAAGACGCATTCTCCACAGCTTTTTTTTTTTGATTCATTGATACATCGATTCACCCCCTACGTGTGTGTGTGTGTTTTTTTTTTTTTTAATTATTCTTCAAATAGTGGAAGATTTATCAAAAGACTGATACAATAAGGTAATACATACATACATCATGTCATTAGCTGAATTATTACCTTCATTATCAGATACTTCAACATTCAACGATTTAATTAAAAATGATCCTTCAAAATTAAACGATATAAAAAATTTAATCCTTTCACAAGAAAATGAAATTAAATTCCTTAAATCTTCAAACATTGCTTTCCAAAAAGCTTTATCTGAAATAGGAACTACTGTTATATCAGTTGCAATGGGTGATTTATCTAAAAAAGTTGAAATTCACGAAAATGAAAAAGATCCAGAAATTTTAAAAGTTAAAATAACAATAAATACAATGATTGATCAATTAACTATATTTGCAAATGAAGTTACTAAAGTCGCAAATGAAGTAGCAAATGGGAAATTAGGTGGTCAAGCTAAAAATAATGGTACAGCAGGTATTTGGAAATCTTTAACTGATAACGTTAATTATATGGCTTTAAATTTAACTTCTCAAGTTCGTGAAATTGCTGATGTTACTTCAGCTGTTGCCTCGGGAGATTTATCTAAGAAGATAAACGTTTATGCTCAAGGTGAAATCTTACAATTACAAAATATTATCAATACAATGGTTGATCAATTAAGAACTTTTGCATTTGAAGTTACAAGAGTCGCAAGAGAAACTGGTGTTGAAGGTAGATTAGGTGGTCAAGCTAAAGTTGAAAATGGTTCTGGTATATGGAAAGAATTAACTGATAATGTTAACGCTATGGCTTTGAATTTAACTACTCAAGTTAGAAATATTGCAAATGTTACTACAGCTGTCGCAAAAGGTGATTTATCAACAAAAGTTACCGCAGATTGTAAAGGTGAAATCTTAGATTTAAAATTAACAATTAATAAGATGGTTGATAGATTAAGAACTTTTGCTGAAGAAGTTACTACTTTATCGACAGAAGTTGGTACAAAAGGTATATTAGGTGGTCAAGCTAATGTTCAAGATGTTGAAGGTGCTTGGAAAGAAGTTACCGAAAAGGTAAATATTATGGCTAATAATTTAACAAATCAAGTTAGATCTATTGCTACTGTTACAACAGCTGTTGCTCATGGTGATTTATCAAGAAAGATTAAAGTTGAAGCTCAAGGTGAAATCTTACAATTAAAAAACACTATTAATAAGATGGTGGATTCTTTACAAGTGTTTGCTAAAGAAGTTACAAGAGTTGCAAAAGATGTTGGTATTGATGGTAAATTAGGTGTTCAAGCTGAAGTTCAAGATGTCGATGGTCTTTGGAAAGAGATTACAACAAATGTTAATACAATGGCTGCTAATTTAACAACTCAAGTTAGAGCTTTTGCACAAATTACTGCAGCTGCAACAGATGGTGATTTCACAAGATTTATTACCGTTGAAGCAAGTGGTGAAATGGATGCTTTGAAAACCAAGATTAATCAAATGGTGTTAAATTTAAGAGAATCAATTCAAAGAAATACTGCAGCAAGAGAAGCTGCTGAAATGGCAAATAAATCTAAATCTGAATTCTTAGCAAATACTTCACATGAAATTAGAACCCCTATGAATGGTATTATCGGTATGACTCAATTAACTTTAGAAACTGAATTAACTCAATATCAAAGAGAAATGCTTAACATTGTTCATAATTTGGCTAATTCTCTATTGACTATAATTGACGATATCTTAGATATTTCTAAGATTGAAGCAAATAGAATGACAATTGAACAAATCGATTTCTCATTAAGAGGTACTGTATTTGGTGCTTTGAAGACATTAGCTGTTAAATCGATTGAGAAAAATTTAGAATTAATCTACGAAGTTGATAATTCTTTCCCTGATAATTTAGTCGGTGATTCTTTTAGATTAAGACAAGTTATATTAAACCTTATTGGTAATTCTATTAAATTCACAAATAATGGTAATGTGAAAGTAAGTGTTAAGAAAGCAGGTAGAATCGTTACATCTAAAAATGAGAATCCAGAGAATAAAATTTTGTTGGAATTTTGTGTAAGTGATACAGGTATTGGTATTGAAAAGGATAAACTAGGAGTTATATTTGATAATTTCTGTCAAGCTGATGGTTCAACAACTAGAAAATTTGGTGGTACAGGTTTAGGTCTTTCAATTTCAAAACAATTAATTCATCTTATGGGAGGTGAAATTTGGGTTACTTCACAATACGGTAAAGGTTCTAATTTTTATTTTACAATATTAGTTGCCCCAGCTAAGACTGATTTATCAAGACAATTAGAGAATTTATCACCTTTTATAAACCATAACGTATTATTCATATCATCAAATGACGATAAGAATATCACAACAAATGATAACAGACAAATTGAAAACCACATTAGAAACTTAAACTTAAACCCAATATTTATAGATAATTTAGAAGATCCAATTTTGAAAATAACACCACCAAATTATGATATTATCATAATTGATTCAATTGAAATCGGTAAGAAATTAAGAACTTTGTCAAATATTAAATACATTCCATTGGTTTTATTACATCCTTCAATGCCATCTTTGAACATGAGAGTTTGTTTAGATTTAGGCATTTCATCATATGGTAATACACCATGTTCTATATCTGACCTTGCTTTAATCTTGAGACCTGCATTAGAATCTAAGATTGCTCCATCGAATTCAGATGGTTCAACTTCTTATTCCATCCTATTGGCTGAAGATAATATAGTTAATCAGAAATTAGCTGTTAAAATCTTAGAAAATCATGGACATAAAGTATACGTTGTTGAAAATGGACAAGAAGCAGTTGAAGAAATCGATAAGAATGGATCTAAATACGATGTTATATTAATGGATGTTCAAATGCCTAAAATGGGTGGATTTGAAGCAACGGCTAAAATACGTGAATTAGAAAAATTGAAAAATCCAATAAATACAATAATGTCACGTATACCAATTATAGCATTAACTGCTCATGCGATGTTAGGTGATCGTGAAAGATGTCTTAGAGCTCAAATGGATGAATATTTATCAAAACCTTTGAAACCTGCTATTTTAACTCAAACTATATCAAAATGTATTCATAATGTTAATCAATTGAAAGAATTGAGTAAAAATAGTAGTAGTAGTAGTAGTACTAAGAATGGTAATAATAATAATTCAAATAATAACAATAATAATTTATCAAATGATACGAATAATAATGGATCAGGTAATAACACACACAATCAAAATAATTCAAATTTTGATATAAATGGTTTTGCAAAGAGTTATAATAGTAGAATTGAAGAGTTGAATAAATAAGTTAAGTTAAGTAATATAAATAACAACAACAACATTAATTAATTGTCGTAATTTAATCAGACTCTCGCGATGTAAAATCAAATAAAATAAGCCACGAACAAACAAAATAAAATAAAATAAAATAAAATGTGAATGTTATTTATAACTATGTCTATGTTTATCAATGAGATAGATTGAATAGATAATCAAATCATGACAACATTCACACAGATCCGTCAGCAGATAATATCACTTGAGAAACAAACAGAGACAAGGTTAGGTTTGTATTCAACATATGCACAATCTACTTCTTCTTCTGCTTTGAGTGAAGAATTGAAATTGAATAAAGAAATCAGTGAGTTGTTAAGCAAGCGTGACTCGTTGAATTCCCAATTGGTCAATGTACTAGACAGCAGCAGCAGTAGTGGAGAAAACAAAGGAAGTGGTGGTGGTGGGACAGCTAAATTACAGCAGATAAATAGAATTAAAGAGAAATTCAATGAGAATAAACGTGATTTTGATAGGATTTCCAAGGCAATTGAACAAGAACGTGATAGATTGAATCTTTTGTATAACGTTCATAGTTATATCGAAGATCATCAACGTCGTACTGAACAAGAAGACGTCAGTGGGTCTAATGAAGAAGCGTATATGATGAATGAAAGAAACAGGATATCAAGTATAAGTAACGTCACTGATAATTTACTAAATTCAATGATGGAGACCAGGGAAGAATTCAATAGACAACGTAGTATGATAAATAACGTAACTGATAGGATGTTTCAGAATTTAAGTATGGTTCCTGGGTTGAATGTATTATTGTCGAAGATTAATACAAGAAGGAAAAGAGATAGTTTAATTATTGCTTTATTAATCACAACTTGTATTATTTTATTGTTTTTATTAAGTTAATCTTATATAAATATATTATATGTTTCCCACCAGTTTATAAGTTTATTATATGTACCAAAATTGAATTGATTTGTATTACATGGATGAATAGAATACCAGTTTCCGTAATTTGTTTCAATTATACTTATACTCTGATTGATGTTACTTACCACAGGGTACTCCTGGTACTCATCCCCGTAATCACCCTCCTCCTCCTCGTAATCATCAATGACACCTACTTCCTCTGGTTCATTATTCTTATTCTTATTCTTCATAAAATACTCAATCAAAGTATCATTGAAAACAATTTTACTAACCTCCACACCATCTTCTTCAAAATTCCTCACAAATCTGAACAGTATAACAGGACAGGAATACACATCGTTATATGTAACTCTAACAACACACCACACCTCTTCATCATCTAGCTCACCTACTGCTTCAAGAGGAATACGAATTTCAAGAAACTTGTCATTGGTATCCGTATCAGATAATAACATCACTGAAAAATTGTCATTATCATTATCATTTTCTTGTTTTTTCTTACATGAATCCAACAAATGAGTTAAGAAATCTTGCAATTCATTATTGAATTGGTCTTTAGTCACTTGTACCACCACATCCCCATTCATCCTACAGACTGACCTACACTTCATCCAGTTGTCTGTTGTTATCTAAAAATATAAATAATTGAAGTAAATAACTACATGATCCCCCCACACATCCGTGCATATCTACGGATAAAACATGGATTTTATCCGACGTGTGTGTTAATTATATATATGTTCATAAGGTTATTGTTATATAAACGAAGAAGTTACTCTAATAAAGGAAATTAATGGAGAAAAAAAAAGGTAAAACAATCGGGAATAAGTGAATATTTATTAATAATATATATGCGTTAGTTAGATAAAGTTATGATAGAATGTTGTTTAGAGTTAAGTTAAGTTAAGTTAAGTCAAGCTTAAGCTTAGGTAAATTAATCAAAAGCTAATTGTTTTTTAATTTCAGCAATCGCTCTACCTGGATTTAAACCTTTTGGACAAGTCTTTGAACAATTCATAATTGTATGACATCTATAAACAGACATTGAATTTTGTAACATATCTTTTCTTAATGAAGAAGCTTGATCTCTTGAATCGATTAACCATCTATAAGCTTGCATTAAAACAGCAGGACCTAAATATTCTTGTTGATTCCACCAATAAGAAGGACAAGAAGTTGAACAACAAGCACATAAGATACATTCATAAAGACCATCTAATTTTTTTCTATCATCAACACTTTGTAAATTTTCTTTACCATCTGATGGTACAGAATCTCTTTGTAAATAAGGTTGAATTGATTTATATTGTTTATAAAAATGAGTTAAATCAGGAACTAAATCTCTAACGACATACATGTGTGGTAATGGATAAATTTTTGTCTCTTTAGTATTATCTTGATCAATTTTACAAAGACAAGCTAAAGTATTTCTACCACCAATATTCATTGCACAAGAACCACAAATACCTTCTCTACAAGATCTTCTTAAAGTTAAAGTTGCATCTTGTTCATTTTTAATCTTTAATAAAGCATCCAAGATCATAGGACCACATTGATTAAGATCTATCTTATATTCTTGCATATGTGGTTGAACATCTGGAGTATCTGGATTCCATCTATAAATTTTAAAAGTTTTAAACCTTGGAGTTTGACTTGCAGTTGCTAAAGTTCTTCTAACAGTTAAAGGTTTAATTAATTGTCTTAACATCTTGATTGATTAGTTAATTAAATGAATAAATAATAGAAAATAAATCAAGTAATGATAAATAAGATAAAACAAATATAATATAACAAACCAGATGATCACTAGATTAGCATGAGAATAATATGAGAATAAGATTGAAGAGAGAAAAATAAGGAAAATTACGAAAGACGCGGTTTTAATTGGCCAGTTTTCTAGACTTTCTTTTCTCGCCCCCGGGATTTTCTTCGGATTGCGGGTGATTTTTGGAAGTTTAGTGCGGGGTTTTTAGTTTGGTAATTTAACATTAGTGGTGTTAGGTGTATATGGTATAATGAAACCGGATATTTGTTCTTCTAACTTCCGTGTTGTGTAAGGGTGTGTTTGTTTTAATTACAGTCACGTGACTAGACTGTAATGTATCCTATTATCACGTGATATGACTGTAGATATGGATAGTGTACGGGTGTATTCCTTCACCAACTAAAACCAATAGACAAATTAAATAACTCATAATTTCTAAAATTATTCTCAAATGTAAACAATTTACTCGGAAATCGGTAATTACTTAAAGATTTTAAGAAATTAAGAAGCGTATGGAATTTTAATAGTGTGAGATATGTGTGTTTTTTTGATTTTTTAAGATTTCGGGTTTTTGAATTTGATTTTATAAGGTGGTCTGCGGTGCGGTACGTTAATATATATAGCGGTATTATGGCGGTATTTTAACTTAGTATAGTATAGTTAATTTAATCATGTTTATTAATGATATATAATAAATAAATAAATAAATAAATAATGGAATATTATAATATGTACAAGTCCATAAGTTTCGTAATTCGTTAGTTAATTTGATAAGTTTATTGTAAAGCCACCTTTACAATTTTATACTTGAAGTAAATTCATATTTAAATTTGAATAAAGAATAAATTTTCCTTGATTATCATCACTTAAATCAACTTCATTTGATTCATTTGATTCATTTGAACTATTATTATTATTTGAGTCTTTGAATATAGGTAATAATAATGTACTTGGTTCAATTGAATGATGTTCTTCAATTTCTTCAATTGATGAATCTGATGAACAATGTGATAATAATGGTAATTCTGATTTACTTTCATCATTTGATAATTTTCTCTTATGACGTATAAGAATATTACCATCGTCTTGTATATTTATTAAATCACTATGATCATCTTTATTCTCATCTTCTGAATTATTGTGGTCATTGGAGTCATCTTTTTCATCATCTGAGTCATAATCGTAATCATATTCATATTCATATTCTTCTTCACCTTCACTATAATAATAATAATCATCTTCAGAATCAGATTCTTCATCATCATCATCATCATCATCATCTTCATCTGAATCTGAGTAATCTGAATCTTCTGAATAATCTGAACCTAATTCATCGTCATCATCATCTTCTTCTTCGACTTCATTTGTAGTTATTCTAATCTCTTTAGATGATTCCATGAAACTAACATGGTGTTCATTTACTTTATTCAATTTTTTAACTTCTTCCTTCTCTTGTTCAATACTTTCAAATGATATACTTGAAACAATAAAATTATTTTTATTTTTATTTTCTTTTTGTTGTTCATGTTTTTCTTTATTTAATTTATCAATTAAATTATCTAATAAATTAGCTTGACATACTAATACTCTCAAGTTAATATCATTTTTAGAAGCTTCTTTAGTTAATTTAGATTTAACTTTTGATGCTAATGAATAAGTATTTGATTGATTTAATGGTGAACGAGATACATAACTCATTTTGTTAATGTATCGAATAAGGAATTATTAAAGTGATAATAATAATAATAATAATAATAATAATAATAATTATAACTGACAGTAATAACTAATAATGACAAGAAGGACTATATGCGAAATAACAAGTATTTATAAAATAAGCCCTCACTTGTTTGAAAATGTCAAAAACAAGGTTTTTTAATTGTAAAATCTCGGGTCGGAATTAAGAATCTTTTATTTTTGCTACCGCGATTCTTTAATTTGTTTCTGTTTCTGTTTCTTATTCGGTGGGAATAAACGGACGGCAAATCTGTTTTGTTTCGGCTTCTTCGCGGAGTGATTTTTTTGTGTTTTTGGTGTTTGAGATTGAGCGGTTTTGCGTTTAGTGTTGAGTCAGGGAGTGAGGATTTGCCGATAGGAGTGGTAGGGCTATTGGCTATTGGCTATTGGCTATTGTACTGTTTTATAATGAATGAGTTATTATACATAGATAAGGATTACGGATTATGGATTACAGGGATTGGTGATACACTCTTATATATACATATTCAATAAATATAATAATAAAGCAAACGATTATTAATCAATCAATAATTTTTACTTGCTTGCTTAATAATTGTAATAGGTAATAGGAGATAACCCATAAATCCATAAATTATAAATCCATTTAACTCCTATTATAATCCGTTCACCGTTCGGGAAACTTTGTTTCTCTATTGGCTGGCTGTGGCAACTTAACTTACTTCCGCACTCACTCACTCACTCATCTTATTTAATCAACTATTGTGACTCCAGTTACTCTCGACAAATCACATTCTTTTCTTTATTTAAAATCCGCGGCGCAATTTATATTATTAAGTACATGTAACGTAGATCAATTTATTTAACCGTACCTTTTCGTATATGAACGAACCTGTTAAGACGTCACCTTTCCCATTTAATTAATTGATTACTGTCAATGAGTCATTCCACTTTTATTTATTATACTCATATGTTCATATGCTCATCACCTTACACTTTATTCTAAACCCCGAACTTCTTTGTATCTGTTGCTATTACTATTACTATTACTATTACTATTACTATTACTATTACTATCTATATCACAATAATAAATTACCACGCGATATTGTCCTTTGAACATGTCATATTCACTCTTACTAATCAACCAACCAACTCACTTTAACCAAGTAAAATTACACTGCCGAAAATAGCGAATCACTCCGAATTACACCGAATTTTTCTTCTCGTTTCGTTTCAGTATAAACAGCCGCGGCTGAATCAGGAAAGCAACCTCGCTGCTCGTTTATTCTAGAATTTTGGTGGTAATTGTAACTAATTGACTCTTATCTAGTAATATTTTTACGTGTTCTTATCTAATTTCATATAACTAGTTTCATATATGAACTATTATAAGCTTATAATCAACCAATGATTTATATAATCAGCAACTAATTGATTAACTAATTAACTAATTAATGTATCCGAATTAAATGCCGCAATAATTCACCAACATAAATCCCACATTATTTCTAACCTGGAGTACATATATACATAAGGCGTGTGTGTGTGTTTGTGTACCTTTTATTCAGATTCGGATATTATCCGATTTTTTTTTTTTTTTTCATCCGATACAACATTTTTTTAATTTCATATTATCGTATATAATTAGCTTTTTAACATCACCTTATTCATTTATTGTTATCTACAATTATCAGTTGATGAGTTTTTTAATTAGTTCATTAGTTGATTCGACTAGTGACGTAATTGAATGACGTAAACTAAACCTGTCTTATTGAGAAAATAATTTTTTATTTACAAAGAATATATTATATTATATTAAATTTATTTAAATTTATTTAAATTAATTAAACTAATGAAATCTACCAACTAGTTTCATTCCATTTCATCAATTCTTCAGCTTGTTTAATAACATCCTTTTGAGTCTTTTTACGCATATAAAAAATTGGACAATCTTTATTCGAACACAAGACTTCTTGATGCATTGATCCTTGACATCTTTGACATTCTGTCCATAATTTAGAAAATTTAACTTCTAATGAATTCATCATTGCTAATGCTTCTCCATATAATTCACCTGATTTTGATATACAATTTGAACATAAAACTGATTTATTGTTTCCACCACATCCATTATTCTTTAATGGAGTTTTACAATTTTTACAAAGTTCAACTTTTTTAGTAAATCTCATTAATCCACCTGTCTTTGCCGCAGCAACTGTAACTGTTCTTGTATGTGATCCAGTTAATAATTCCTTTGCCCTTCTTTCACCTAAAATTGGTTCGAAAATTCTAATCAATGGATTTGCCAATTGATTTTCAAGATAATATTTTGTATCAATTGGTAATGAATGTTCTAATACATATAATGGATCTTCTGATTTTTCATAATTCTTATCTCCTGCTGTCTTTATAATAACATATGCAACTCTATCTCCTAAAGTTGGTGCTGAACCAGCATCTCTCTTTTTCATCCTTTCTGCTAATTCAACATGTGCTTGTTTGGCAGTATAACTTGCCCCCAATGCTTTTGTAATCACTAATTGTGAAAGATCAATTCTATTTTGTAATAAATCTGCAATTGTCTTCTTAACAAATTCTTCTGCTCCTTTAACATCTCTTTCTTCTAATATTAATTCTAATACTCTTGTAATAACATATTGAACTAATCTACAATTATCTCTTCTCACAGTTTCAATACCTTTTGTATCCATCTTATCAAATTTTTTGGGATCTGTCCAATATAAACCCGCATATCTTTTCTTATTAATCAATAAATATGGATAATAAACTTTTTCAAACTCTAATTTAATAGGATTGATAAATTTGGTTGAAACATAATTTGCAGCTTCTTCTCCCAATTCCATACATTTTTCAAGATTATCATACCCAAATTTAACCATAACTGAATCTGTATCACCATAAATGACTTCTGCATCATATGGATGTCCATTCTTAATACTATACCTCTCTTGAACTTCATTCTTTGTCTGCTCAATCATCACTCTACCAAATGCTGTAACTGATGATGATATTGCAAGACATGGTAATTTACCAATTGTAGCACCTGTGAAACCATAAACCGAATTAGCAGATATCTTTAATGCTAATTGTCTACCATTTAAAACTTGTTTCTTAAAAGGGTCAATTTCATTTTTCAATTCCTTTCTTGCTTCTTTTCTTGCAGTTAATAATTCTTGAAGAATAGTAGGTAAAATCCCCTGTCTAAGTTGAGATTTAACAAAACAATCTCCATTCGGTGTTAATGTATAATCTTCATCTTTTTTCAAATTTAATCTTTCAATAGTTTGCTTATTCAAAAGAGTCGTATAACATAAATTATGAGCCATCATAATTGATGGATATAATGAAGCAAAATCTAATGTGGCAATTGGAACATCATAATAACCTCTCTTAGGTTCAATAACTGTAGCACCTTCATATTCTTCATTAACACCTTCATTTTTCATATTTGGTATAACTATATCAAGATCAAGACATTTACGAAATAGTTGTGATATAACTTTAATTTGTTGTCCTCTACTCAATAAAAATGAAAATGGAACACCTGTGACTCTGGCCATTTCTGTATAATTAACAAGACACATTAATTTTTCACACAATCTAAGTGGTAAATATGCATCTTTTAAACAATATACCGCTAATCTTCTTCTCGTTTCACTATTACCATTTTGTAAATCTGTAATAATAGAATGATGAACATCTTCTTTTTGTTCACCCAGGAAATGTGCAGAAACTGCATTCAATGTATACGATCTTAATTTATACTCTCTTTGAATAAATTGTAATAAATCTAATTGCATTCTACCTTCAATATTGATAACTTTATTCTCTCTAGTACCATATGCCCTAGATGAAAATGTAGAATCTTTAATCTCTTGTTTACTCGTCTTTAACCTACTGAAATATGGGAAACCATTCACTTTCAAAGTTGCAGCTCTATTGATCAAATAAGGTAAATCGAAATTGGCCGTGTTATAACCAATAATAACATCTGGATCCACTTTAACTACAAATTCTTTCCATTTTAATAACATCTCTCTTTCATCTTCATGTGCAAAAATTTGTGATCCAACAATTGGTGCACATGATTTAACTGTAAATACATTTCTTACAAATGGTACAGGATCACCCATCTTAGAAACAACATTGGCAATTTGAATTACTGGATCATGTTCAGGTTCAGGGAATATACCCTTTCTACCAGCACATTCAATATCAAATGACAAGACACGTAATGGTGCCATACTTAAATATTCACCTTCTGCTGAATGTGTAACTAAATCGGTATATGGAATTGTAACTTCTAATTGACATGTCGATACTCTATGACGTTCTTCAATAACTGTATATTTATCAGCTGGTGCTGTCATCCATGACATACCAGTAATCTTACAATCAACCATCATTCTCAACAAATATTGGATATTATCAAATGTCATAGATCCAGTTGGTGAAAATAATTCTTTAAACTGAATTTCACCTCTTTCAAAACCTGTTCTTAATCTACTAATATGTTTAGCATTGTTCACTATAACTTTTAAAAAGGGTAATTTGGTATTGTTATTATAACCCCAAATAGATTCTTTGAAAGATATCTCAATAGCTGTAATACCAGGGTATGATTCGTCCAATTGTGATTTCAGATCACCCAATAGATCAGGCGTTAAACCTTTTGGAACAGGAACGTATAGATAATGTTGAAAACCTGTGACATTACATAAAACTGAAAAACCTTCTTTACTAACACCAAAGAATCTTACTGCAGATTCTTCACCAATAGTTGTTTCTTCAGCATCAAGTTGTTGGAAAGTAATATTGTATGTCTTTGGATTAAAACCAATAAGATTTGGCCTACTCCACAATTGCGCTTCATCAGCTTTTATCTTATCCTTTTCATTACTCATTTCAAGCAATTCTTTCTCAAACGAGGTTTGATCGTTGTCAATCTGACTCGAAGTTAATTTGTCATGTATATCTTTAGAAGTAGGTGAAGAATGAAGAGGTAAATGATATCCTTTGCTTTGAATACCTTGATTTGCAACTGGTAAACTGTGAGCTGATTCGATTCCTATGGCGTTGCCGTCATCTAAACCAATGTCAAGATGACGTCTCTTGGCCACTCTTTCTCCATCATCGTAGTCAGGCGTACTGATCGATGGTGCCATTATTGTTACTTATAACTCTTAGGTATTCTGAAGAAGGACCTGACTATAGCAAAGAACTATATCTTTGATATATACTTCTTCAATAAGATAAGAACGCGTAGTAAGCAAGAAAAATAATTTTGACAAGGGCGCGTCACTTAGTGGCGCAGCTACTTATTTGCCTTTTTCGTGGCTGGTGAGATGGGGAAGGGCTTGAAATAGCATTTGCCTCTACATGAAGTCATCTCCAGATTACTAATTGGTTATAGATCACCATTATTCCCAACTAGTTCGCATACACAGGGGGAACAGTAGAGCCACAAGATATAGGCAATGCTCAACTTCACGGGAACCACTAGACGTAGAAACATCAATCTTGGAGGAAGAAGTTTGGTGAATAAAAACAAAAATTCGGTTCTACAAAATGCTCAAGCCGAACGTGCCAAAAGAGAGAAGCAGAGGAAAGAACTCAAGGCTATTATATCAATACAGGCTTCTACAAGAAGATTGTTGACTTGCACACAGATAAAGAAGCAATTGCGTGAAGAATGGCCCGATGATAAAGATAGTTCCGAACAAATGATTAGAAAGTTTTGTTTTTTCTTCAATTCATCTAATCAGAGCATAGAAACAAGTTTGAATCAACTTTTAAAACTTCAAGATATTTTAAATTCATGCAAGTTGATAGAATTTCCTCAGATATTGAGACAAAAATTGGTTTCTTGCCTCATTGAGTGTATTGAAAGCAACACCAATACCCCAGAGGTATCCTCGGCTGCATTTGAAATCTTCAAAGAGATATACAACAGTGATATCAATATCGATGATTTAAACATTGATTGGGAATCATTATCTAGTAGTTTGATCAAGTTGAGATCACATTTGAAGCTACTTGATGTGCTGTACTTTCTCAAAAAGACTCCTAATGTCTTTATGAAAGAATTAATGTTCAATAAAAGCATTATTGGTTTCCAATTGGACGATGTTCGTCATGACACAGAGGCTGACGAGTTATTAGGCCACATTGTCAAGTCATGCCTACAATTGGTATTGAACAATACTTCCGAGTTTAAAGACAGCTCAGATGCTGAAAAGTACAATCTGTTTGATTCTGTATTATTCTTGATCTTTTCCAATTTCACAACTTTTACCTCTATCGATGATATCTTCATAAGCGCTTGTACATTCATACTAGAAAATATCAAAGCAGGATTGAAGTTCAGCATAGACATTGAAACTTATCAAGACGATGAGGATACGATGGATATAGATCGTTCAAGACCCAATGAAATATTAGTTGGAGAAGAATCTTATCTGCGCTTGCTTAGAATCTATAGTATGGATTCATTGAAATTAGTTGCTTCCAGATTTTTGAATGATAACAAATTATTTCAAGTTGGATTGGATTACTTTCACGCTTTAATACATATTTTAACACCCACAGATGAAACCTGTGTGACTAACGAAAACCTTAGAAGTAGTCTTGTCGCCAAATTGATTGTATTATCATCTGACTACAACATCGTTCATCGCCTTTATGAAAGAATTAACAAAGGCTCATTTGTAGATGAGATTACTCATTTATTAGACCGCATAGAAATCACTGACGTATCAAGTAATAAATTATGGGATTTGGCCCTATCGAAAACAGATACAACATGGTGGCACTCATTTGATTTATTTCAAGAGTTATACTCTTACCTATTATATGTTTCCAGTGATAAAGATATATATAAAAAGGGAAAACTCTCAAAAAGCGAGTTTCTTTCATTCACTTTATTTTTGAAAAATTTCTCTATATTTGTTGTCATTGCAGGTAGAAAATTGAATACTGTAATCTCCAAACAAGATGACGCGTATTCTTACTTGCTCAAGAAATTTCCAACTATAGGTAAATTTAGTATCAGATTATTGAAGCAAATTTACCTCCGTAACTTGAAGTTTGGAATCATAAAAGATGATTTTTGGTTACTAAAATCGATCAAGTTCGACCCTAAATTGATCTCTTCTATTCTTGCCGACTTTCCGAATGATGATGAGGATGTCTCTTACAATGCATCCTTCTTTGATATATTTTCAAATAAGACTATTGGAGATTCGGGATCCATTAGATCAGTCACTGAGCAACAAACCAATACAGCTCTGATTTTGATTCATTTACCATTTATGATACCATTCGAGTTACGAGCAGAAGTGTTCCACTCATTGATTAGAGTTGATAAATTGAACCTCCCGTATCAACACCATTTTGATGGCTTGAAAGGAAGCGTTTCAAGAGACGATTTATTGAATGATGCATTCAAAGAGTTTTCCACAGCATCTGCAAGAGATTTCAAAGGTCCTCTTAGTATTTCATTTACTAATAAATTTGGTGCCGAAGCTGGTATCGATGGAGGTGGATTGACAAAGGAGCTATTGACAGGTGCTGTGGCTCAAGGTTTCAGTGTTTCACTCAAGAAAGAAGGTCCCGTAAATCTTGCAAGTCAACTTTTCCAAGCAACCAGTATGACTTATCAATTGTATCCAAATCCCCACATCTACTGGAGTCATAAGTTTCAACAGCAGATCAATAAAGAATTCAATAACTCAACGATTGTGTTTCCCTTAGAAGAAGAGGCACATCAATTGGAGATGCTGAAATTTTTGGGAATGATTGTAGGCAAGTGTCTATATGACAACATTTTGATTGACGTTTCATTTGCTCCATTCTTCCTGAGCAAATGGAGTGGTGGTATAGGTTCAATATCCGATCGTTTCTCGAAGGGACAAAAACCACAACAGTATCGTAACTCTTTACACGATTTGAAAGACTTTGATGCTGAACTGTATCAAAATTTGAATAAATTACTAGAAATGCCAGATGAAGATTTGAAAAACTTAGATTTAACTTTCACAATAAGTGAAAAAATTGCCGATTATGATGACAGTGCATTATTCAAATCCGTTGTGGCATCGAGAGGCAGCGATGTTCTAACTATCGATCTGATTCCTAATGGATCAAACATTGCTGTAGACTCGAGTAATAGACTCCAGTATATTTACTCAATCGCAAAATTCAAACTGGACCATAGCATATCTATCCAATCTAACTATTTCCTAGAGGGGTTGTTCAAAATCATCTCACCTATATGGTTATCCTTATTCAACCCTTTGGAGATCCAATTATTAGTCTCTGGAGGAGAAAAAGAGATTGATATTGATGATTTACGCAGTCATGTTGAAATTTCAGGATTTTCCAATAATAGTACTACAATAAATGAGTTATTTGATATATTGAAAAATGATTTCAGTCCTGAAGAGAAGTCAAAGTTTGTCAAGTTTGTTACTAGTTCAAGTAAAGCTCCTTTACTAGGGTTCAAAGAACTGAACCCATTGTTTGGAATAAGAAATTCAGGAACTTATGATTTGTCAAGATTGCCCACCGCTGCTACTTGCATGAATCTTTTAAAGATACCCGATTATTGTGATAGAGAATTGCTAAAGGCTAAATTGCTTTATGCTATCAAATCGGAAGCGGGATTCGATTTATCATGAGTGCTGAATTCGGGTTAGAATTTGCTGGATATTACTAAAGTTTAGGTTTTTAAGTATATTAAGTAGTGGTATATATATATATCTTTAATTTCTTAAATTTTTTTTATGAAAACTTTCATTTCCTTTTCGTCAAAGCTTCCTATAATTGGTCAATGATTCCATTAACTAATTTCTCAGAATCTTCGAACAAGGTAAACACCTTATCAGATACTAATTTTTCGTCGTGTAGTAATCTGACCATACTAGTAACTTCCTTGAAGAATTTGAAACCTCTTATCACCTCAGAGTATGGATTTTCATGAATGGTCTTGAATTTTTCATTAGTTTGTTCTATAGTTTCAGCCAAGCCAGATAAAATTGCTTCTTGGTCAGAAGCAGAAAGGGAAGAAGTCTTGATGTAGTACGTTTCCCAAAATGTTTGTGTTATTATACCTAATAGATTACTTGGTAAGGATTTTGCAAAAGGTACTTCTGATGCCAATTGTCTCCAATTATCGTTGCATCGTATAAATTTGGAGATATCTTCTCCATTTGACAATAGTAATGCTAATATATTGGCAGTAATCAATTCACTAACGTTGCTATTGATCTTATTCATGAGAGATCTGAATTGAAGTAAAGGTCTAGATACTTTACCTTGATAAGTGATTGATTTTCTGTTCTTGATTTGTAAAAGAGATACGATCTTGGAAATCAAAACACAACAATCCCTTTCTGATTGTTTTGCAGTGGATTTGAAATCATTGAGACTAACCAAATCTGATACAGTCAAAGTCTTTTCAAATCTCTTCAATAAATATAAGATCAGGAACAATTTATCACTATTAGCAGATTTAGATATTAATTCAAAAACTCCAGCACCCCACTTAGACAGTTTGAAGTCATCACTTATGAAATCCAATAAACACAAACTTCTCAAAGTGGAGGAAGCAATGATTTCGTAGTTTGAGGATATGTGTTGACCATCACTTGGTGCGGCAGGGACTTTGCATGAAGTAATGAACTCATCTGTGATAGAGAAAAGTAAAGTGTTTAAATCAAAAGACTTGGCAATCGAATGATGAACAACCAATGGACGAGTAGTAGCATAAATAGATGGAGAAAATTTTTGAGATAGCTCCAAACTTTGATAACCTTTCAAATATGATTTCAGTGATAGTTTTTTATTCTGGTAGTATCTGTTTAAGGAAGAGGTAAGAAGGTTCAATACTTTACCTTTTAATTCCAAAGCATCGTAATCGGTCACAAGCTTGGTGTATAGAGTAGATGTCAGCATATCAATTGGTAATCTTTCGATTGCATAATCGTGAATCAATATTTCACATAAATCAAAAACATTCAAACCAACAGATTGGTAAAAAAATAATTCATCTGGTAATCGCTGTCCGACCAATTGGTGTAAATCATTAGGGACTCTGCTAGAGTCTTGAGGAGGAACAGAGACTCCATTGTTAGAGTCAGGAGCTGATGTTACAGTCGAAGAGGATGCGGCAGAAGCAGGTGGTACAAAAACAGGTGCAACCAAAAAGGAAACATCAGTGTGTGATTGAATTGGTTCGATTCTACCATTTACTTTCAACACCGGCATGAATTCAACGGAGGAACAACCTTTTTGGAAAGTATCCATCATTTGAGAGTCTTGTAAGTTGAAGATAGCGTTGTAGATAGAACCATTATTCAAAACAAATTCACGCAAAGAAGAAAAGTTCGGAGTGGAAGGAATATGGGGGAAAATTTCCAAAACTGTTGGTTGGTAACCATTACCAACACACATAGCAATATCTCTCAATTGTTTTTGATTCAAAACAAGTTTACTAAGGACGTTATTCTTTTCAAAAAATTTGAAACTTCTGCTTTCAAGATCAATAGACCAAACAAATTTTTCTATACTATCAACCAAGAGACAATCAGTCGAGGAGTAAATAACATCAAGAATATCCTCCGATAACATGTAAGCTAATTGATTGACAGCGGAATAAGGAGCAACCAGAAATTCGATCTGTCTTGCATCCAACAATTCTAAAAATTCATTCATCAATGGTCTGATTGGTAAAGTTGAATTGAAATCCCTGAATCCGTCGTAGTATTTGTTTGCATGTCTATCATCCCAAGCTTTACGGATTTGGGTTTCCATTGGTAATGTTTCTGTAGTTGCATAATATTTGTATTGGTCAACAGTTTGCAAGCCCGGGAAGATGAAAACAGGAGTAATATTCAACTCTTGGAACGCTTTCAAATCGTTATCTAGTAAACCTTCAAAAGCGACTGGAAATCCTCCGATGGCTTGCAAATTAACATCCTTTTTTGAAGAAATTAGCTTGGAAATATAGTGTTCAGCATCAATACCAATTCTGGCATTTTTCAAAACTTCCAAGGCACATGTATTTGAAGACTTGACTTCAAATAGAAGACCTTCCAAATGTTTAACTGTTGTGATAAAACTATGGTTAGTAAAATATAACACTTCATTATATGATTGTGAAACAATGAATATGTTACTTACTGGGCATGATGAAAAGTTGTCGATATTGATAAAAGGAAAGGTAATGAGAGAGATATCAAATATGATAAAATGGTGATTTATCAGCTCAATCCAATTCTATGTATTGAATATACAGATTTTGAGCCTAATGATGGATGATGTAGTAACAATGTGGCCTCTGTCAAACAAGAATGTGAAATAACTGTGAATAGTGAAACCTCCTAAACTTGTCACGATGGATGGTGGTGAGTGCAGAAGAGACAAGCGACTCCCACGATAAATTCTACGACCCGTCGATGGGCCTCATGATATTAAATTTAGATCTGGAATCGTCCGTCGACGTGAAAATCGACGCTCTTGAAATAGTACACGTTGGGGCTTGCTAGACAGGACTTGAAATGGACAGTGTATGGATGATGAGAGTGAATGTAAAGGTTCCTTCACATTTAATTAGATTCCAATCCACCTTCTTCAAAGGATACCCTGTATACACCTCAATTCACATAGATCCACAATGAATAAGGCGTTTTCGATCCTCCTCGGATTCCTGCTTATGGTTCAATTGGCCTTTGCTACAAAATTTGACGAGATCAAGCTTTCATCTGGTGCATTCAAGATCACCGATAAAAATTATGAAAAGATACTTGGTGAATACAGACAAGATTATACCGTTGTTTTGTTTCTCACTGCTGTATCTCCAAGTGTTGGTTGTACACTCTGTAGAGAAATGGGCCCAATTTGGGATACTATTGCCGACTCATACAATACTAATTACAAGGCCAGAGGTAATGCAGACGATGAAAAAGTTTTGTTTGCAATTAGTGATGTTCAAGATTCCTTGACCTTTTTCAAGAAACTCAGTTTGAATAATGTGCCAAAGGTTTACATCTTGAAGAAGGGATTTAATACCCTTGAACCAGATTTTGAATATCCATTTGTCACAGGTAATCATATCGAAGGTATTTCGCAATGGATTTTCAAGTCTTTACCAACATTCGATAGAAATTTACTGAAAATTGTTGAAAGAACCGATTATTCCGCAGTTGCTATCAATGTATTGGGAGTTGCCTTTTTTATGTTCACTGTTTATTACCATCGTAAGAAGTTTTTGCCTCTTATTACCAAACCATCAGGATGGCAGAGTTTCAGTATTGTTTTAATCATTTTATTTACCACTGGTTACATGTATAATGTGATAAGAAACACTCCATACAGTAAAACAGGTAATGACAGAACAGAGACTTATATTGCACCAGGACAACAAAGTCAATTTAGCGCTGAAACTCAAATATTATCCATTGTTTATGGAAGTTTAACTATTGCAATGATCTTATTAATCGAAAAGATTCCAAAAATTGAAAGACCACCTCTCAAACTTATAGCTACAATTACAGCTGTAGTTGCCATTTCATTTATTTTCAATATATTAGTCGCCATCTTCCGTCAAAAAAGTAAAGGATATCCTCTTTCTCTTTTCCCTTAGATCATGGTAATGAACTTCATATTTATAGAAAAATATTACACCAGAAAAAAATACTACATAAAAAGCTACAGAAAATCTACACAAAGCTACATAAAACTATATGAAAGTACAAAAATAATGTTGACGAAGCATGTCTGAAGCTTTTGTAATAGAATATACTAAATAAAGTTCTCGTTCAACATAATTACCCCATAAATATGAACAAAATTAAATGTCATTATCTTTAAACTCACCCAAATCTCCATAATCGTCATCAATCTCGTAGTCACCATCATCATCGATTCCTAAATTTGTTACCATTTTGTCCACCCTTTGTTCGACTTTACTCAGAATTGAGTTTATTTTTTGCAATTTCAACTTAGTGGCATTTATTTTATCTGTGTATTCCTTTACTGTATCTTTGTATACAACAAGCAATGATTTGGAGGTATTTTCTTGCTTTTGTCCATTTAATTGAGACCCCGAGATTGATTTGGGGGCACTTCGTACGGTTGCACTCGATAGAGTTCTTCTATGGTTCAATTTACCTTGCTTAATGTCGTCTTTATTTTCATCGTCATACAAATGCTGAGGCGCACCATTCAATATCTCGTCGGTATCCAATAACCTATCCTGTAGTTTTTTCAATGTGTGCGATAATATCATTTGCGACTCATAAAGTGACTGAAGATTCAAATGTAATATCTCCAATGGAGATTCAATCAATGATTGAACTGTGAGTTCCATCGGATGGATCTGTAATGGTTCTTGACCGTGATTTGAACTTTGAGACGGAAATTGTACACCTGTGTTATCCCGCCGTAGGTTCAATTCGGAAAGACCAGTAGACTCACCTACAGGATCATCATTTCTGTTTGGTAGACTCATAATCTGTTGATCAATATAGCATTAGGGCCCAAAATGCTTTTAATTCACTGTTCTATCTCTTTGACAGCGGTGGAGATTTAGATAACTTTAGATAGGGCTGAGAAATTTCTATGGCGAGAGAGTACGAGGAAAAAAATCAAAGAGAGCCTGAAAAGATTACAAGATAGCAAAAGAAGAGCTCTGATAAAGAATTCATGAAGCTGTGAGTAGAGTTGCAGAACTATATACGTGCCCATATACATCATGTTTGCAATTGGACATGCTGGAATATCACTCCGGGCAGTAGGATTTAGATTCAAATCCACTTCTAGCCGTCCTTTGCTTCTTGATATACTACCAAAGAGAAAAATGATCAAACGGATGTTATTTGATATGAATTCTAAGCAAACTATAGGGAAGTACATGCCTGTGATAGAGAAGATATACGAGAATTTGGATAATGAAGATACGGATACAAATGTAGAGGTACCTTCAAAGTTTGGAGGGTCCGACTTAATTCTGTTTCGTAACTTGTTAAAGGAAGTGAGGACTCAGACACACACAACAAATAAAAACCTCGTGGACTTGGAAGAGGCATTAATAGATAAAGCTGCTGAAATGGGAGATAGAGATGCCATCACAATTTTGTCATTTAATGCTAAGGATGATATAGGATTACAAGAGTTCAGTGAAGAAGATCGTGAATTTGCCGAAGTGCAGATTAATGAGTTACTCAAACTTGAACATCCATTGACTTTAAAGATGGAAGCTGACAGTTTATTCAGAGAAAATCAATACAAGGAAGCAGTAGAGTATTACAGAATGTTCTTGACCAAAGATAATGAATCTTTCCTAGCCGCAGATGTTTACAAGGTGCTAGGGATGATTTCCTTCCAAAATGCCGATTTATTACAAGCCAAGTATTTCTTTGAAAAGAGTCTTAACCTTGCACCCCCTAGTAAAGTCTCACAAAGTCATTACATGTTAGGTTTAATATTTGAAAGCGATCCATTGAGATCAAGATACCATTTAGAGATGAGTGCTCAACAGGGACAGAAGGAAAGTTTCAGCAATTTAGGTTATCTTGAGTTGAATTATTTCAAAAATGCATACAAAGCTATTCAATGGTTTAAACTTGGGGGAGAGATCGGAGATTTGGATTGTCTTATTGGATTGTATGACTCATACATGAAAGAAAAGGATTGGGACTCAGCGAAGAAAATGCACGATACTATCTTGCGATCATTAACTACTCTTGAATCTAAAATGACTGTTGACCAATTCAAAGAACTAAGAAAGAAGTCATTAGAGAGGCTACAAGAGGAATTAGGTGTAGATCTCTCGAATGGCAGTGAAACTGATGCATTGAATAATGCCGGAGGGTCAAGATGGACTTTGTAATTTTAGATGTTTGGTGATATGCAAAATGCTAGCTTGAGAATTAATATATATGTACATAGAGATATCAATATAATGACTCGTTATATCTATAGATTATAAGGTTTCCAGTTCTTCTATAATCCCAATGAAACCTGCTATTGAATAAGGTCTCGTCGATTTCATATTTCGAATCAAGGAGGAGTTCATCAAAGAATGATTTCATATGCTCAAAGATGATCAAATAATCGGGCCAATCGTGTGGATAAGCACCGTATCTGTCAAAGGAATCTTCGACTCTACTAACTTCAGTTAATCTAGGAAAATTAGCAGCTATGAACTCAGTTGGATCATCATAAAACTCATCACTTTCATCTCTATACTCAAGTAATCCTTCACTCGATTCCAAGTGTAGAGGGGGCTCACAAGTCAAAAACCAGAGGTCAGCAACGCTTGGGTCAAGATGGAAATGACTTTGAAAAGGGGTGGAGTGACATGGGGTCATGAAACCTATAGTTATTGGATTTTGTAAATTATCCTCTTCTACTGATGAGAGCACTTTATCTCTCAGTAGAGAAGTAATTTGTATAACTCCACTTTCATGAATTTGAGTGAAATAGAATCCCAAGAACACATTCACAACAAGTGTCCCTACCAAGAGAATAATGAATGTGACTTTGGAAAGTTTTGTATCAATATGAAGTAAACCATAACTTGCAAATAACAAGAAAATGGGCTTTAGTGGATATATGAATCTAAATTCTTTATGGTGAATGAAAGAAAACATGACGAGATATAAAACTGATGCAACTATTAGCCTTGTCAAAATTGATTTTGTGGATTTGCTGATATCAACTGAACGATGGTAGAACCAGAGGCCAATCAGCATGAATGGAAGATAAGTTAACATCAAGATAGGCACCGCTTGCAAGAAATAGAAGTCGACCCTTGAAACTCCATAAAAACTGGATAAAGATTTCACAACATTAAACTCCAAAAATTTCATCAATGGAAAATCCCAGTTAGAGTAGAATGAGTAATCTATCAGGGAATTGAACGACAGAGTTGCCAATGAAAGGAGGAGTGTAATCACTAATAATTTGATCTGTTCCATTATACCATGCAGTTGTAAGAGTAAGTTTCCACCGAAGAAAATCCAGATTATACTATTAGAGGGTCTGATAATGCATGAAACAACGCCAATAATTACCGATTTGACATAATCACTCAGTTTGAAGTTTCTTCGAATAGGAAAGTAGTAAAGCCCAACAATGGTCAATGTCAGCTCTAAAGTGTTGGAAAACGATCTTGTGATACAAAACCAATTGAACGCAGATGTTAGACTCAGTAAGAGAGTCAATTTGGATAAAAGCTTATCACCAGTATATTTATATGAAAGCTTGTAAATGTGAACTTCGCCGATCGAAGTGATGATTGCTTGCAGTACCTTGGGTAAGTTGATTATGTACAAGTATCCGAGATCATAGAAATCACAAAATTTGTAAACAGATGCAAATAATAAAGGATGAATAAAACTCCGTAACCCCTCTCTCCATTCCCAAGTGAGATAACCATATTGATAAACAAGGTAATGTGCAGGCTCTAGAGCTTGCCAATATTCATCTGCCTGGAAGAAAGTCTTCGTGCTCAGTGCGTTAATAAGCCGTATGGATAGTACTATCCAGAACAGCGTGAATGTGTTGTCTTCTGGGAGCAGTAACTCCACATATTTCTTTAAGATAGCCATTAACGACCTTCAATCACTTCCATAAGCCCAAGTGCGTGCAGCTAACCAACAGATCAAGTTCTATAAAACCCAACTGAAAACCAGACACCAAATATGAATGCATATCTGAGCCCACGCTTCCCTGCAGATACTTTTCAGGCAGTGCTCGGGGAATTTTGTGTACGGTACACACCTTCCAAGAAGACACAGGGCGTAGGCAGGCAGATCCGACAAAGGCCTACAACTGTTATAGCAGAGATTTGAAAATAAGCACATAAAACTTCTAGTAGCTTCATCAAGTTATTTACTGCGTCCTTCCACGATAAGACTGCATATTTGGCACCTGGAAAATATCTCCTGATCATGGATTACGGCGACCAGGACAATCCTTTTGCTCTCAATAGTGCACAGGAGTCTCAACAACAGGGACTCAGCCCCTATGGTTCATCCAGTACACAAAAATCCAGGGAAAGGACAGACAAAGGTGCACAATTGGAGGAACTCAAGGCAATTAAAGCCAGGAAAAGAAGTCACTCTCTTCGAACTCAATTGTTCAATAGAAATATATATGATTCTACATTTTTAGGGTCTACTCCATCTGATCCGAACACCTCATCCAGCCCGAGCAATCCTGGATCATCGCATTCTTTTGTCAGGGACCCCAGACTGGTCAGTATCAATGAGCCAGACACATCATATACTTCGAATGATATCGAGTTATTCAAGGTGGAACCGGAAGGGAATAATTTTCTTGGAGAAGAAGTAGAAGAAGATTTCCAAGAACACAGTAGATATAACCCGGGATCTAACTATACTACTTCATCCCAATTGAAAAAATCAAAGATCAAAACTATTCGCAGCTTTACAAAAAGACTCTTGGGTATCGATGAGCCATTACCTTCTGTAGGTGGTAGAAATGTTCCTTTGACTTTTGATATAACTGCATCAATCGAGCCTTATCAGACAAATCCGAAAACCAGTCAAAAGTTATTGCTGGATGCTAGAACCCAACAACCATATATCAACAATCTTATCACTTCTTCCAAATACACGGTTTTCAGTTTTATTCCAAGACAATTATATGCTCAGTTCTCCAAGTTAGCAAATACTTATTTTATGTGTGTTGCTATCATGCAATTGATCCCCTCTTGGTCTACAACAGGTACTACTACTACCATCATTCCACTTTCTATATTCATCACTATTTCAATTTTAAGAGAAGGTTTTGATGATCTAAGAAGACATAGATTGGATAAAGATGAAAACAACAGATTCACTACTGTATTGTCATACAATAACACTTCTTCAATGAACGGTATGGGAACCAACTACAGATCATCATTTGCAACTTCTTCAACTTTACTGAGGGTGGAACAAAGTTTTGATGATGACTATGCTGACAGTGAAGATGAGGAAGATGATTCATACGATGATGATGGGCTCAACTATTTTGATGATGGAGTACCGGCAGCTTCATCCTCCACCAATACATTTGCGGATGACGCCAAATTACGCAAATATAGATTGGTACCCACGCGAACAAGATGGAAAAATGTCAAAGTTGGTGATATAGTTAGACTAAGATGTGATGAATGGGTTCCTGCTGATATGATCCTTTTAACATCAAGCAACGAACTCGGCGAGGCATATATTGAGACCATGGCGTTGGATGGTGAAACCAACCTCAAATCTAAATCACCTAATCCGGATATTCACGCAATGTGCAACAAAGCCAAGAAATTATCCAATATTAATGCAACTATATTAAGTGAAGATCCAAATCTTGATTTGTATAATTTTGAGGGTTCTCTATCGATGCCTTCTCCAACTACCAACGAAAAGAAAACTTATCCCTTAGGTCCAGACAATGTTGTATATAGGGGTTCTATATTGAGAAATACTGATTTTGCACTCGGTTTAGTCATATTCACAGGTGAAGAGACTAAAATCAGGATGAATGCTATCAAAAATCCAAGAATCAAAGCACCCAAACTTCAAAGGTCAATAAATATGATTGTTTTGTTTATGGTTACTGTTGTTTTAAGTTTAAGTGCATTCAGTACCATGGCTGAACGATTGTTTTTTGATAGGGAGAAATCCAAAACTTGGTATTTGTATGGAGAAGATGCTGGTGTAGCTGCGACTTTCATGGGATTCATCATTATGTTCAATACTATGATTCCGTTATCATTATATGTTACCATGGAAATTATCAAAGTGATGCAAATGCTTTTACTGCAATGGGATTTGGATATGTATCATCTGGAATCCAATACACCCGCAGAAGCAAGAACTGCTACCATTCTCGAAGAATTGGGTCAAGTTTCGTATATTTTTACAGATAAGACAGGCACCTTGACTGATAACATTATGATATTCAGAAAGTTTTCAATTGCTGGTACTGCATGGATACACAATGTTGATATATTAGGCGCTGAGATGGAAGGTCAAGCAGGTAGAAGTAGAAGTCCTTCTTTTGACAATTCAGAATTACATAGAGTTAGGTCAGCCTCCCCAAGTGGACGTGTTAGATACGCTGGTAGACCTTCAATGGCTACACTGAAATCAAGTGCATCACAACAACATAACAGCTTGCTTCAACCGGGTGCTCCGTATAGAAATGGAGACTCCTCTAATAATCGTCATCAACAGCTTTCGAGACCAAGTGTCAATCCAAGTCTAGTAACAGCGAACACATGGGAATCAAAACTGCATCAACAAGAACAAAGTAGCGATATTGGTGATTCCGGAACCACACCCAAAATTAGATCATCTTTAGAACTAATAGAGTACCTACAAAGTGATCCACCAGGATTATTTGCTAAGAAGGCAAAGTTTTTCTTATTAACATTGGCCCTTTGTCACACCTGTCTACCTAAGCATGTCGAGAAGAGATCACAAGGCTACAATAGTGATGACGACAATGATGACTCCGTGGAAATAGAAAGTCTACGCGTTGATGACGGAAATAGGGAGATTGAAATGAATGGCAATGGGAACAATGGGGTTACTAGAGTTGAAACTAACGATAGTTCTGATGATGACATAGATTATCAGGCATCCTCGCCGGATGAATTAGCCCTTGTTCAAGCTGCTTCAGACATGGGTTATGTTGTGTATGATAAGAAGCAAAAGAAGATGACACTGAAGACATATCCGAAGGGATTTGACGAGGAACCAGTGATTGAGACGTATAACATATTAGACGTTGTTGACTTTACAAGTTCAAGAAAAAGAATGTCCGTTGTTGTTGAGTTTCCAGATGGAAAACTTTGCATGATTTGTAAAGGTGCAGATAATATCATTCTTGAGAGATTGAGGAATTCTCAAATGGTACAAGAGAAACAAAGAGAATTGGTTAGAAATGTCAGTCAAAGAAAGAAAACAGAGGCTGATTATGTCTTGAATAGGAATTCGATGGAATCAGGTAGACCCTCTATGTCATCATTACGTCAAAGTTTGAATTTATCATCGAACAATCCAGTTTCTCCGCCTTTGCCAATAGGCTCATCATCTTTGGCGGTTGATCATTCTTCATCTGGAAATATAGACTCCGTTCTCTTAGGTGGTAATAGTAGCTCAACTCAGTATGGCGGCTCCGATGATGACAAAGTGAATGAACTTATGGAGCAATCGAGAAGATCATTCCAGTTGCAACGGGAACAAAGGTATGGCGATCTTTTATCATTGAACCACAATAATTATATTCCATCTGATCAATTAGTATTGAATGATGAATATGTATTGGAGAAAACATTGGCTCATATTGATGAGTTCTCTACAGAAGGTCTAAGAACTTTGATGTATGCTCATAAATGGCTAGATAGAAAGACTTACAACGATTGGGCAGAGAAATATGCAGCCGCAAAAACTTCATTGATAGATAGAGCCAAGAAAATCGAACAGATTGGTGCTCTTCTTGAAGATAATTTAGAACTAACTGGTGCTACTGCTATTGAGGATAAATTACAATTAGGTGTTCCTGATGCAATCGAAGGATTAAGAAGAGCTGGAATCAAATTATGGATGCTAACTGGGGATAAGCGTGAAACAGCAATCAACATTGGTCATTCTTGTAAGTTGATAAAAGATTACTCAACAGTTGTAGTATTATCAAATGAAAACGGTATTGACGATTTGAGTACTATGATTACAGCCGCAGATCTTGAAATTAATGCAGGAAATGTGGCACATAGTGTGATTGTAGTTGATGGATCAACTTTAACAGATATAGAAAATGACACGACATTGATGACATTATTTATTGGCTTAGGTGTTAAGGCAGATAGTGTTATTTGTTGCCGTGCTTCTCCATCTCAAAAAGCTAGTATGGTTTCTAATATTAGAGCTTTAGACCGCAAAAAAGTTACATTAGCTATTGGGGATGGTGCCAATGATATTGCCATGATTCAAAGTGCAGATGTTGGTATTGGTATTACCGGTAAAGAAGGTCTTCAAGCTGCAAGAACATCGGATTATTCAATTGCACAGTTCAGATACTTAATGAAACTATTGTTGGTTCATGGAAGATATAATTACGTTAGAACATCCAAGTTTGTTCTTTGTACTTTCTATAAAGAGATGCTGTTCTATTTGACTCAGTTGTTATATCAAAGATACACACTATTTACAGGTTCTTCATTGTATGAATCATGGTCATTGTCAATGTTCAACACATTATTCACGTCTTTACCTGTGCTTTGTATTGGTATGTTTGAAAAAGATCTAAGACCATCAACTTTACTCTCCATTCCAGAGCTTTACTCCAAAGGTGTCAATTACGAATCATTCAACCTTAAGCTATTCATTATCTGGGTTCTATTAGCGGCATCTCAAGCCGTTACATTATGTTTCTCTCTATGGAATGTGTATGGATTCCCAGCAACCTTGGATAACACCACTTATCCATTAGGGTTTGTATTATTTACAGTGTTAATTGTGATCATCAATACCAAATGTAATGTTTTGGAGATGCATTACATTTCAAAGATTAACATGGCTTCTTGGGTTACTTCTGTCGTTGGTTGGTTTGTATGGTCCTTACTGTTAATTGGATTATATAACTCCAAGGACTCTCCGATTTTCTACGTTAAAAGTGGTTTGACTGAGCATTTTGGTAAAGATATTACGTTGTGGGCAAGCATTCTTTGTTTGATATTCATTGGACTTATCATTGATTTCATTTTCCAAACTGTCAGGTTGATCCTTTTCAAGAATGATACCGATATATTCCAACAACTGGAGAAAAATGTAGATATCAGAAAGAAGATGGAGATGTTATCATTCGATTATTTGAAACAGAGTTGGTTATGGAAACATGATAGCAGTGAAGAATACGAAGATCTTGAAAATCAAACTTCTTTGAAACAGACAACTTACAAGTTGAAATCCTTCATAAGAAAAGGTAGTACCCTTCCTAGTAGACAAACAAGACGAAGAGCAAGTACATTGATTAATCCTAAAGAGCCATTGCCTGGTTCACCAAGTATTGTCAAACTAGCTTCAACAGAAAGATACGAAGAACAGTTATTACCAAGTGGTAAGATTGTAAGACACAGATTGAACAATAGTGGCGATGCTGATGGTAATGGTAAATATTCCAGAAATAGATTCAATCATTTATTCAAGGTTGAGGAAGATGATACTATGGAGGATTTTACGAATGGCGAAGAAATTGAAGATATTCTTGAAAGGAGACAAAGGCAATTGGACGAGTCCTGACCGAACAAACAGCAGATAGCATAAAAAGAAAAGTAAAAAAAAAACGCAAAAAAAAAGCACACACACATACTATAGATTTCATAAAACATACATATTATTAAGTAAGTGATTTTTCAAATACATACTCCAATGAAAAACCTAAATTTCGTTATGTAACAGTTCACCGAGCACTATAAGAAACACATTCATATGCCAAGACTATGAGGGTGGGCAAAAAGAAAAGGCGCCGATCTATCTAATCTTTATTATTGATGAAAGTTTGCATATCGGTAAAGGAATACCAAAACCAAGAGACACTTGTACCAAGCTGATATTCGAGGATACTCAACAGCCAGGGAAATTAATCTATGCCATATCCTATTGTTGCGTACATACACAATTCAAGGTGAGAAAAATACTCACAGGAAAAAAGCTAATTTTCCCTCGGATCAATCACGATCAGAATTTCGCATCGCTTTTCACAACACAATTGCATATATTTTCTACGCTTTTTTGTTTCTGTGGCACCCTCGTCAAGGAGGCTGAACTGCAATGGGTCTGCCGTTTATGATTACCTTGACAGATAAAGCTTTTTTGAATTGATAAAGCTCGGGCATTTGCGAAGTCTCTGTGATTGTAATACTTTGATGAAAGACAAGATATTCTTTCAAGACTTCAATTGTGTGATATCAATTCGCACATTGCTATGGGACTGAGATTTTCAGGTACACGAAGTAAATAGGAAACCAGAAAAAAAAACACAAAGACATACACAAAGATTACTGTACATTCTTTTATCGAAAAGCACGTCAAAAATTTCAGAACATGGAGAATCCCGATGTTTGACAGACTATTGGTGTCATTTGAAATTAGGTAGCATACGAAGTTAAAGATAAGGGTACCATATTGATGTGTTTCATGTCGATGATTGCATGGCATTTCAATGGTGAGTACTAATGAAGATCTAGAATCTTTTGATTGAATTGAAAACGAGCTTGATATGAAAAGCGATTTCGTATCAATCAATCACGTAAACTTAGCAATGTGAGTGCATGAAACAAGAAGGGAAGTTCGGAGAATCTCAATTAGGAAGTTAACGGGGAGGTGAACGCACCGTGATCATCACTACATCGTTCTATACATAACAATACATGCACGTCCTCAGGAGAAAATTTTTTCTTATTGTTTGTCTCGCACCTCATTGAAGAAAATTTTTTTCTAGGTAAACTGAGAAGTTTGCTGGGGGCATGTGTTCAGGCGTCGAGGAATGCCCAACAAACCTTGACTAAGGCGGGAATGCAAGGAGAATGGGGAATGGGGAGTATTACAAAAAGTTTATATATATACACTTCCTTGAAAACATAGGCCTGTGTAATTACTTATATTTCGGTGTAAACTGACATATGAATAAAATGCAATCTAAGTTAAGCCTTTGAGTGAATAGGTATGTACAAAGTAGTCCTAGAAACATATCCAGTGTTGAAAAATATGTACTAAAAATAAAATATAGAGATAAATCTGCTGTAGGAAGTGTTCCATGATATGCAGACGGGATTCTCACGAGAAAATTTTTCCTTTAGCTAAGGTACATGACATGAAAATTTTTCACGCGCTGCTTATTTTTTTATGGGGTCAATATTTGAATGGGGAATCACATTTTAGCCACAATTTAAAGGCATGTATCATAATGCCCGGTGTATCTTTCACAATGTGTTTTATTTAGGGTGGATGATCAGGCATTTTTTTTTTGATCAGCTGATATGGACTTTGTTTATGATCACCAAATCCTCTATCCTTATCTTGAAACTTGGCAACTCATAGCTGCGTTTCAGTCGAGGCAATATGTTATCACTTTCTCCAAGGTTAACTTGTAAAATACATCGAGCAAAATAACCTCGCTAAAAGATGTTTCGATTTTTTGATTACAGGTCTATCTAACTTGATAGAAATAATGGTCTTACATCTGAAATTCCATACTTTTCCAGCGTATAGAATGTTCTAACAAGACGGAACTAAAAAATATGCCTATGTACATACGAGGCTAAGTGCAGGGACTTTTCAGAAGTGAATGTGTCTATAATTGTATATAATAAGGGACCAAAAAAAATTCAAAGTTTATTTATTTCAGAGTCAGAAAATATATCAAAGGCGACGTACAATTAATTGACTCAATCCTGAATTTGGCAATTAGACAACTTCAATGAAATACCTGGTCTACTTCGGAGTTCGCCTTAAGGAGGCAGTGGTTTTCAAGAAAGGATCATCGTGTCCTTGCTCACGATCCTCTAATTAAGGAAGAAGAGAAAGAAGTGTATGCAACGAATAAAAAATATATTGATTAACGATCGTCTCTTAGTACCGAAATAGGAAGGAATTATGTACCAAGTAATTATGTATATAGATTGTAAAAATGCAAACCTGAAATGATCAGAGATAAAACAGAATGTTAATCGAAGATTTCAGTACTTGAGATAGGTGCGGAATACTGCAAAGAAAGGAAAATCATAAGATCAGTTGAGAATTTCAGTCTAAAACATGATAGACCAATACGAGAGGTATGTTGAAGTGAAGCAAAGGAAGAAAATGTCTATTAAACTATAGGCGAAAAGTTAAGGTCATCTGTTGGTAAGGGTATAGATTGTATGACAGGCCTATGCGACCAGCAGTACAGCAGCTGCGGGGAAAGGGCCTGTACCGGCTTCCTAGTACATGGCGCGCAGTGCGCAGCTCGGGCAAATATTCAGAATATGAGGCAGTTACTGGACTTCTCTGCAGCACGGACTTGCATGGAGCTGCATAACGCGTGCCTAAGTGACGGGACTTGTGATCCTGGCCTACTACGAGCGTGATCTTGAAAAGATTTTTTTTCTCCTGTCTGTGTACATGTATGTGTGTGGTTTGTTTTGTTTATGCATTACTTCTCCAAGGTAATTTTTCAAAAAGATATAAAGTTCCAGTTATATCCTCTTCTTAATTGTTCCGTATGAAGATGGACATATTGTCTGAGTGTTTTGGTATTAATTGCAAATCACAACAACAATAATACTGATCATCAAGCTATATCCTCACTATTTCTATACCGCTAAACGCATATAAATTATCGCTACTGAGAGAAATCACAGGTCTTCCTTGCACCATCAGCAGCTATATACATCAAATAAGTTTCAACTTTACCACTGTGTGTACCATATTCAATCACTATTTAGGTACATACTTTATCAATATTCTGCTATCTACTCCATTGCATAATCCATATACACACTCAACTATCCCTTTACTCCTTCACTCGCTCATACATACACACTCCACTCACATTCACTTAACTTAACGGCCACTGAGAACAATCAAATCACCGTAGCCGCGCCGATCGACGTTCATTAAGTAAATTGAAAGAAAGAGATTGTACCAATTAGTTAGGAAAGAGAAATAGAGAAGAAAAACGTTTTGTTTGGGCACTGACTGTCATACATTAAGCAATTCTTTTTTTAACTCTCCTTTAATCCTATCTATATTTTCAATTTACCATCTCTAAAGATCATAATCAGCTACACTAATTATTTAAAAGTGAGTATCATTCGTTTTTTCTTCCACTGACTCAAGGGTTTCCATCAGTTGGATAAGGAGAGAGCTCTTCTCAATAGTTAAGGGTTCGATAAAAATAAAGGGTTTAGTGTTTTTTTTTCATTATTATCATCAATTTATACATTGGGTGATTCATAATAGTTTAGTTGGTGCAGGTTTCCATTTAGACTATCAATTCATACAAACTGGTTTTGCTGGCTTCACCTATACTTTTCAATATGGCAAAAGATTCACAAAGTGCTATTAGCCCTGTTAAATCTGAGCAGGCATCACCAAGTTATAATCAATATTTAGCCAGCCAAAGACAATATAATGGGCAAGTACAGCGAGATGAACCTCGTCATCATGATATTCCTCAACAACAGCAAGATGAGCAATTCAGCCTTCCTTTTGTTCCACGAATGCCATCCTCGAGTTCTCCATCTGGATCTACTGGTTTAGGTTCGATTGGACCTTTCTCTAATAAGGTTAAATCAACACTCGATGGAACAAATGAATGTTTGGATAGAGTTCAATTACAGAGTCAAGAACCAGTTTTGAGCTCACAAGGTTTTAGTTTGTCGTCATTGAACAAACAGCTAGCCTTTGTGACTCCTGTTCCCGTTCCCCCACCTCAATTGAAAACTGCTTTATCTCTGCCCTCAACACAGAAAGAGGTACCTCAATTGAAGACATCATTATCTCAGCCAGTATTACAAGCAGATCATCAACTACAATTGCACACACAACCACCAATGAATCAACCAGCTCCACTTCAAGGGTTTCATTCACCAATGCTCATTGGCCCTCAATTTGTTCAACACCCACATCAAATCCATCCTCCTCATCCCCATGGTCCAGTTGGTCAGCCCGGTTATGTTCTTTATCACAATACTAACTTCAAGGTTCCTTTTAATTATCCACCAGGCCAGTTCGATAGACCCTTTATTATGAATGGGAGTCCGGAAGGTATGGACCCAAGCTATAATTCAAGTTCCTTGTCTTTGATGAGAAATAATTTAGATGAATTAGAGTCAAATGGTGATCCCAAGTTTAATACGGAGTACTATAACCAAGCCTTTGGCTTGCATCCAGATTCTACTCCTTCAAATTTTGAAAATCAACCTCATCTCCAGCATCAACATCAATTACAGCAGCAGCAATTCCAGCTTCAACTACAGCAGCCTCAACAGCAACATCAACAGCAAATTCAACAACAGACTATGGCTTTTGATGGTTCAAATAGTTCCTCACATCACAATTCACTTTCATCAGAGGTATCTTCACAGAACTACGAGAACTCCAATTCATATGCTTTAGATTTAGGTGAATCTGATGAACAATTCAATAACAATGATATTCATGGTGGTGATTTTCATCTTTTACCAACTTCAAACTCAAATTTCCCTAATACAAACTTTCAATTTGGTAATGATGACGCTAACACCTTGCTAGGTTCAAGTTCTGGTGGCGACTTGTACTTGAATGATCAGAATAATCTACTGCTCCATGGGGATAGTAATGAATCTGAAGCTCTTCATTTGGAAAACATCAACACTTCTGGCAGCAATATACCGGACGATGGATTGAATAACAATAATGTTTCATTAAGTGGTATGGGTTACTCTTCGGTCTCTTTGGATTCTCAAAGCAACTCACAACAACCAAAGAGATCAAGAGCTTCTGGTGAAAATTTGAATTTCCTTATCGACGAGTTCAATAAGAACTCAAATCCAAGTTCATCAATTAGAAAAATGATTTCAATCAAAACTGGTATGTCTGAAAGATCTGTTCGTATTTGGTTTCAAAATAGAAGAGCAAAGGCAAGAAAGTTGGAGAAGCTCAATCAAAATGATCCTAACTATTCTCAAAGTTCAAGTTATGAAGTGATGGGTACAAATGGTGCAAATGTAAATATGTACAACAATGGCAATTACAGCAATAGTACTTCAGATATGATTATTGTCAGTCCTCATCAGAATAACACCAACACATTCACAAACCAAGGCGATAATGATGGTGAATACACTGGCAAGAGCTCTCTATCTTCATTTCATAATCATTCAAAGTTACCAATATTGATAAATGAAAAATATTCACTCGTTGATTCACTTTCAATTTCAGTTGGAACATGGCAAAGAATTAAATCTGGTTATCTTAATTCATCCATATTGAAGAATTTACACAACTTATCACCAAGGCTATTGAATAACTTGATGCTGACAACTGATTTGCTGATCATTTTGAGTAAACGTGATAATGAATTGAATTATTTCTTTTCAGGTGTTTTCCAAAATGAAAAAGTGTTATTCAGAATCTTCTTCCCATTAATCAATATTGTTTCATGTTCTTTAATCAATAATCATACACAGAAGGCAAAAGTTGAGAACAATCAAAACTATTCACCTCCATCACAACCAAAATTTGAAATCAATAGCAATGATGATTCTTCTTCTACCTCAAATATGATATCTCCCAACTCTGGTTCTAATTCAATCACAACATCTCCCCATGAACGCTCTTCAGATTCATCATATCATCGCAACTCATCAACTTCATCATATTTTGATAATTCTCAATTACGTATGCAATTAGCTGCTCCTCCAAAATTTGCAGTTCATTTCTTACGAGATCCATCAACTGGTAAAGAGAATCCAAATCAATGGTCAATTTGCGAAGATTTCAGTGAAGGTCAACAGGTAATGAATGCATTTATCGGTGAAGGTGGTTCTGAAGCTCATCATATTTTAACTGGTGATATTGAATATTTGCAATATTTGAATTCAGCTATTGTTTCATTCAATCAAAGTTTATCAAATATGCCTTTAAGAAACCAAGGTCAGAATCCAAATCAACCATCATCATCTTCACCATCAACATCAAATAATAACAACAATAAAACTAATGCCATTCCATCTTCCACTTCGAGTTTCTCTACTCCTGCTACAACTGCATCATCATCTGGCAATTTGAATGCCAACACTGTTTTTTCAACAGCTTCATATTCAACAGCATCAACAACTAGTCCGATGGCTAATACTGGTATTAAGACGTCGGATAACTATCCAATGAGCTGACAACTGTTATAAGTTGTTTATCAATTCTTGCTTCTACATTTGTTTGCTTGTTTGTTGCTTATTTTTGCTGATTATCTCTATGTTTACTGTCTTTCCATAATATATATACTTGTGTATATATTTCCACTTTTTGTGTTTTACTATGTAGTAGTGGACTGGTATATTTGCTAGCCTATATTCCACCCATCTTGTGCTTGCATTTAATATATGTTAACTTTTTACTTAACAATAAGTTTATCTAATTGTACTGTATATCTATGACATTTTCATGTGTGGCAAATAAAACGTGAAACAATCGCATGAAAAATCGAGAATTCAAGCGCCGCACTTGAGGTTGAGTTGAAGCGTATAAGTTTTATTGCATTTGGTGTATCACCCGTGTCTCTGATTGCTAGTGAGTTCAATAGACTCTAAAATTGTCTATATTCATTCCCTTTGTCATCAGAACATTACGCTGTGTATACGAGGCACCATTACACTTAGTATCACAGAAAACGACACGTGTTTAGAGACCCTTTGAGTGTATGTATACTGAATAACGGAAGGGAGATCAGACTTTCTCACGATGACAACTAGTTCGACGATCTCGAACAGTAGCAACAAAAGAAGACTCCAAGACATAGCGAAAGAAAGCAATGAGTTGGGAGTAAACTCTAATAAGAGGGCCAGAGTTGCTTCCCATGGCGACAAAGAAAATGGATCAGTTAGGAAAGAGACAGAGGAGAATCACGAGAATAATAACAGAAGTGAGGATGAAGAAGAGGAAGACGAGGAAGACGGAGAAAGCAGTTCGGAAGAGGAAGACAGTTCGGAAGAGAGCAGCAGTTCAGATGACGATGAGCCAACTGAGATGAGTGAAGATCAAAGACATAAACTTCAAGATAGTTATCGTCAACTGGATTCTTATCTTTTACATCAGCGAGCAGAATTGACACAAGATAAAGGAATAGAAGCCGTTCAAATTTCATTGAGCAAAGCAGATGAGTTGTTTTCTACCGCTAGAAATACAGGTGCTTCTTCATCCAGTATAATAGCAAAAGATTCTGCAGTTTTGAAGGAAATTGGATCTCAAGCTGTATTAGTAACGCGTAATTTGAAAATTGGTGTTTCGGAAAGAAATTTGGATATGAATAAATTCACCAAGATATTCAAGAAAAGGTTTGCAAATGGGGAGAGTAGTGACAATGATTTTGAGTATACAGGTGCTGATGAACTTGGAGCAGCCGCAATGAGATTTAATTGGCTTGAAGCCGGTCTTGTGTATCTACAATATAGTTTTAGACCAGCAACCACGGATTTTCTTCTGGGTCCATTGAGTATGGAGGGTAAACAGCGTTCATTTACGGCCAGAGCTAAAGATGACTCCAAGGTTAATGGAGAAGCAATCAAAGCATCCAAGAAATCCGCCGATCAAATCGGCCAAAGGGGTGGTGAAGATGAGGACACTACGAAGGGATCAGAACGTTGCTTCAATTACCTTCGAAACAAATCCGGACTTTCGAAAGTCAATTTGTTTGAATTCTTTATCGATCCAAATTCGTTTGGCAAATCCGTAGAAACCCTTTTTTATACCAGTTTTTTAATTGGCAATGGTAAGTTGATCCTAGACTACGATGAATCAAAAGTACCATATATTCAAATTGCTGTCCCTGAGACGTATTCTGAGCTACCAAAAGCTAAAGCTAGGGATGACAGCAAGAGCCATATTATACTCAATATGGATTTTACAACTTGGAAGGGTCTTGTTTCCAAATTCAATATTACAAAATCCTATTTTGATGATTGAACACATTGAATATATATCTATTTGCTATTATATACAAGTCTTATATTGCTTAATTGCAACGCGTGAGGTTGTGCCTCATTTATATACATACATATATACACGATAATGTAAATTAGTTTTTGTCCTTTCTTTCACTATCCGAAACTCTCACCCATCCATCAAGGTCCATGATTTGATCGACGGGCCATTTTCTGATAACTGAAGTTCCAACCTCAGTAGTCAAGCCTTCTTTTTCATACAATTCGATTCCAGCCCATCCGATCATAGTAGCATTGTCGGTACATAACTTGATCTCGGGGTAAAAAAACTCCTTGATACCAAATTCCCCCAATTCTTCAGTTAACATCCTACGAAGTGTCAAATTGGAGCCCACACCCCCAGAACAGACAAACTGAGTTACTCCCGCAAATTTTTCAGGAGAAGTACTTATTGTCAATTTTATTTTCCTTATTATGTGACTGAATAACGTTTTTTGAACTTTATAGATTATTCTAGCTCTGGTTTTGTCGTCTGGAATTCCATCAGGGAAAGACTTCTGAAGGGATGATTTAACTTGTGATTCAAAGCTTGAAAAGGAAAAAGATGTCATAATGGACTTATCTCTAGAGTTCAAAAGTGGCTCAATAAGCGTAAAATCAACATGTTTCCCCCATTCTTCCTTATGTTGATACAGGAAAAGCTCCATCTCTTTGCCAATCATATTTCCTCGTATTCCCAGTTCTCTTCCTGATTTATCTAATGCATCTCCGCCGGCAATGTCAATTGTATCTGCTACAATTTCATGATCCAATAAACCTCGTGATAGAACACACATCGTGTGGCCTCCACTAACCAGTAGACTTAAGACAGGGAACGATGGCTTTTCACCATTACTTTGCATCCTAGGAATTAAAAGGTGCCCTAGCATATGATGAACTCCTACGAATGGTCTGTCCCATGCTATACTCAACCCTTGCCCAATACTGTACCCTGCTCTCAAGGACCCTACCATACCTGGACCCCTTGTTGCACATATAAGATCAGGAATACTACTAGGATCAGTGACATTACCCCAGCCATATTTCCTTAAAACCTTTTTTGTCAATAATGCAACGTTTTTGTTGTTATGCTTGGCAGCAGCAGTAGGAACAACACCACCATCCGAGATGGAGTCTAAAGTAACCTTCTCCTCATGTATTATTCTGGGTGGCTCAACTTTGGAATACCTGTCAAGTAGAGTGATACAAGCATCATCGCATGATGATTCTATGGCCAAGACCTTATAAGTCCTCTTAGAATAGAGTGATCGATAGTTCGATTTTGATAGAAAGAGGTTTCGACTTGTAAGTCTAGTCATACTACTTTGAACAAATAACTTCTAGCTCGTGTCTTTGAGGGGACCGTTAGACTAGACAACCGATGCCAAAGTGATATATATCCCAGTACTTGAAGCATTCAACTAAAAGACCGGAACAAGGCTGCCGGGTAATAATAAAAAGCTATCGAGATATTTTTCATCTCGTTTTTCACATTTTGGTAAAGGCTCAATTAATGCAGTGGAACTATTGTACTTAAAACCGTTGTGTCACCACTTCAGCCCAGGTAACGTACTGTGAATACTTACTTATATACCCACTGCTTGTTCTATAGTGGAGTTCCGTTTTTGCATTCTCATTTTGTCTCCGGAAAATTAAAAGTTCATCCATCTTTCATCACTTGTGTTTGACTCTTTTGCTGCGAAATCCGTTGAAAACAAAAACTCAATCGAACAACTATATATTGTACATACAAGAGCTTTTCCATTTTGGCTCTGTCAATTTTGTGCTGCCGCATGCTTAGTGTATCGTTCCATATCATATAGCACACTTTTTCTCTTGTATTTGCCTTTATAGAAGTACATTAGAAAAACATAAACGCCAAAGCCAGCCGATACCCTTCATATAGTTCTGATCATTATTGTGATCAATTCATATCCCTCGCTATATTACACCACCATTATATTGTTTCACACAACAATTATCCATAATTGTCTCACATATTTAATTCAAAAAAAGGATGACATCAAACTTTTCAACGCCGGCAATAGCGATACCGCATTCGAAACAGAGTGGAATCTCTCATAATAATCTTTCACCTTCAGATCTATCAGCTCCACGTTCATCTGAATCACAATCAAATGGTCAATCGACCGAGTATCCCAAACTCATATACTGTATGTTAGCTGGTGGGTTTGGGGGTATGATTGGTGATAGTTCTATGCATTCATTAGACACCGTTAAGACACGCCAACAGGCGGCTCCACATATTGCGAAATATCAAAATACTTTATCTGCTTATGCTACCATATTCCGTCAGGAGGGATTTTCTAGAGGTTTATACAGTGGATATGCAGCGGCAATGTTAGGTTCTTTTCCAAGTGCAGCTGCTTTTTTTGTCACCTATGAGAAAGTGAAAAGGACCATGATCGATGATTTTGGAATCAATGATACAATTTCATACTTAAGTGCCGGATTCTTAGGAGATTTGGCTTCATCCATATTTTATGTTCCATCGGAGGTTTTGAAGACGAGATTACAGTTGCAAGGCCGTTACAATAACCCTCATTTCAAATCTGGGTATAATTATTCAAGTACTGTGAATGCAATTCAAACAATCATCAAAGAGGAAGGATGGCATTCATTATTCTATGGATACAAAGCAACATTGATTAGGGATCTTCCATTTTCAGCGCTTCAATTTGCTTTTTATGAGAAATTTAGAGAATTGGCATTTGAGCTTCAAGATCAGAAGTCAGAGTCGGATATTAAAAGAGAGTCTTTATCTCTTACCGCAGAACTATTAACCGGAGCAGGGGCAGGTGGTTTGGCAGGAACTCTTACTACACCATTGGATGTGATCAAGACAAGAAAACAAACGCAAATCAACATACCCTCCACCCAATCCGAAAATCCAGTAGCAACTCCCTCTGCATCATCATCACCATCACCATCGTCGACACTCAAATCTGTGACGAAATCATCATCATCGACAGAACTTCTAGAATCGACATCAATCTTAAGAAGTCTGTTAACCGTGTATAAAAACCAAGGTGTCGTTGGACTATTTTCAGGTGTTGGGCCTAGATTCGTGTGGACAAGTGTTCAGAGTAGTGTCATGCTATTGCTATACCAAGTCACACTTAGAGCGTTATCTACGGGTCAACTTACTTTGGAAGTATAGAAAGCATAATCCACGAACCGAAGTAATGGGACAGGACTCATTACCTTTAATAGATTTTATTTTTATAGTACTTGTACATACCCGAATAAAACGATACTTTTCATAACCGTAGTCATTTGACATTTGAAATCATTATGTAGAATAGCTAGTTAACATCTTTCAAAAATTTTATAAAGGCCAGGTAGACTTGCAATTTCGATGACATCTCTTACTAGAATATTTGTAGCCAGTAGCCGTCTTTTCATCAGAGGGGAAATCACGTTCTCTAGTGCATCGGCAACTTCATCTCTTCTAGGACCACTATCTTCACTATTTTCATCTGGTATACTTTCAGGGATGTAAAACAAAGCCAGTTGTCTTAAGATCCCACCAAGACACAACTTCTCATCAGTAAAATCTACCCTAGAGCCTATTTTGAATAGAAACAAAGGAAGTTTACTCAAGGGAGGAACATATCCTTTTACCAACATGGGTAGTGAGCTGATATAAACATCTAATTCTCCGTCTACATTTCTTGCTGGTGTTTCCGTTATCGTCATTGAGAAATACTCTTCGAACATTTCTGCCATCTCAATGAAATTTCCTAGGATTGTATCGATTGAAGGTACAGGACCTTTGTAATTTTTGATAAATGAATCAATTTTGTATACTTTGGATAGTTGCTCACGTATAGAGATCGGAGTATCAAACTTAAGATATCCAAAGTTGCTGAAATCCGACAACCCAATCTGATAAAAGAGTTCATTGCATAATGAAGCATAATCTACAAGAAAGAGCTTCACATCGTATTGGAAACACATCAACCTTCTCGAATAATCGACCACTCCGATATATGTATGTTTGGAAAACACTTCGGTCAAATACTTGTTAACCCTCGATTCAATTTCCTCGCAGAGAGAAGTAATACTCTTCAATTGAACAGTGACACGAACTCTGTCACTTCTTTCTACTAAACCGTCGTCCTCATCGTCATCATCCTTTCCCTCATCATCATTATCATTAACACCATCATTCTCATCAGCGTTTTCATCCGATACTACCTCAATATCGGCCAAACTCTGTCTATTTTCAAAATTTTGGCTAGCATTTTTCTGCCGTGTTCCCGTCGTACTGCTAGTAGTACCTTTGGAGACCAAAAAAGAATTCAATTTGGATTGACTGAAGTCGGTTCGAACCATATGATGTTCGTACTCTTTCCGTTCCTTGAATTTAGCCAAATCAGGAACTCCAGAGAATGTTCTCTTCTTAACAGTTGCCTCATATGTTTTGTGAACTGGTTTGCCAAATTTCGTATTATCAATGAATAGATCTTTAGAACCCAATTCGCTTTGAGTTTCATTGTCAAGCAAATCATCTTCTCGAAGTCTTTTATTGTTGGCTATCGTAACAGTTTGTGCCAAAAAAGTCCTCGAAGAATCTAACCCTGATAACTTTTTTTGAACTTGCAGAACAATGTAATCTATGATCTCATCTTCATTCAAAAAACGCACTTCCCTTTTTGTTGGATGAACATTGACATCTAGATTTTTTGGATCGATCTCCAAAGCCAAATAGATAAAAGGCTTACATCCCTTGGGTAAAAATGCAGTGTATACTTGAGTAATTGCCCTACGTAAAAGATCGCAGGAAACGAGCCTGTTATTGATGAAGAATACAGGGGCGATAGCTTTTTTGTTATTGAAATTTGAATTTGAAATTTGCCCTGAACAGCCAAGTAAACCACACTCAGAAAATGGTGGCAATGATATATCTACCAGATCATTGGCAACAGCAGAACCAAAGACTTGTCGTATCCTATCTTTACATGTCATAGAAGCACGAACATTGATATCGCTGAATCCATTTCCAAACTTCTTGCATGAAAACCCTGTCGACAAAGTGTGAATTGCATACCTACCAATGACGTCTGCAATTTTATTATACTCATCATTGCCGCTTCGTAAGGCTCTCAATCTGGATGGAACGTTGTAAAACAAGTCTTCAACAATTATTTGGGTTCCATTTCTACCAGCTGTAGGCTTAGGATCCGGTGAAGTGTTTGGCTTTGGAGAGACAAGTTTACCTTCTTTATAGTAGCATTTCCAGGCACAATCATCATATTTCGTCTTTGTGATAACAGATAAATGTGAAATGTGTGATATACTGGCCAACGCCTCACCTCTGAACCCATAAGTTGCAATGGAATTGAGATCCTCAAAGTTTGTCAACTTGGAAGTAGCAAATCTCTCACAGAGTAGAGGCAAATCATCTTTATTTATTCCAGTACCATCATCTGTTATTTGGAGTAGCTTCAGGCCACCCTCTTTTGCTACTACATCTATTGAAGTAGCTTGAGCATCAATCGAGTTTTCAAGCATTTCCTTGAGAGCATTGGAGGGAGCAATGATGATCTCACCAGCTGCAATCCTGTTTACCACAGAGGTGTCGAGTAACTTAATACGGGATTGGCTCTGACGTTGATCTTTTTCCAATTGTTCACCATCCTTCTCCATTGCTGTATGCGAATCAGGTAGATTGAGACAGTGAAATTTTGGTGAAAGAGGCATGGGGAACATCATCGGAGATATTTATGTCAAATAGTTCAATTACGCGTATATTTTTCTCGCCGCTGAGGACCTTTGCTTTTAGCAGATTGATGATGGAGTAGCGATTAGATTGTATTATTGCTTGCCGAATGTAAAAGCCGGAAGTGAAGGATCAGGAGTATCTTTGATAAAGGGTCACTAACTTTGGGTTATATTCCTGTGTTCTTCTTAAGGCTGAGATCACGAAGATAGTAGAAATAACTAACAAACGCAAAAATCCTTTACCTACGTACTAATACGAACTTTTTAGTTGTCTACAAAATTGAGGAGAAATGGTATGTTACTGTATTACTCCAGAAAGACTTGCAAATTGAGGTGAGGAACTATATACTAACCAATAATGATCTATGTATAGGGACCGAAAAAAACATCCAGCAACATAAGCAATAAACAAGCATTTGAGAGCATATACTACAATCACAAATGCAAACTTCCTCCTGAGATAGAGGACAAATTACTTGATTCCTTTACTGATTACTGTGAAGCAACTGGTGCCGAAGAGCTGAAGATTGCGGACTTGTCTCAGTTTTTAAGGAAGTATCTTGGTATATCTACCCAATTGATAGAAAATATTGATTATAAAGACTTCTTACTTTCTGGTACTAATGACGTAGTAGATTTTGAAAAGTATTTGTATCAAGGTGCACTTCTATTGACTCTATCCAAGAAACATAATGCTTCAGTGATAGAATATTATTGGAGATTACTGCTGAAAAGTTGTGGTCTTATTGATGATAATTTTGAGGGAGATGAACAGCGGAAGAAGATTCATCTTCAAAAGTTTAATCTTAAAGATCTCAGTGATACTGCTAGGTCTGTTAACGACGACTCTCCATCAAACGTTCTGATCAGCATGATGGCTAGTGGCTCCAGAGACGGTCGGCCGTTTATTACTTATATGGATTTCGCAATTATTCTAGGGAGAATAGGGGAACTGGAGGATATTAAATGATTTAAAAAAAATTCGAATGGCATAATGTTGGATGATTTATGTTTGTTTTTGTTAGAATAAATAGGCTATTTAAATAGACATGCATAGCAAGGGTTATTTTTTTTGTGGTGAATAAGTAAGCAACTCAATGTTACCTTTTCCATTCATAAAATATGCTTTGATCTGAAATAGTTTCTCAAGTAGTGTACTTGCCATCCACCAACAGAGACCAAGAGGATCATGATAGCTAACGAAAAGTTTCTGACTCTTCTATTGGTACTTTCATTGGTATCTCTAAGTCTTTCTTCTCTACGGATCAAGTATTGTAATTCATCAGCTATCTCATCAATCATTTCTTCCACCTTTCTGAATTGAACTTCAGAAGGTTTTAATTCTTCAGCGGCTTGGATGGCATTCCAATCTCTAGCAGCAGCACCAGCTTCAACTTCCAACTCAATTTCCCTTGAAAGTTGACGTGGACCTGCGTGTTGTAATTCATTTTCGAAACAGATATCAAATGGAGAATCGGAGTGAGCTGTGAATGCAACCTTGAATTGACCTGCAACATCACGCTTCTTACGGTACTCATTACCCTCAGCGTCAACAATACGTAAACTTAAGACTTGTCCATCTCCAATGTAACCATTTGTGTTAACAGTAACAACGACTAGTTGACCTTCTGCTACGAATTCTCTGACACACATTGGAGGAGGTTTATGAGCTGTTGCTGGGATCTCGAGTCTAAGGGCAGACACCAGTTGAAGGGTGAAAAAGAATCCTAACACAATGGCATATATAGATCTCATTGTATCGAGCAATTGATTTTGGATTAGTTATATGTGGTGACTGATTCAAGCGGTAACAACAAAAAGTGTAATTCGTCATGAAAGTGTCATATTATTCAGTGTCTTTATATTTAGATCACCTCCACTCTTGAATAAAACGAAAAGCGAGCGAGCGAAAGACGCGTGTCATTTATGGTTAGGAGCACTTGGCCTATTTAGTATGTTATTTTGGTTGATTTTTTCATTAAATAGCTTTTTGTCTTCGATTACTTCTACTAATACAGATTATACACATATATACTGAGCCTTAACAAGACTCTTATGGTGTGCGGGCTTCTCCGCTTTCGTCCTCATCATTGTCGTTGAAGTTGGAACCGTTATTGGCAGGTGTTGGAGCGTCCCAGGCCCCCGGTGTTGGAGCTACATTTCCTGGAGTGGCTCCCCAACCAGCGTGGCCTTCAACTGTATCCCATGGTCTAGAAGTGGTATCCCCTACAGAGTCTGCATTCCAAGCAGATCTTCCACCAGAAGAGGCACTCCATACAGGAGTCTTACTGCCTCCCCAAGCTGGGGTTTTACTACCACCCCAAGCAGGAGTTCTACTACTATCATTTGCAGATGGAGTCTTACTACCGCTACCCCATGCTGGTGTTCTATTATCTGACCCCCAAGCTGGTGTCCTACCTCCAGATCCCCAAGCTGGTGTTCTGTTACTATCGGATCCATAAGCTGGTGTTTTACCACCTGAAGACCAAGCGGGTGTTTTACCACCTGAAGACCAAGCTGGTGTTTTTCCTCCAGACGACCAAGCTGGTGTCTTACCACCTCCTGCACCACCAGCTGCACCACCGGAACTCCATGCAGAATTACTACCGTTGTTGTATGGCACTCTGTTGCCACCTGGGGTGGAACCGTATTGACTACCATTACCATTACCACCATGATGACGTTGTGGGAAACCTGGACCACTGGCGTTTGGTCTACGACCTCTGTAATTTTCAAGAAATTGTTCGTATGCAATGAATTGTCCTGGTCTAGCTTCGAATAGCAAATCGGATTTGCTAATAGGTACAATTTTGGCTGGGTTGTGCATCTCTACTCTTGCAGTTTCTCCATTAGCAGACTTGACAATACCTTTCTTCCCCTTATATGGACCTCTTCTAACACTAACGTGTTGAGATAAGGTGACATCTCTACCAACAAAAGAATTTGCAGCAGGCGCAACAGGAGGAGGCATGGCCCTGTTAGGGTTCATCTTATTGAGATCTGGAGTTTTGAATGCAGATAAGGAACCTTTATTTGAAACTGTTTGAACGTCAGTGGCATTAACAACGAATATACCTGTATTCTCTAAAACAGTTCTGGACTTCATGAATAAAGTGGATCTATATACATGCAAGATATTACCCTCTCTTCTTTCACCAATGACTTCTTTCACCACGTCTCCAACTTTGATCTCCAAACCATGTCTATCTGTAGTCTTCTCTGTTGCCCTATTTATTTCTACTGCTGATTGAATGGAAGATGGCTCTACAGTAACAACTCTACCATCTACGCATAATACAGTGAATAGTTCCTTCTCTGCCTTTAAAATGATACCTACTGACTGAGAGCTTAATTGAACCAATTGGTGCAATTCGAATCTTCCAACCTGTGATGATGAATTAGCAGTTTTTGACGACTTCACCAAGAAATTAGGGAAAACTGTTATATCTTTATTCGTTTGATCTGACACCAACGTAACTTGATTATTTTGAATTTTAACAATCAAACCACTTTCATCTTGATGAGAACCATGTAAGATACTCACATGTTCACCGAGAGTGAACTTTTTTCTCAAACTTGAGATTGGTACTTCAACAATAGTACCATTGACTTCTGTATCTTCATTGCCTTCTAATGCAACTCTAACAATTTTTGACTCGGGAGCAGCTGTGACTCTACCCTTCATTCCGTTTTGTTCACCAGAGACGATATCTACGGAGTCATCAGGTTGAAAAACAATGGCACCTTCATTACCTTCTTTCAATGAAGCGGCGATAGAAGCTAAATCAATACCATCCGAAGAGCTGCCAGAATTGAATAAAGTCAATTCATGAAGTGTTGGTTTGACACCTTCAATTTGTAAGTGTTGAATTTTGATATCTTTGAATAAAAATCCACCAATATATTCCTCGTTCTTATAAATGAAATAGCCTTTTTCTCTTCTGGTGCTTGACAAGTGTTCTGGATCATATTGACCAGCTTCTATTTCAGAAAATAATCTTTGTGGAGGTCTGAATTTACTGTTGGCAAAACCTGGTTGTCTACCTCTTTTGGAGCCTATTTCAGCTTTAGAGTCAGATGATGAATCAATGATAGTCTGGGATGAAGATCTTCCGTAGTCCAATCTTGGAACTAATTTGACACGAACTTCTAAATCGTTTTCTGCCAAGTTATCCACAATTCCCAAATCACCCTTGTATTTACCACTCTTGACTCTAACATATGAACCAGGTTTTAATTGGACATCAGTTGACTTACTTGGTTTCATTAAGTCTGGGTATTCTTCAATTGGAACCAAAACTTTATTCATGTTGTTATAAACACCAGGTAAACCTTTCAAAATCTCATTGACTGCATCTAATCTTCTAGCTTCGACATAAATGTAACCAACAAAACTATCTCTTTGAAATACACTGTATACCTCAACTTTATTTCTTAGATTCATCAATCTGGCAAAAATTTGTTTGACAAGTTGCTTTTCAGAGCCAGGTCTAACTCTAATACCCCAAATAAGTGGATCATCAACTGATGGCAGTAACAGTCTTTGCGAAACATTTTGAGTAGAACCCATATATCTTGATGATGATGAACGACCATAACGAGCTCTAAATTCATCTGCCAAAGCTTGAGCATCTTGTTCATCTAATTTTTCTCTTGTTCTATCCAACTTTCTGTGTAATCTGTCATCTTGTTGACCTGGCAAGCCACCTTCTTCATCATTGGCATGATCATCTGCAATGAACTCATTTCTGAAGATTTCTGCCTCTTCGTCATCTTCCTCCTCTTCTTCGTCATCATCAACCTCGGCCTCAACATCCAAGAATTGGTTACCTCTTCTTCTCTTTCTTGATCTGACATTTTCTTCCTCATCTTCATCTTCCTCGTCGTCATCTTCTTCATCATCTTCCTCTTCATCTTCGTCAACTTCTTCATCTTCTTCATCGCCATTACCATTAGCCTCGTTTGAAGTCTCGACTGCTGTAGTAGAATTAACAGCAGAAGTATCAGAGACTTCCTTGTCAGAGGGGGCTTCTTCGCCCAAGGTAACAGTACTCGATCTTTCCTTCTTAACAGCAGTTTCTGATTCTAGGGCTTTTGACATTGTGTACTAATAGTTCTCTAGTCGAGCTCAAAGAATCTGCGTAATTGATGATTAATGGATGAGTGGATGGATTGTCGTTCACTGGTTTGAAGATATGTTGCAGGACTGTAATTAGCAATATTGTTGTAGATGATTATTTCAAAGTTGGCTAAGAGAAGAGTTGAGTGTTGATTTTCGCTTACTCTTTTCAGGCGGGTAATTAATTTCTTGTGACAAGCGGTGATGTTGTATTATTGGTGCACAATTATTTAAAGTATTTACTGTTGCTTTACTGATGGTTTCAATCCGCATGGAAGGTTGAGTCTTTCATGGGAGGAAATGCATATGATCAGTGTCATCAGGTATTGTAAGGAGTATGTGGTCTATATACAGGAATGGTTTCCGTGCTCATTTTATAGCATGGATCTCGCAAGAGGAATTTATAAAAGGGATGGAATGAAGAGGCATTACTCATTCTATGTGTACTGTGAATTGTGTTGACTATGTTAGTTCATCCGTGTGTTTCCAACCTAAGTATAAAGTCCTTATTTCTTCTTCTTCCAATCAAAAGCACCCCTAGAGAAGTCTAATGGCTTTGGAGGTAGACCCTTTCTCTTCTTCTCCTCTTTAAACAGCACATGTCTTTGTGCGATTGGGTCATATCTAATTTGAGCGATTGGGTCTGATGTTCTTGGTAATAATAGGGATCTCTTGTAGCCTGTCTTGGCTGTGGATATCAGGTGAACCACCGTTGTTCTAGCTTTGGCTTCTGTTCGAGAATCATGCTATATAGTTAGTGTCTGTCTCGTAAAAAATCATATACTGCTCAAAAAAAACAGCAGCTCTATCATTGAGAGGTACATACTGGCCATCTTGTGGATATGTGCGTTGGTGAAGTGAATAGCAACGAATGTAAAGCAAAGTCTAACCCATACCATCGATACGCATTTAAGCAGTGTACACAGAAAAAGTGAAAAGTTGTCCAGAATTTTCGGTCGCTCTGTCACACCTCAGACCTCTACCTTTTTCTGCTTGTGAGCCTCTTTGGGATAACCTTCGAGAGCTTCTGTTATCGGAGACCTAGTAAAGTTGATGGATCAATGGTAGTAATTGAGCTGGTACTGAAATAATTTTTACCAAAAGAGATATATACACATCAGCAGTGAGTACACAGAGTACGTGATTGGAAATATTTTCAACAACTAATTGATTCTCTTTGAGTTTTCAACCTTACATGACGCTGAAAGTGGAGGATTTAAATCCGCTATTCAAATCTCAGATAAATATATCTGGAGGTTGGTCCAATGGGTACAATCTGAATAATAATCAAGGATCGGGGACTGCTATTAGCCCCCCGCTTGACCAACGACCTGCTACACTTACGAACTTCTATAAAATTGCTCAACTGAGTCGTATCAACTATGTATTTTATCAGACATATGAACCTCAGCTTGACACCGCAGCTTCAACTGAAAATCAAGCACCTTCTAATTCTGGAGCCTCAACTGGTACAGGTTCAAGCGCAAATGGTAATGGCTCATCTTCTTCGCCGGTTAAGAATGCTGAACTGATATATGTTTACGAGAAAATAATCAAGACTAAACTAGAAGTCGAATATAACATTAAAGATATAATTTTTTACATTGCTAAGAAAGAGATTTTTATTTTCCAGGTGGAAGCAAAGAATAGTAACGACGAGGTTGGATTCAATCAGCTAAAAGATGCAATTGACAACATCATCAACGAAAACAAACTATGGCTGAGATTATTGTCTGCAAACAAATTCGATTCAGATACAATTTCGAAACCGCAGTATCCAATGAATGGCGGTAATCCAGCTGCTCAGAATAGATCACTGAATATTGTCTACGCTACATTTTTGAAAGCCGTGAAGAGACATGTTACACTCAAACTTACAAAATCACATGAACTTCCGAACTCCAAGATAGAGGTTGTTTCTTTTGGTAATCAATTAATTATATCAGAAGATATTGTCTCCTCTACTACTGCCGCATCTGCCACCACCGCAAATATAACTAACTCGGCCACTTCTGGAGTGGGTAAGAAGACTGTTGGAGATAGAAAAAAGGGTGAAGATCTCCATAATTTTTATTCAATCCTGAAAATAAATCCGTCTTTGGGCACCAATAATCAATTGATGTTGAATATCTCAGTATCACAATCATTCAAATTTTACAAACTATCTACTTTATTACAACAAAACGACTTTTCATTTGCAGACAGAAAAGATTTTGTGATATATATTGCTCCCACAGGAGTGCGCTGCTCTTGTGCGATTAAGAATTCAATGAAAGATTCAATAACTGATGAAGCACCTGTAAATTATGAAAGGTTGCTCAAATTATTATCAGATCACGCAAACATAAACTTGTCAAAGGATGATTATGGTAACTCACAAAACTACTCGGCTTCAACAGATTCACAGCAGCAACTGCCAAATAAGAAGCAGTATAAAAAATGGATGAAATTGAGTCCCAATCTGAATCATATGAATGGAATGACTCCTAAGATATCTTATTTCTTAGATACATTCACACCTAATATCAAATATATCATGTGGCCACTCGAGTTATGCTTTATTCAACTTGCAAGTGATAGTGAACTTGCCTTACCTAGTAATTCAAGTCCTTCTTCTGTTGGTGTTTCCACGTCTTCTGGTGTATCTGCTGCTGTTGCAAGTACACCAACAAGTGCAATGTCGAACAAAGGAAACCAGTCGAATCATCCATCTCCTGCCACCGCACAACCGCCTACCCCAGTTACATATAAACCTGACTTTGATATACAGATAGAGGATCCATTGGAACTTGTGGAACAATTTATTGATTTGAATGATAAGATTGAAACAGAAAAGTTGGAGGAGCTAGAGAAACAAAAGGAATTACAAAGAACAAAAGAAAAGCAGACATTGGAAGCTCAACATAACGCGCAAATAGCATCAGATATGTTTCCTGAAGACCAAACAAAACTGGATCTAGATGGAATTCAGTTTGACTTTGATTCTAACGAGTTTTCAACCGGTATCAGTGTTCCGGCTATGAATGATTGGATGAAGACTATGAACGATCAAGATCCTCAATTTATCCATCCTTACTCGTCTAATATGCATATAACTGATGGTGACAACAATGTTATCACAAGTGCTACAGATGATAATAAGAGCAGTAATTGTGAATCAAATGACAATGGTGTCGATGCAGATGACGCAACCCACAATCAGAACGTTAGTTTCGAGGAAAACATTGATGATTTATTCAATGATACAGATGACCCTAAAATTGATACTGCAGTTGCAGAGGAAGACCAAAAGAGTGATGATTGGGATGAACTATTTGGTGACATGGATGAAGATGTTAATGTTGGCAAAGATCAAAAAATAAATGAGAATTCAAGTGTAAACGAAAATGAAAGTAGAAGTAAAAGTCCATTATTTGATACTATAAAAGAAGATGATGAAGATGATAGTGAACAAATATTACTTGATCAAAGTAAGGTATCTGATGTAAATAATGTTTCTGACATTAAAATAGAGGAAGGGGTTGATAATGCTGAAGATTCTATTGTCCCCGCCAATTTGGTGCCTCCCCCATCAACTGCTCTGTATGAAGATCCAGGTGCTCCGTCACCAATCCCATTCCAGATTTTTGCTTCTCCATCTCCTGAGTCCCAACCTGCATCTGCTACGGAGGACAAATTTATGACCCCAAAGGATTCAAGGAAGTCCATCTTTGCCCCATTGAATTTCAATCCCTTGATTGAGAAAGATATTGACAGTAAATATTCCACTGGTGGTAAATTTTTTGTTAAGGGAGAATTGAACAGTCCTGTGTTACCACAGCATGGACGCTTATCACAAGGCGATAGTAACTCTAATACGCCTTCTTTTTTGAAAACATCAGATTTTACAGGAATCAGGGGTACATTTCCAGCTCTTGGCAATTTGGAGGATGAACTTGATGAATCAAGTGATGAAAGCAATGCCGGTGACGAGATTGAAGAAGATAACGATGATGAAGAAGATGATGAAATGGCAACTCTTGGTCTTGATCCTATGAACGGTGAAGACAATGACGATGATGAGGATGACGATGATGATGATGAGGAAGACGATGATATTGTTACTGACGATAAAGACCAAAATAACACATTTGACTATACTGGTTACGAGAGCAACGTTGGCCCTTTCGAATCTATCAACAATGATAATTTTGCTATGGATGTTATAGAAGATAATCCATTCCTTGAAAAGAAAAAGAAATCAGATGGATTGGGTATAATGAACAATGGAGAGTCATTGTCAGCTGCTTCTGGCACTCCAACATTGGTAGACTCATCTACAGGCTCATTACTTACTCCAGCAAGTGCAAACAGTAATCTTCCGATGGTCAACCAGCATTTATCATCTTTATTGTCTGCAGTAGCTTCACCAACTGTAGCCAATTCGCCTATGAACGTTCAACCCAATTCAAATGAAATCCAGAATTGGTTGTTCTGGATAATAAGAGGCCCTCAAACGTGTACATTTCCATCTAGATTTTTGAAAGAAAATCCTACGATTGCAAGAGATGCTCTGGTTGAAATTTTGCCCAAATTACAGGATCTCATTTTATATTCTGATTTCAGCTCATCAAATGAGACTGAGCAAGATGTTATATTAGAGGACCAAAGAGATGACCCAAAGGATTTAAATACGAATATGAGGTTTATGTTGAATAGCGTATTTCCAGGTCTTGAAAAAGTCAAATTGTACGAGCTTTTAGAGAGCACTGAAGCATTGAAGCAACCTCAACCATTCCAATGTCTTTTTGAAACTGATCAACAACAACAAGACAAGATTGATACAAATGATAACGTTAATAACAATGGATCCCTAGATTACCGTATCAAATACGAAGGTGGCTATTCCATCAAAAATGCATTTGATGATCCAAGTTTTGCTACAACTTCCCCATTGATGAACGTGAGTTCTGTCCCAGATATGAATGAGAATACAATCAACCATCAAGACATTAGGGCATTCAATGGGTTGAAGACTTCTAATGATGCAAAAGTTACCACCAACACAGCCATTCTCAATTCAATTTCTGCTGATAGTTTATTTCGTATTCCATCAACTATACTCAATGTGAGACGTCTGGATCAAAATATGAACGTTAATGAGACTAGTTTAAATTTCTGGAATATTTTGAATCTTCAACCTGTTGACGGAGAGAAATCGTTCCGTGTTGTATTGATTACCCAGAAGGGATTTGAGTTTTATCTCAACAAAGTCAAGTTATTCTTGAACTCGTTGATTGATAGTTATCGAAGCTGTAAGTTTGGAAGTATTATGAAATTAGAAATCACTGACGAAGAACTAAAGAATCAAGGTTTCAAGTTGAATGATGGTATTCTGGAAATCGACACTTGCTCATGTTCCAGTGAATCTGATTATTGGGATTGTGTCTGTTCAAATCTGTCGGCTTTAGCCGAGTCTATTCATAGAGACTATACCAACAAGGAATCACAATCTGAGACTAAGCCAGATGACACCTTGCCTATTCTACTATTATTTGCATCTCCCTTTGGTGATCTGAATTCCCTGATTAGTATCAGTACTGCTGTGGACCAGTTTACCAAGCGTTTAACCACTCTTACTGTAGACCAGGATTCACAGGATGAGAAAAAGAAGAAAAGGAAATCATCATTGGCAAAGAATCAAGCAAGTGCTTCTTCAGTTGTGAAAGTGGTTCCCTTGAAAGCCTTCCACAAGGCTCTCTCTGTGGATGTGATATTCTCAAGTAAAGGCAATTATTCTCTCTATACCTTATCTAAACTGACCAATATCTGCATGAATCTTTATAACTTGTTCCCCAATGATGTTACAAAGGCGACAATGTCATCCGAATCTGATTCGCAACTTTTAAAAAACTCGCATGTAGCACCTTTCAACAATCGGACTACGTTTATTACAATCTCAAAAGACTTACCTAAGAGAATTTATTTCATGATGACAAAGCAACCAATAGCTAGAAATTTGACTTCGGATGAGCTCTTTTTCCATTTGTGTTATGAGAGATCAATTGATAGGCAATGGTGCGTGGCATCTTGGACAGACCAATATGGAAGATTTAATTTCATCAAGTCTTGGTATATTGGAGAGAACTCGCCAATGTGTAAAAGTTTCGAAGATGTCTCTAATGAGATATTTGATATTACTTTGAGATGTGTTGGCGCTCATATTGGTAAAGTATATATATTGCTTACAAGATTGAACAATATGATACCCGATGATGAATTAACCGAATGGAAAAGACTATCTATGAAACACAATAGATTAACACTTATTGTTTTGACTGTAGAATTGGAATCAAATACCCTGATATTGTCTGATACTGAAAAGGAGAAAGAGAATGATGAAGTTAACCAAGATGTTGTTTATGGTTCAGTTAATAATAGGTATACAGTTGGTTCAGCAGCTTCAATGGTCACGCCGTTTTTCAATAAAGTGGAAAGTCCAGAATTGAATATGAATGTCGCCTCTCCTTCTTTCGGACATGACAGCTCAAGTATTGCAAATGCAATGGCATCTCCAGATTCCACTACGCATAATCCTAATGACTCATTATTAGTCGATCTAAACAATGACGTTTATGCGGTCATTTTACAAGCATCGCATCCGCTCTCCAATCAAGCAGTGAGAACATCATTGCGTACGGGGTTCTTGTATAGCCTCAATCAAAAAGTCTTCGAGGTGAACTTATTAAGTTGTCATTCTGGTATTAATTCAACAGAGTTACTCAAGAGTATTTTGATTCAATACAAAAATCTAGCTCAGATGTCCAATGTTTGGGGCATATCAAGTAGACATAGAACGAATGATGATTTTCTTGATGATTCGTTTAAGCCCTCAATGAGTAGTGATTACAATTCAATTATCCCATGGCATATTCTTGTTGTTCGTAAGACATTGGACTGTCTAGTACATATTCGGGTTCAATAAGTCTGAACAGTATAAGGGAAATGTTGTCGTATTCATAATTATGTATTAATTAATTTCTCCTATATAGCGAAAGTATTTGTAGATAATATTCTCTCTTCTACAATGGTTCGTTTTTTTTCTAGTAGTACTGATAGTTTGGTAGCGTTCATTTCAGTCTCCGAAGGGGTATGATGAGGGAATAAGTGCTTGTATGAGCTTTCTCTTCTTGTTTCACCAATTTTAATCGATCTTATTACACTGGAAATTCCTGAAAAATATTCCTCTGGTGTTTTGTTAGAACCCCATACAGAAACCCAGTAGTTGATGATCAAGTCTAATTTTTTCGATTCGTCAAAATAGACTGATGCTTTTCCAAACTCATTAACTGAGGCTTCTTCGATAAATTCTAATACCTCCCTAGGAAATACAGGCAAATGGATAAACAACCTCTCCGCGGAATGAAATTCTTCTAGCATGGATGTCAACAATTGTGAACAAGCAAAAGAAACTTTCAGTAAAAATAGCTTTTCATGTTGGGATGAATTACGATCATATACTGTGTAAAACTCTAGGAAATCGGCGTAAGGTAACTTGACTAACTTCTTTCCTATCTCAAAAGTGTACTCATCTAAACTTGTCATCCCGGTATTTAATGATTTCAACAAATGATATTCCATATAAAGAAATGATTTACGTAATTGTATAGAGTCAATTCTCAATTTGCTTTTAAAATTACCAGACTCATCATTTTCTTTCAATGGGGCATAACTTGGAACAGCATTTAGATCATTGTCAAACACAGGTTTAACTGAAGTTATTGTAGGATCCTCGTCCTCTGAGAAAGCAATATCTATCAAAATCAACGAGCCCAAACGGAAATTGAATATGTTCAACTTTTTAGCATGCTCATAAAAAATAGTATTCTTGAGATAGTTTTCTTTCGATTCTATATTGTACCCCATATCGAAATAATTCAGGTGATCATCAAAATCATCAAGTAAAATTGACATGAATAGCGTCAAGATCGATCTCCAGTAGTGCCAACTTCTGAGATACGTATGATCTGAGAGCGATAGAGAAGCACATTTGAAACCCCATCGGAAATAGTCCCACATGGTATGTTTCATACTGTTAAACTTCAGGTTACCTAATATTCTTTCTTCCTCAAACAGATCGTTATTAGCTAAAAATACAGCCTTGGTTGATTTTTCAGGCGAACTGTTGACAATGTCTAAATTGGCTTCTGGTTGTTCTCTCTTCTGTTTCTTACGAGACGGCTCTAAATCACTATCCTCAATCTCACTATTATCAGCATCACTATTTCCAATATCATAAACTACTCTTGGTGCCCGTGGAGTATTAGAATGTCCCAATGATTGAAATCGGAGGAATTTCAACATGCCCTCCACATTATAAGTTATATACTCAACATCGCATGTTGGAATCCTTGACACCCAGTATTTATTGTTGAGTAGCAACCCCAGTTTCTGATCTTCTTGGTTCAGTCGCTGGTCTTCCTCTGCACATTGAAATATTTTATGAAGAAGGTCTAACGATCTCAAATTCAAACCACGATTTCCGTAGCCTTTATCGTCGATCTTTGAAATATCTGCAGTACATTCGGGTCCAAGTGAAGTTAACTGCAAAAGCGTTTCCATCAGTTGGGAGCTCGGGTATTCAACATCCGGCAAATTGGTGATCATTGAGTTTTCCAAATACCGAAGGAGCTTGTTGAAGTTTGCAAACTTCAATATTGTTGAGTGGAAGTCGTCTCTTTCATTAACTTTCTCCTGTTCCTCTGGGCTATACTCATCTCTTGTGGTGCTTTTATTTATCCGCATCACTTGATCTGATACGAGTTCTGCTGCTTCAAATATGTAAAGGTAGTAACTTTATTTTGTTTGATATACAATGTAGTGTTAGCAAACACCACAAAATCGGGTAAACTCAAGCAAGATACATGCCACTTGATCATGTAAGCCGTGAATCAAGGCACGGCAGTGAAACTCAGTTACGCCACAATTGTCACGTTGTTCAAAATGGCAGAAGAAGGAGTTCCAAATCTGACGCGTCAGAAGGGAATTTGATTTCGTTTCTTACCAGAGCATATAGATATGGATCATTGTTTACTGTGAAGAAGAGAGTGTTTACTTGGTGTGTCGGTAAGCTACTAGTTATTGTATACAGTTACTCTAGAACTTTAAGATGGTTACTGTAGTTGCAAGCTCTGCTGCTGTAAGTACTTGTGATTCTAATTACTCAACTGTCATCTACATATACGATGAGCAATTATACTAACAAATTCATTTCATTTTAATGCAGCTAAGAAAGAAGAGAAATTTGAAGAAGTCTTTGAACTTCACAGTGATCGTAGTAGGTCAATCTGGTTCAGGTAGATCTACTTTTATCAACTCATTGTGTGATCAACTGATTGTCGAACCTTCATCAACTGTTAAATTATACTCTCCAGAAGAATTAGCATTCCCTGAAAGAGATCTACAATTACGTAAATCCACTGTTGAATTAGAAGACAATGAAGGTGGTAAGATCAACTTGAATTTGATCGATACACCCGGTTTTGGTGACTCATTAGATAACGAAATAAGTTTTCAGATCATCAAAGACTATTTGAAACATCAATTTGACGAAATTTTGATTGAAGAATCCAAATTGAAGAGAAATCCAAGATTCAAAGATGGTAGAGTTCATGTTTGTCTCTATTTCATTAACCCAACTGGTCATGGTTTGAAAGAAATGGATATTGAGATTATGAAGGAATTGGGAGATTTAGTTAACATCATCCCAGTCATAAGTAAATCTGATTCTCTTACAGTTCAAGAATTGAAATTAAATAAGAGACTGATAATGGAAGATATTGAATATCATAAGCTTCCAATTTTTGACTTCAACGATGAATTGTTCAATATTGACGGATTACTTGATGATGAATCAATTGAACTTAACAAATATTTGCAAAAATGTGTTCCATTTGCTGTAATGGGTTCCAATACTACACAAGAAGATCCTGAAACAGGGGAAGTTAAAAGAGTAAGAAAATACGCCTGGGGTACTGTTGATATTATGGACAATGAGATTAGTGATTTCCTTACTTTGAAAAACACATTATTGATTTCACACTTGAATGACTTCAAAGACTTTACTCATGAAGTATTGTACGAGAATTATAGAACAAAGACCTTAGCTGAAAACGATAATGAAGACGATGCAAGTGATGCTATTATGAGCAATGGCAGAATTGCATCTTCAGCAACCGCTTACTCTACAAATGGTGCACAAGGTTACAATGATCATCCAGACTCCAGAGTTGTATCTGGTGTTCAAAACTCACCAGTTATCCAGAATTACAACATGAAAGAAGAACAGATAAGACTCGAAGAAGAAAGATTGAAGGCTTTCGAGGAAAGAGTTCAAAGAGATCTTATGTTCAAGAGAGAAGAGATTGAGGCCAGAGAAAGGGAATTGGCTGAAATTGAAAGAAGACTGGCTCAAGAAACTTTGAAAGAACATTCTACACCTGTTAATTAACCGGTTCTTTAGTTAAAGATATTTACCATCTATCTTACAATATATACCTACCTACCTATCTATTTATATATAAATTTTTGGTTGAAGTATGAGTGGTTTTGATGTACTCACCATATGTTTATTTTAATGGACTATTACGGACTGTTTTTACACTAACAAAATAAAACTAACGCCAACTAAGGAAATTGATGTGCAAGTATATATAAACACAATCACATGAAACAAATTAGGCGACAGTGAAAGGCCCAACAATTGGCGCGGTATTCGCATATATATTTATCGGTAAATCCCCTTTTTGATCTCATAATCTCCGTTTCCTTCTTTCTTTGAATTATACATTAGCTTTAGCATATATCATCAATTAACAACAATGGAATTCGTAGAAAAGTTCACTGAAGTCTACTGGGAACTGGCATCTCAAATTGATTTCAACAAGAAGTCCTTACATAGTATGTCAATCATGTTTTGTATCATTAAATTTGACCCCCACAAAATTTAAATCTCGGATTTACTAACAATAACTCTCCATAAGTTGCTCTCTTATCAATTCTCTTCAATCCAACATTCTGGAACATTACAGCTAGATTAGAATACAAGACACATTTTCTCACAAAGATTTTCTTAAATAAGCCAAAGGTTGGTTGTTATTTCTTAGCAATTACAATTTTCTCTTTAGGTCTTTTGCGAGACAACTTATACCATCAAGCATTATTAGACCAACCAACTTCATCTCTTTTATCCAGTAAAGAAGTTCAGTATGCAGGAATTGCATTTTTCACCTTTGGAAATATCTTAGTTCTTTCTTCCATGTGGGCCTTGGGTGTCACCGGTACCTATTTAGGTGATTATTTCGGTATTTTGATGGACGATAGAGTAACTGGTTTCCCTTTCAATGTCACTAATAACCCTATGTATCATGGTTCAACTTTATGCTTCTTAGGAACTGCTTTGTATTTCGCAAAACCAGCAGGTTTATTCACCACTGGTTTCGTCTACCTCATGTATGAAATTGCTTTGTTCTTTGAAGAGCCTTTCACTGCAATGATTTACGCCAAACGTGATGAAAAATTACAGAAAAAATCTAATTAAACGGCTAACATTTAAATAATAGTAGCTCTTAGTGTATGTATCAATACTGAGTGCCTATATAGACACACATTTTATATTAATCCATATAATTGAATATACGTATATACTAATATATATGCGAAAGTGAAAAATAATACAACGTAAACAAACAGATAGCATGTGATTTTCAATCTCGCGCGGCTCATCTTCTATTTTATCAGGGATGATTCTGAAGTGATACAAATGGTAAATTTTTACAGGGAATCAAATTGAAATAAAAAGCTATAAATGTAAATTATATACCAGTATGTCGAAAGCATTAACTCTGGCTCGATAGTGTCAGATTATCAGATGAATAAGAAGCCAGATACAAGAGCTAAGAATCCAAGAATATTGATTGAGGTCTTGAAAGCAGCACCTTCGAATTCAGAAACAGATGCAGCTGTGGATTCTCCAGCAACAGAAGATGATGAAGTCACGTACTCAGTGACAACAGCAGTCAAGGTTGAAGTACTGTCGATTTCTTCTTTGTCAGAGGCACCGGTGGAAGCGGCTGGAACAGCGGTGGTGGAGGCAACTGGAGCAGCGGTGGTAGATCCAGCAGCGGCTGGAGCAGCAGAGCCAGATCCAGAACTAGAGACAATAGATGAAGATTCTTCACTTTGAGAACATGGAACAGTAGTTGTAACAGTGACTACTTCTTCTTCAATAACAGTGGTGTAAGCAGTAATGACTCCTGATGTTTGATGTTGAACACATTTTCCATCAGAACAAGATATAACATCGTATGTGACTGTACCTGATGAAGAACATGGAACAGTTGTGGTGACGGTGACGTAGTATCCTTCAACGTTGGTAGTTGTGTAAACAGTGTGGATACCAACTGCTGATGCTTCATGGCATTTTCCATTTGAACAAGTAGTAGTAGTGTAAGTAACAGTTGATTGGTTAACATCAGTAACAGTAACTTCTGTAACAGAAGCACCTGATCCTGAGTTTGTGGCGGATCCAGAAGCAGAACCAGAAGTAGAAGCAGATGCAGAAGCAGACGCAGACGCAGTAGTTGGAACAGTAACGGTAGCGGTAAAAGTGTAAGTGCCTGCATCTCTCTTAACCTTCTTACCGGCAATGCCACCAACATAAATAGTTGCAGCATATTCACCTGGGGTTGGAACGGGAGCTAATAAAGCAGCTTCAACTTCTTGACGAGACGATAATTCTTGAGTGAATTCAACTCCGGTATCGTCAATACTGTAATAACTTGATGGGCAGGTTTTATTGTTCAAGAAGATAGAGAAATCGCCAAATTGAATATCAGAATCAAGTGGAACAGCGTCGAATGGACCAAATGATCCACCAACTCTCAATAAGAAACCATATTCATTTCCGGAAGTGTAGCCAGCAAAATGAATATCAGCTGAAGTGGATGATGATAATGAAGAAGATGGGGTGGAAGAATTAGTGTATTTGAATGGAGCAACATCTGTTGATGATGATAATGTTGAAGTTGTGATAGGAGATGATGTAATTTCATCATTGGTCTTAGCAGTAGAATTGTTGGTAGCAATGAAAGTGGAAGAAGAACTAGAAGAACTAGATGAACTAGAAGATGAACTAGAAGATGAACTAGAAGTTGATGAGGAGGAGGAAGAGGAAGATGAAGATGAAGTAGTAGATGAACTTGAGGAAGAAGTTGTAGTAGATGTAGTTGTTGATGATTTGGTGGTTGATGTAGTTGTAGTTGTAGTTTCGGCACCAGCAACAGTAGGTAAGACGTCATTCAAAGCACCATCTGATTCGGCAACATCTTCGATCCATTTAGCCAAATCAGAGTTACTGATGGTAGCGTCAATAGAAGTGCTATTAGATAAGAAAACAGTAATAGTACCATCACTTCCGAAAACAGCACCACCATACATAACAGAATTTGGAGTTCTTTCTAAGTAACCATTAGCTTTGAGACCATAGGAAACGTTATCTATGCCCTGGTAATCATGGACAGTTGAATAAAATTGATTGGTTGGGTAACCATCCAATACTTCAAAAATATCAAATTCACCACAACCAGATAACCAGCAAGAACAGTTACCAGTATTTGGATATTGAGCAGTTCTTGGGATATTAGCGTTTAATAACCAAATGGCTGGCATATCGTAATAAGAAGTAGATGAATCAACTTCGTCTTCTGTAGGATTGGAAAATTCAAAAAGGAACATCTTGGTTGTACCATAGAAACCGTGGTAAGCAGGGATACCGTCACGGTAAACACCACAATCATTGGTGTAACCAGAATCACCACACTTTGAACTACTAAAAATGGCAAATTCCTCATTTGATTTTAATTTAACATCGCCTAAGACAGTTGATTCAGATGCTTGTGTGACACCAGTCTCATCAACGTAACCTAAAGCGTTACCTAAACAAGATCTGTGTGTACCAACGTTACCCAAGAAAGTGACATTATTGGCACTACCTTCTGTTGCGTCATAATAAGATTGTCTAGTCCATGAGCCATCGGTTTGACCATATGAATATGAATCGGAGACATAAAAACCAAATTTCTTCAATTGCACTGGACCTCTTATATGTACTGATAATTCTTCATTCAATGGGGCAATTGGACCACTGAACGAAATTTCTTCTGATCCTAATTCACAAGAACAGGCATCATCACTTGAAGAGTCTATAGATGAAACCATCTTATAAACTCCGTCAAAACCAACATTACTGAATTCCAGAACGCCAAACTCTGAGGCGGCAATAACTGATGCTGCCAATTGTGTTAAAACACCAATTGATAATAAAAACTTCATCTATTGATATATGATTGAAGATATTGAGTTGTTTAATATTTACTCTCAAAAGAATGAATAGAGTTGGTGTGATATTAATGATAAATATATAAAGAATAAGTAAAACTACAAAACAAGCAAAAAGTGTTGAAATAAACGTAAGACATTATATGAGTGATACAAACAAAGAAATCCTTGCCAATTCATAGATTCACTCATGCACTGGGAAAAGTTTGCTAAGCTGCTATAAACCTTGCAGGAAGACAATAGCTACACATGAAAATTAATCACAACTGTTGAATATTAACACATTCAAGATGCAAAACAAATTTCCTATTTGGGACCGCCGATGAACAATAAACCCAACGCGCAGATGTAATATTTAAAGCGTGATTTTCTTGCTCTATAAACTCCTTTTATTATCCATTAATCTTCATCTATAAGTTAGACATTGGTAAGATAGAAATTATTCACAAGTTTACCTTTGACTCTGGTATATTATGGGTGTATCAAAGAGAAGGAATTGCTCAAAATAGAAGACCAACAACCATGTTCGGGACTTCATCTCGGGCATTAGTGTGTGTGCGTGAGAAAAGCTTTACCCGCAGACGCAAATTGCTTGTTTTTCTAAGCTAAAAGTTTTCTTTCACAATTTTTAAGTGCGGTTTTGAAAGTGGGCCAGGCAGTTATCCTTATATTCATGTTGCGCTTTCTGTACAATGCGTAAATATCAGCGGCGTAAGCGTGTAATCTACTTTATATGGTTTTTTGTAGACATAATTAATCACTTGATAAGGTGCTATAACAGTAGGGATCTGTGAAGATGGGAAGATAGATATAAGAGGGTGATAATCCCCCTTTAGAGGAGTTCCAAAAGAAGGAGTCGCTAATTAATACCGCTCACCAAAGCAAAACACGCTTCATCACTGAAATAGGAAGCAAGCCATCGTAAAAGTGAGACTCTAAGCCAATTTTGGAACGAGAGAATCATGCAGATCTGGCACCGCGGTGAAACTTTAAAGCTAGATCTGTATCTTGTTAGTGGTTAAATGAGTTTCTTTCTGATCTAGTTCATCTTAGTTGCAAGACATGTGGGCTTAGCTACTTGACGTCGGAGTACTTTTAGGGATAAGGACATTTTCTAGGAGCCTTTTTGTGTTTCTTCGCAATCAAAACCTCTCTTTTATCCCACAAAAAAAGTATCGCCGAGACTTGAGATTTGTTTTGATTTTTTTGCTTCCGCGACTCTGTTGTGTTTATTGTGTTAATGTTCTGTTGCAGTATATTAATGTATTAGGTGTAATTTTTCACTACCCATATATGTCTGAAATTTCAGTGTTATTTCTCAATGCTGTATGGACTAAAAATAGATAAGGATTCTTTCCCTTGTGCACAGGGCTGAGTACTGGCAAGATAAGTGCTGTTGTTTAAACTGGAACTTAGTAACTTTTCCGTAACCCACGGAATTTCTTTGACTTGAAAGAAACGAGGAGATTGTCGTGGTTATCTAACCTTTAATAGTAGTTTTTGATGAAAGATCCAGTTCCTTTCCCTAATCCCTGATTCATGCCAAATAGCACTCTTAGAGTTACTGAGCATCAATTCACCAAATCAGATATCTGTGTATAGGGAAAACCTAGAGTAGTTCATGACCTTTTTGTGAAGAGCTTTTCCTCGTTCAATCACCTACCAAAAACAAGAAAACACATCACTTGAGATGAATACATTTGGAGCCACTGCTAGATATTTCACGCTGTACTGCAAAGAGCTGCCCTGAGTTTCTCTCGATTATTAAAGCAACGATATCAATGTAAACTAAGGCTTAAAATGACATATATTATTGCAATAATATGCTGGTGCACGGGTGCGCAGACGAACAACTCGAGAGTACGGCACGTGCTGGAAAAATAAAAAATTCGTGGTTTTTAGCCTGCTTGGCCAAGTGGTAAGGCGCTGCACTCGTAGTTTTGTTATTCATATTTCAAAATGTGCTATGCAGCGATCGCCGGTTCGATTCCGGCAGGAGGCATAAAAATCGAAATTTTAATCTTTTAATGTAAAGAGTTTAGTGGATTTGTTTTTAATTCCCATCTATTTTTTTGCATTTCTAACGATGATGTTAGGTCAAATACTGGCAGTTCAAGTGAAGGAAAAAGTACAAACTTGTAGTGAGTTGCATATAAAAATAATCATTAAATTTATTAGTGACTTTTTTTTCTTTTATATAAAGTAATATGTATAAGTGTGAGTTATTTTTGATGAACAAACAAGATAAAAGAGAAAAAAAGGTATTGGTTAGAAAAAGCAGAAACGAAAAATAACAAAACGGAAAGAACTATTGAAAATCAATAGAATGATGATGAAAACGATGAAGGTTGAGATTTTCAGTTGATTAATCGATGAATGATTAGTGTTATATGATTCAGTTGTATATTAGAAACAATTTGAAACTCCCCAGATTCAAGATTGATTTAGTGATTCAACAAATTATAAGAACGTAAACACCACGATTTGAGATTAAAGAAAAAGAGAACCTTTTTGATAAAATGGAGTTGGTTTATAGATGATTAAAGGATTTAAAAATCAACACCAATAACCATAGCCAATAAAGCCATTCTAACGAACAAACCGTATCTCATTTGTCTGAAGTAAGCAGCACGTTGATCGAAATCGACTTCCTCACGGATTTCATTAACTCTTGGTAATGGATGCATGACACACATATGTTGTTTAGCATATGATAAAATTCTGTTATCAACAATGTATGAATCCTTTAATCTTTCGTATTCAGCTTGATCAGCAAATCTTTCTTGTTGAACTCTGGTACAGTATAAGACATCAGATTTAGCAATGATTTCCTTGGTCAATTCAGTGTATTCACCGACTAACATACCAGCATCAATTAATTCTTGACGATTCTTTTCAGGAAGTCTTAATTCAGCAGGAGAAACCAATTGAATACGAACTTGGTAATGTCTTAACAAACGGCATAAAGAGTGGACTGGTCTACCATATTTCAAATCACCCATAAAGGTAACAGTAATACCATTAACAGTACCTAATTCTTCACGAATAGTGAAAAGATCTAAGAAAGCTTGAGTTGGATGTTCACGAGAACCGTTACCACCATTGATGATTGGAACTGGTGAATATTTAGCAGCAATATCAGCACTTTCTTCAGATGGATGACGTAAGACAATAGCATCTGAATAACAAGCCATAGTTCTGATAGTATCTTGTAAAGTTTCACCCTTTTTAACAGATGAACCTTGTTCACTGATAGCGACAACTCTACCACCTAATCTTTGCATAGCAGCATTGAATGAAGATGAAGTTCTGGTGGATGGTTCAAAGAAAGCAGTGGTTAATACCTTACCCTTCAAGATATCCAAAACACCTTCTCTTTCAACAGCTAATCTCATTTCTTGGGCAACTGCAAATAAAGCATGCAAGTGGTAACGAGAGAATTGATTGACTGATAAGATTGAACGACGTAAGAATGGGTTTTCACCACGAATGTAAGAGATAATAGCACTTGGACCACCTAATTCACGTGGTGGGTTAGAAACTAATTGAGCACCAGTTGGGGCTTCTTCAGAATCATCAATAGCAGAATTATCTTTCAAAGCATTGATCAATGAGGAACCACGAGCAGCATCAAATGAGAAACGAGAACTACGTCTAGCGATTGGAGAAGCAGCTAATTGTGTTTCTGGAGCAGGAGTAGCTAATGAAGCTGGGTGTTGAACCAAATATAAGTTTTCTTTACCTAACGCTTCGGAAACAACAAACTCACCTTCTAAGCAAACAGTTTGACCATTCATGTGAACTCTTTCAACAGCACCATTCAAGGTCTTTTCAGAGAATGGAGACCATGAGTTAGAATTGTTAGCCTTCAATGAGCTGACAGCACGATCAATATCGAATTCAATACAAGCATCTTGTGGTCTGAAACTGAAGATAGAGATTGGATTAGTGTACAAACGTAAAATAATATCAGCGACAGTTAATTTACCTTCAGTGACAGCGGAAAACAATAATGGAAGAGTATCAGCAATACCCATACCAGCAGTAACTGGTTTACCCAAGAATTCAGCTAAACGGGTTGGTAAGTTATTGATGGAGAAACAGTCAATATCAGATAAGTTATCCCAGAATGCTTTTTGATCTTCTTTGGTTGGTAAAAATGTAGCTTCTGGATAATCAACTTGAGATAAGAATAATGAATAAACAGAAACATCACAAGTAACATCCAAGTTCTTGGATTTAGCCATACTAACAAGGGCTAAATCATCTTTTCTAGTGATTCCAGTAACGTGAATCTTTCTATTATAAAGAGAGGCCAATAAAAGAACGGAAGCTAAGTCGGTAGTATGAGCATCAGTGATAACAGGTTTGCTTTCAGGCCAAGAACCAAAGTGAGCAGATGTGGATGATAATGAATTGTCTGAGAATTCATCACTTGAAATGAATAAAGATGAAGTCAAAGATGAAACAAATGGAATTTGAGAATCGTTATCATGAGTAGCAGCGACAGAGAAAGCAAAATCTGTGTAAGCAGAACCTTGAGTGATCTCGTTAGCAGCAGTTAAAGAACGAGAATCAACAATAGTAGCACCATCAACAGTGGTTGGTAAGATGGAAGTCAAAGTGAAACCAGCAGATAAAGCAGCCTTAGTAACTTCTTCGAAAGCAGTTGGACCAGAAGGATTAGTCAATGAAGGAACAAAAGTAGCAATGGAAACTAAACCTGGTAACTCGATAGTGTTATGGAAAGATTGAGAATCAATACTAGAAGCTTCTAAAACAATGTTTCTAGCGATAGCTTCAACTAATAACTTGGCACACTTAACATTGGTGACTAATGGGACAGCATAATCAACAGCCATACGACGAGTACGGTAACCTCTTGAAACATAAGAAGCAGGACGTCTGAATCTGTTAGCAGATGGTAAGTTGATGTATAAGTCAATCAAGTTGTTAGCTAAATGTTGAGTCAATGAGTATTCAGCCTTTTGACCTTCTTCTTCTTCTTCCAAGACTTCTAAGTATTTGACTGGGATACCATGTTCTTGAATGAAATCAGCAGTACCAGCAGTAGCAAATAATGAGTAGCCTAATTGATATAATTTCTTGATTGATGGTAATAATTCTTGTTTTTCCTTATATGAACCAATAGAGAATAAAATGTTCTTCTTTGGTAATTGGAAACCAGTAGAAATCAATGATTTCAAATAAGCTTCATATTTGTTATGACCGAAACAAGCAACTTCACCTGTAGAGGCCATTTCGACACCAAGAACTGGATCAGCACCTGAAAGACGAGAGAAGGAGAATTGTGGAACTTTGATAGCACAATAGTCATCTGGTAATTTCTCACCTGGGTATGGGGTAAGAGGTAAGTCCATGATAGCCTTTGTTGCCATTTCAATCATATCGGTACCAACAACCTTGGAGTTAAATGGGAAAGATCTTGAAGCACGAACATTACATTCAATAACCTTGATTTCGTTATTCTTAGCAATAAATTGAATGTTGTATGGACCTGTAACATCTAAAGCTTTACCAATCTTAGCAGTAGCTTCAACGATTCTTCTAACAGTTTCTTTGTCTAAATCTTGTGGAGGAACAATTAAAGTAGCATCACCTGAATGAACACCAGCATTTTCAACATGTTCAGCAACAACGTGCATGATTAATTTACCATCTTTAGCGACAGCATCCATTTCAATTTCTTTAGCTTCTTCGATATATTTGGTAATAACAACTGGATAATCTGGAGAAACTTCAACGGCTTGAGACAAGTAGGAGGCTAAATCATCTCTGGAGTAAACAGTGTTCATAGCAGCACCTGATAAGACATAAGAAGGACGAACTAAAACTGGGTAGGAAACTTTGTTGGCAAATTCTTCAGCTTCTTCGAAGGAAGTTAACTCTTTCCAAGCAGGTTGATCAACACCAATTCTGTCTAACATACGAGAGAACTTGTATCTGTTTTCAGCAGAATCAATCATTTCTGGAGAAGTACCTAAAATCTTAACGTTTTGACGGTGAAGTGGTAAAGCAATGTTGTTAGAAGTTTGACCACCCATAGAAATAATAACACCAGCAGATTTTTCAAGTTCATAAACATCTAAGACTCTTTCTAAGTTGATGGTTTCGAAATATAATCTATCAGCTTCATCATAATCGGTGGAAACAGTTTCTGGGTTGTAGTTGATCATAATTGTCTTGAAACCTTCTTGACGTAAGGTACGAATGGCTCTAACAGCACACCAATCGAATTCGACGGAGGAACCAATTCTGTAGACACCAGAACCCAAGACCATAACACCGTTATCATTGAATTCAACATCACTGGAGTCGGCATTATAGGTGATATACAAGTAGTTGGTGAAAGCTGGGAACTCAGCAGCAACAGTATCGATTTGTTTAACAAATGGAATAATACCGGCTTCCTTTCTCAAACGACGGATAGCAACTTCGTTAGAGTTCAAGAATTTAGCAATTTGTCTATCTTCAAAACCTAATTGTTTAGCTTGTTTCAAAACAGAACGTGGTAATTGTTCCTTGACACCAAATGAAGCAATGTAGTTACCGAATTTGATTAATCCCATCAACTTATTCAAGAACCATTTATCAATTTTAGTTAAGTCATGGATCTTATCAACTGAGTAACCTTCAGTCATAGCATTAGCAATAGCAAACAAACGTTGATCAGAAGGAGTTTGTAATTCAAAATCGATATCAATTGACATTAAAGCTTCAGTGTTGTTGAAACCAATGTTCTGGTAATCGGTAGATCTAATAGCCTTTTGAATAGCTTCCTCGAAAGTACGACCAATACTCATGACTTCACCAACAGATTTCATTGAAGATGATAATAAGTTAGAAACACGGGTAAATTTCTTTAAATCCCATCTTGGAATCTTAACAACACAGTAATCTAAAGAAGGTTCAAAACAAGCACAGGTAACTTTGGTAACAGAGTTCTTAATTTCATTTAATGGTATGTTTAAACCTAATTTAGCAGCGGTATAAGCTAATGGGTAACCAGTGGCCTTTGAAGCTAAAGCGGAAGAACGTGATAATCTAGCATTGACTTCAATAATACAGTATTCCTTTGAGTATGGGTTAAGAGCATATTGAATGTTACATTCACCAACAACACCCAAGTGACGAATAACATTAACAGCAGTAGTTCTTAACATGTTGTAATCTTCATCTGATAAGGTTTGGGAAGGAGCAACAACGATAGAATCACCAGTATGAATACCTAATGGATCAAAGTTTTCCATGTTACAAACGGTGATACAGTTGTCGAAAGCATCACGAACAACTTCATATTCAACTTCTTTCCAACCTTTCATTGATCTTTCAACTAAGACTTGTGGGGATGCGGCAAAAGCCTTGTTACATAAATCGATTAATTCTTCTTCGTTATCAGCGAAACCAGAACCTAAACCACCAAGAGCATAAGCAGCACGAACAATAACTGGGAAACCAATTTCTTTGACAGCATCGAGTGCTTCTTCAACAGATGAAGCACTAGCGGATTTGGCACACTTTTCGCCAATCTCTTCCATTGATCTTGCGAACAATTCACGATCTTCAGTGGTAATAACAGTTTCAATTTGAGTACCAAGAACTTTGACACCAAGTGCTTTGAATTCGTCCTTTAATGCAATACCAACACTAAGAGCAGTTTGACCACCAAAAGTACAGTAGATAGAATCTGGTCTTTCATGTTTGATAACTTTTCTAACGAATTCTGGGGTAACAGGTAAGAAATACACTTTATCAGCTAAACCTTGAGAAGTCTGAATAGTGGCAATATTTGGGTTGATTAAAATGGTGTAGATACCTTCTTCTTTCAAAGCCTTGATAGCTTGGGAACCAGAATAATCGAATTCACCAGCTTGACCAATGGATAAACCACCGGAACCTAAGACTAAGACCTTCTTGACATCTTCTTTTGGATGAGCAGCTCTATTTTCGGTAAGTAACCCACCTGGGAATTGAACAGCTTCTAATTTCTTAGTTGACTTGAATTTAACAACAGCTTCAATGAAAGTATCGAATAAGAATTCAGTATCTCTTGGACCTGGAGTGGATTCAGGATGAAATTGAACAGAAAAGAATGGTTTTTCGGTATGGTAGATACCTTCATTTGATTGATCATTAGCATTAACGAATAACTCTTTCCAACCTGGACTTAAAGTATCAACATCAACGGCATAACCATGATTTTGAGAGGTGATATAACATCTACCTGAAATAGTTGAAGTACATGGGATGTTATGACCTCTGTTACCGAATTTCAATTTCAAAGTTGAGGCACCAGAAGCTCTAGCCATCAATTGATGACCAAGACAAATACCAAAAACTGGAGTCTTAGCTTCTTTTAAAACAGTGGATAATTTCTCAACGACATCAGTCATAACAGATGGATCACCTGGACCGTTGGAGATGAATAAACCATCATATTCTTCATTGACAATATCATAATCCCATGGAACAACTTTCAATTCAACACCACGGTTGACAAAACATCTGATTTGATTGTATTTCATACCTACATCAATGGCAACTATTTTAATGACTTTACCATCTGGGCCTAATCTAACCAATTCTTTAGGAGGGGAGTAAGTAACTGGTTTTTTGGTAGAAACTTTGGCAACCAAATTTTGAGTGTTTGGATCAACCCATTCTGGGATTTCGAAAGAGTCTCTCCAAGTTAATTGTGATAAAGCGGCCTCTGATGAAGCGTTAGGTTTTTGTAAACAAATTCTACCTAAAGTTGAACCTTGTTCTCTTAATCTTTTAGTTAAAGCTCTGGTATCAACACCGTATAAAGCTGGAATGTTCTCTTCTTTTAACCATTGACCTAAAGAAGAAGTAGCTAAGTAATGAGAGTATTCTTCGGTATAATGAGCAATAACTAAACCAGCAACGTGGATTCTATTTGATTCAAAATATTTTGGTAATTCCTTGACAACTTCATCCATCAATTTACGGTCAGGAACACCATAGTTACCAACTAAAGGATAGGTGATAACCAAAATTTGACCTTCATAGGAAGGATCGGTGATTGACTCTGGGTAACCAACCATACCGGTTTGGAAAACTAATTCACCAGCAGCTGGGACATTAGCACCAAATGAGAAACCCTGTAAAACGATCCCATCTTGAGTTTCTAAGGTCATCAAAGTGTCACCAGTGGCTTCCATTGGGGGAGTGATTGGGTTTGAAAACTTTTCCACTGACATCTTGCTGTTTAGATCAATACAGTCGAATTCGATGAATCAAGAAATGAAATAAGATAGGAATGATTTAAATGAAATATAAGAAAATAAAAAATTAAATGCTAGGATTAGAAATTAATTTTTTTTTCTTTTTCTGGGCTTTATATTTCAAATTTTTTTTTTTTTTTAGACTAAAAAAATTTATATTAATTGGTCTACAGTTAAGAAATTGCGAGTAAAGCTGTTAGAATAACGAACTAAACGGGATTATCACTACAGTGAGTGTAAGAAAGATTACATCTATAGAAGGAATTACAAAGAGGAAATTTGAAAGAACTAGAGTAAATTTTTTTAAGCTAAGTTTTGAGTAATATTTCATTCTTCTCCCCTCTAAACGCGTAGTAGTATATGAATTTGTGTGAGGTGAGATGATGAAATATACACAAGAACATGACAAAACATCATAAGCTTTCCCAAATTTAACTCTAGTCCAACGAATAGAACTCTTTTTAACTCTTCCAGATGAGCATAACATGATCACATACCTTCAAATTGAAAAAAAAATTGTATTAAATAAAAGTAGATTTGAATTGGGGAGTAAAAACAAATCTGTCAAATGATATTTCAAAAAGCAGTATAAAGTCCGCTTTAGATTCACAAATTGGTGACAAAGGTATCGATAGCTAAGTCGTCTGGAAGAGAGAGAGAGAGAGAGAGAGAGAGAGAGAGAGGGGGGGAGGAGGGAAAAAAAAATATTAAAAGAGTAGTAAAGATGAAAAGAAGTATATTATAATATATAACATGTCTCTGTAAACATCAAACTGTAAGCAAGAAAAAAAAAAATTTTTTTAAAAAGCGAAAAAGCGGGTAAGTACGTAAAAAAATAGGATTTAGTGTGAAGTCATTAAAGGTGCAGCTGCTCAACCTATTGTTCAGTTCTGTTAGTTCCGGTCGTTTGCTCCTGTTTCACAGTGATTCAGAGGCTGCTGTCATAGGGTCTACATGTGTACATGTTTATATACGTGAATCTAGTCTCCGCTAGTGTAAATTCGGTAGAGAATGTATATCTGACACGCTCACAAGACAGATCTTGTTTTGTAGCTACTTCGTATTCTGCTGTGCACTGCCTGCGACGCGATAGTCTGTTTTATGGAGATATCCGTTAGGCAAGCTTCTGGATTTAAATTATATGTCTCCATAGTCTATCTGGTGTGAAGGGAAATGAGTTCTTTGTAGTATTGTAACTTAAAATCCTTATATCTTCATTGTTGTATATTGAAAGCTGAATTTGTCTAGTTTCAAATGTTATATTTCATTCGATGATATTTGAAAACTTTTATGAACAAATTTTAGATTTTCACTTAACCCACTACTCTGAAAACAGATTAACAATTTATCAGGGAAACAGAAATCTGATCCCAAATCTATAAATTTGACATATATATGTAATAAAGTATATACATATTGAGATATCAAGCTCGTAAGAGTGGCTACTCTTGAGTCTCTCCTTGAAGTTCTAATTCTTGCAATCTTTTTAGCTCTCTAGCTGCATCTTTTTGTAATCTAACAGCTTCCCTTCTTGCAAGACCTTCTCTCATCTTTCTTTCTTTCCTCTCATCTTTAGTTTCTATCTTTTCTTCTTCCTTCTCCTTTGCATAGATCATATTCTTTTCAATAGTCTCGTATAATAGATCCAACTTTTTACTATTTTCAGCAAATCTTTCATGTGATAGTTTAGATGCGACACTAAGGTAACATTCAGGCACTAATGCAAGTATCTCACCTGTCTCTTCATCTAGATACCCCACTGGAATATCCAATCTTATAGATGTTCTAATACCAACATTATTATTGGCTCCAATACCGGATTCACGGAATCCACATGACATGGCAGTAGTAAATAATGTTTGTGCAGTTTTCAAATCACGACATTTAACATGGAGAATCAAAGGCTCATATTTATACAAGACATATCTGGTACTCTGTGGTAAACTGTCATGATCCTCATCGTATTTGCGGAAATTAATGTTCTTATCTTTCCACCAGTTATCTATCTCATCATCATTATGAGTTACAAAGAGCCACGTTCCACCATCTCCTTTAGCACCAACTTTATAATCATCCTCTTTACCCTTCTTCTCTTTCAAACCTTCAATGAAAACACTTACTCTACCGGAACATGAAGATGTAGTGACCATATCTTTGTGCTTATTTATCAATCTGATAATTGGTACACACAATTCATCGATTGTTCCTTTTGGTGAGGCATCAGGTGTTACTTCACTAAGAGTCTCTTCAATTTCCTCTACCAGTACTTTCTTTTTCTGATCAAATGAGTCCATATTTAGTCTATCTGTTTTTTGGGTACAGGATTCATCAAAATTAGAACAACTTCATGGAGTATTTTACAATGAAATATTTAAACTATAATATTTTTTTCTTTACTTTTTGAGTCACGTGCAATACACCGCCTTGTAAAATTGATTTCATAGAAGATGATAAGGCTTTTCAGAAGAAGAAGACGATAAGAAACGATAAGATGTGAATGATGAGTGGGTTGTTTATATTATATTTGGATAACATAGGGCGTGGGTAGATACTAATTTCAATGACTGTTGACGAAAATTACAACGAAGCCAACCATGTGGTTCCTATTTTCACATCGACAGAGATGTTTATTATAGATGAGATTCATTTCCCAGATAAACCTTCAAAATACAATATCTTTGGAGGAGGTGCTTCTTATTCTATATTGGGTTCTCGTATGGTGTTACCTAGGAGCAAGTCAAAAAAGGCTGCCTGGATAGTCGATGTAGGTAATGATATGCCTGATGAGATATTTCGTGAGCTGAAACTCTGGGACTCAGGTGCTCTTTTCAGATACGATATGTCAAGATCATGTACAAGAGGAAGCGTTACTTATACAGATAATGAACGTCAACATTTCAAATTCGTTTCACAAGAGAAAAGACCAAGTCTTGAAGATCTTAAGCGATATACTCACTTGTTGAAGTCACAAGCTTATCATTTCATCTACTCCCCAGATAGATTTGACGAATTGACTGAGTTATTCAAATCAGTCAGAGATGATCTACCACTTATAGCATGGGAGCCATTTCCAGCAAATTGTATACCAGAAAAGTTAGATGAGTGTTTGAATATGCTTCCAAAGGTCGATATATTCTCACCCAATGCAGCTGAAGCAGCTGCTTTGTTAGGTCAAGGGGAACCATTAACATATAAAGATTGTGAAATACTGGCGAAGAAATACTTACCATACATGACTAAAAACAACAAATCTGGAATTATATTAAGATGTGGAAGACTAGGTTGTTTTGTAATTGACAATCAGAACACAATTTCCAATTGGTTCCCTGCTTATCATTACCCCAATAATGAAGATTACAATGTAGTTGATCCAACAGGAGCAGGGAATTCATTTGTTGGTGCATTTTGTACAGGATTTATAATGAGTAATAAAGATTGGTCAATTGGATGTATATGCGGTAATATTGCCGCTGGTTGTGCCATTGAACAGCACGGTATGCCGAAGATAGAACTTGAAGAAATTAAAAAGGGTGAAATAGAGGAGAAGTGGAATGGGAAGAGCTTTAAAGATAGATCAAGGCTTTATCTAGAGAGAAATAGAAAGTTAGGTATCTCTTTTGACGAATTTATAGACAAATTATACGTTAATTGAGACAAGTGGAAATACCTAGTACAAGAAATACAAAAGAACCGATTATCAATTAGATATCAACATATATATTATACATACATATTTATAGATATCGCGAGTACTACATCTAGTAGTTAGCAGATAATTCAATAATAGTTTCGGATAAAATAGTTGCGATCTTTTCAGCATCTTCTTTGGTCATAATGAAAGCTGGAGCGACAGTAACATGAGCACCTTCAAATCCATCAATGGTACCGGCTAAAGCCATACAAGTCATACCTTTTTCCAAGGCTAATTCTTGAACTCTAGGAGCAATATTGTCTTCCTTTGGAATTGGTTCTTTGGTTGCCTTATCTTTAACAAATTCAATAGACCAGAAAGAACCAACACCTCTAATATCACCGACGATCTTACACTCTTTCAATTTCTCTTTCAATTGATCAGCCATATAAGTACCTGTTTCTTTGATGTTTTCAACTAAATTATCTCTAGCAATTTTTTGTTGAACAGCTAAACCAACAGCACAGTTAAATCCATGAGAGTGATAAGTTTGAGCACCTGCAATGTAACCAGAACCATTTTCAAAGACATCCTTGATTTTCTTAGAGATCAATAGACCAGCTAAAGTAACAAAACCAGAACCAATTGTCTTACCAACAGATTGGATATCAGGACCAGAAGTCATGAATTGTTCCCAGGCCATATAAGTACCACATCTACCTAAACCACACATGACTTCATCAAGCATGAATAAGACACCATATTTGTGACAAACGGCTTTACAACCATCTAAGTATCCTGGAACAGGAACTGGAGTACCAATGGTAGAACCACCAACGGTTTCCATAATAACACCAGCAACCTTTTCTGGGCCTTCAGCAATAATGGTATCTTCTAATTCTTTAACTAATCTAGCACTGTATTCTTCAGTGGTTTCACCTTCTTTCTTCAATCTATATTCGTAACATTGAGAAATTTTTGGAACTTGATCGTCAGATAATAAGATATCTTTGAACATTGGTCTTCTTGAACCATGTCCAATTGATAAAGCACCAATGGTAAAACCATGGTAAGCTTGTTTTCTACCAATGAACTTGTATCTACCTGGTTCACCGTTCTCAATATGATATTGTTTCATGATCTTCATAGCGTTTTCATTAGCTTCTGAACCAGAACCAGTGAAAAGAGCAGAAGCAAAAGCACCATTGGATCTTTCACAGATAAATTTACCTAATTCTTGAGCAGCATAATTGGTGAAGTATGCACCATAGGTATAAACTGAATCATCAGCAGCTTTCTTCATAGCTGCAAGAATTTCAGGATCACCGTGACCAACTGAACAAACGGCTGCACCAGACATGGCATCAAGAACGGTGGTACGTTGTTTGCTTACTGGGTCTTCAAAGGTTAGTTGTAAACCTTTACCACCAATAGCCATTGGCTTGTGCTTAGAAACATGGGCTTGGAAAATGTAGGAGTCTTCTTCAACAGTCATTTTGAATTGTTATTTGTATAAACTAAAAGGACTAACCTTAATATCGAAATCAATTAGATCTAAAGAGGGATAAAACAAGGAGGTTACACTAAGCTTCTTATACTAATGATCCGTTTCCTCATTTCTATATGATTCATACAAGATTATGCGCGTGATACCGAAAGAAGAAAGTAGATGAGCTGCTTGCTGTCCTATCGCCTCAAGAATCCGAGAGCCGCTCTACACTCGAACGGTTAGAACTGTTCGTTTAGGGCGGAATCAAGATGCTCAAAGTTACTCTCTCAGCGAACTCCGAATATCTTATCACTTAAACTGTTACTTTTATATTCAACATAATACACAAAATTATATCCATTTATCCTAGATTGATATCCTACAATGACATCAATATGAGATAGTCATGCTTTGCTAAATGGTTGTTCAGAAAAGCACAGCACTTGCTAGTACAAAACTATAATCTAACCCCACATACTGTGAACGTTCAATAGAAGTTTGATTGACCCAATTGATTATCTTGCTATCCGTACAGTGTCTTAATATCTGGATTACCCTAGGCATGAATACTCTTGAAAATTAACCCCTACGGAAGATTGGTCGAAAAGGGAAACAAGGATGAGTCAAAGTTTAATAGCCAAATAAATCTGTAAAATAACCCACGGAGCGGTCTCAAACAGGAAATTCATAGCGCCTCAGGGGCGCAACGGAGCGACCTTCTCGATTTTAGCTTTTCATTTTAAGTAGCGCACTTCTCGTCGCGTCGCTGAAAATAAAAAATAGACGCTGACGACGCGTCACCCGGAGAAATCAGTGTGGACTTTCCGTTGCCTTACCTTTTTGAGATCTGGAAAAGAGTCTGGTACAGGGGCATTGCTGATGCCTCTTGTTTCCAAACATGATTGAGTAGTTCGGTTGCATTATATGGCTTCTAGAAATGCTGCTATTGAAAAGTTGCTAGATGAGTATAAGTTACATCTTCAAGATTTCAACCTAGACCGGCCAATCAGACGCCGCTAGAATATAAGCATAGCGTAAATAGCAGCACGCGGGGCACTTTCTAAGGTGCGCAACACCTCGCACAGTGGCGTAAATACCCGCACTAACTGCGAGAAGCTAATTTAATATGGTAGTCTCTCTCCCAATCTGAAATTTTTTTTCTGAATATCGCACCAAGAGAAAATCAAACAAGCAAAAAAAAAAAATAAAAAAAATTAATAAAAATAACAGAGGTGAAGACGTGACTGTCAGAGAAGTTCTTAACCACTATTACAAGGTAAAAAGAAAGTGATACTTGGGTTTGCCGCGGATTTACGTGAATCGTGTTACCGTTGAACTATAATTGATCAAAAATGAGTGAAAAAAATACCCGTATTGCTATTGTCTCAGATGACAAATGTAAACCAAAGAAATGTCGTCAAGAGTGTAGAAAAGGTTGTCCAGTAGTGAAAACTGGTAAGCTTTGTATTGAAGTAATACCAACTTCTAAAATTGCATTTATTTCTGAAAATTTATGTGTTGGTTGTGGTATTTGTGTGAAAAAATGTCCATTTGGTGCCATTAATATTATCAATTTACCAACAAACTTAGATACTCAAGTTACTCATAGATATTCTGCCAATTCTTTCAAGCTTCATAGATTACCAACCCCAAGACCTGGTCAAGTTTTAGGTCTTGTTGGTACCAACGGTATTGGTAAATCTACTGCTTTAAAGATTTTAGCAGGTAAGGAAAAACCAAATTTAGGTAGATTTGATGATCCACCTGATTGGCAAGAAATCTTAAAGTATTTCAGAGGTTCTGAATTACAAAATTTCTTCACTAAAATTTTAGAAGATAATATCAAAGCCATCATCAAACCACAATATGTTGATAACATTCCAAGAGCTATCAAGGGTGAATTAACCAGAGTTGGTGAACTTATAAAGGCCAAGATGGAAAGACAAGGATCAGCCAAGGAAATCGTCGAAGTCTTAGAATTAAAGCATATTTTAAAGAGAGAAGTTTCAAAATTATCTGGTGGTGAATTGCAAAGATTCGCTATTGGTATGACTTGTGTTCAAGATGCTAATGTTTATATGTTCGATGAACCTTCTTCATATCTTGATGTTAAACAAAGATTGAACGCTGCTTACATTATTAGATCTTTATTAGGTCCTTCTACCTATATCATTGTCGTTGAGCATGATTTGTCTATCTTAGATTATCTTTCTGATTTCGTCTGTATTCTCTATGGTGTTCCTTCCGTATATGGTGTGGTTACCATGCCTGCATCTGTCAGAGAAGGTATCAACATCTTTTTAGATGGTAACATCCCAACTGAAAATTTAAGATTCAGAACTGAGTCTTTACAATTCAGATTAGCCGAAGCTTCTGACACAATGTTAATCGAACAAACAAGAGCTTTCAGTTACCCAGCTATGACTAAGACTCAAGGTGATTTCAAACTTCACGTTGAAGCAGGTGATTTCGCAGATTCTGAAATTATCGTTATGATGGGTGAAAACGGTACTGGTAAGACAACTTTATGTAAATTATTAGCTGGTGCAATTGAAGCAGATTCCGGCTCCAAGGCCCCAGAAATGAATGTCTCTATGAAACCACAAAAGATTGCTCCTAAGTTCACTGGTACAGTCAGACAATTATTCCTTAAGAAAATCAGATCTTCTTTCTTACATCCACAATTTAACACTGATGTTATGAAACCATTGAAAATTGATGATATTATTGACCAAGAAGTTCAACATTTATCTGGTGGTGAATTACAAAGAGTTGCTATTGTATTAGCCTTAGGTAAACCAGCTGATATCTACCTTATCGATGAACCATCCGCTTACTTGGATTCTGAACAACGTATTATCTGTTCCAAGGTTATCAGAAAATTCATCCTTCATTCAAAGAAAACCGCCTTCATCGTCGAGCACGATTTCATCATGGCCACTTACATGGCCGATAAAGTCATGGTCTTCGAAGGTAGACCATCTCAAGAAGCTACTGCTAGAAAAGCTGAAACTTTATTGACTGGTTGTAACAGATTCTTAAAGAATTTGAATGTTACATTCAGAAGAGATCCAAACTCTTTCAGACCAAGAATCAACAAATTAGATTCTCAAATGGATAAAGAACAAAAACAATCCGGTAATTACTTCTTCTTAGATACTGCCGAATTATAATCACATTAGTACCACTACAATTTATTCCTATGTATCAAAAGTTGCCTTTAGTTCTTATTACGTGCTGTTTTTTACAAAAATCGTTTACGTTTTTTTTTTTTTACTTTTTTATGTTCTCTGTTGGTTTGAGTTTGTTTTCTTTATCTTTTGGGTCTATTGAAAGAAAAAAATATCTTTTCATTCATGTACATATGATTGATGTATTCTTCAAGAATGTCATACATTGATTTATTCATTTCTTTTCAATTTTTCAAAGTTCAGCTGACCTTTTTTTGGGTTAATCATTAGAAGCTGAGCTCTCTGGTTTAATTACCATTTTTGAGTATGGAATAATACTCTGAGTATTACCGTATTCCTCTATTTATTTAATTGCATATACATAATAATGACAGCGCTTTTATAGTGCTTCTACAGTATAATAGAAATTTCATTCAAAACCACCAAAATACACACTCTATATAGATAACTGCTGTAATACCATATAAAATATTCAAAGCGGGCACAACGCCCATAACCATAACGGCGGCTCAAACTTTTTTTTTTCGCTAGCGAAATTGTGACTGACATTCGGTGGAGGAAATACTTAATGCGTCATAAGGGTTAGCTGATCAGTGCATATCTCTTCAGGAAAAAGGTTCTATATATCAGTATATACCAACAATAGGATACAATGTCTACTGAAGAAGTCACCAAGAAGGTCGAAGATCTTTCTGTCTCCGGAGAAGCTCCTGCTGCCGAAGTCATTTTAGGCGAAGATGGATTACCTCTATCCAAGAAAGCTTTGAAGAAACTAGAAAAGGAAAGAGAGAAGGAGAAGAAGAAGGCTGAAAGAGCTGCTCAAGTTGCCGCTGAACAAGCTGCCAAGGCTGCTCAAGCTTCAAATGATACAGCCAAGGATAATTATGGTAAATTACCACTCATGCAATCAGTTCCTGGTTCTCAAACTGGTATCAAAAGAGTAAAGATCAACTCTTTGTCAGTCGAGAATGCTGAACAAGAAGTAGTTTTCAGAGCTCGTGTCCACACATCTCGTCAACAAGGTGCTACCATGTGTTTTATTTCTTTCCGTCTACAAAGTGATTTAATTCAAGGTGTTTTGAAAGCTAATGGTGACTCTGTTTCTAAACAAATGGTTAAATGGACTGGTTCTTTAAGCTTGGAAACCATCGTTTTAGTTCACGGTGTTGTTAAGAAAGTTGATGAACTAGTTAAGAGTGCCACTGTTCAAGATGTTGAAATTTCTATCACCAAGATTTACTCAATTTCTGAAACTCCAGCTCAATTACCATTATTGATTGAAGATGCTTCAAGATCTGATGCTGAAGCCGAAGCTTCTGGATTACCAATTGTTAACTTAGATACTAGATTGGATGCTCGTGTTATTGACCTTAGAACAATCACCAACCAAGCCATCTTCAAATTACAAGCTGGTATCTGTCTCTTATTCAAGGAATTTTTGATCGAAAGAAACTTCACCGAAATCCATACCCCAAAACTTATTGGTTCTCCATCTGAAGGTGGTGCCAATGTCTTCGAAGTTACTTACTTCAAGGGTAAATCTTACCTTGCTCAATCCCCTCAATTGTATAAGCAACAATTGATTGCCGCCGATTTCGAAAGAGTCTTTGAAATTGCCCCAGTTTTCAGAGCTGAAAACTCCAATACTCACCGTCACTTAACAGAATTCGTTGGTTTAGATTTAGAAATGGCTATCGAAGAACATTACCACGAATGTGTTGATATGTTAGGTGATATGTTTGTCTTCATCTTCAACCAATTGAAGATAAGATACGCAAAAGAAATTGCTGTTGTACGTCGTCAATTCCCAGTCGAGGAATTCAAAATTCCTGAAGGTCAAATGATCAAATTACACTACAAAGATGCTGTTAAATTATTGAATGATAATGGTAAAGAACAAGGTGAATTTGAAGATTTATCTACCGAGAATGAAAAATTCTTAGGTAAATTAGTTCGTGAAAAATACAACACTGATTTCTATATCTTAGATAAATTCCCATTGGCTGTTAGACCATTCTATACTATGCCAGATCCAGAAGATCCAAACTACTCCAACTCTTATGATTTCTTCATGAGAGGTGAAGAAATCTTATCTGGTGCTCAACGTATCCACGACCCAGTGTTATTGAAAGAACGTATGAAGGCTCATGAAGTTGATGCAGATGGTCCAGGTTTGATCGATTACGTCAATGCATTCACTTATGGATGTGTTCCACATGCAGGTGGTGGTATTGGTTTAGAAAGAGTCTTGATGTTTTTCTTAGATCTTAAGAACATTAGACGTGCTTCTCTCTTCCCTCGTGATCCAAAACGTTTACACCCATGATTACCCTTTCTCTATAACTGAACAAAGCTATGAGTAAGTTAGTAAGTAAGTACATAGTTTCAATATTTTAATAACCAATTTAAATTGCTCTCAATTGTAATGTAAAACTAAATCTATGGATAATGCACGTTTTACGTTATCGATCAAACTCCGCGAGGTTGAATTCTCAGGGAATTTCCTAAATTCGAGAGTTGACAGCTTCGTACAGCTTAAAATGCTTTATCCGTGACCATACAACCAGCGATTATTGACTGGCTAGTAACAAACAAATTGAGACAAAATCATCCATAGAATCAATGTCTAAGCCAGTAGATATATCAATCAAGAGGGATATAACAACATCTGGCTCCGTAGGTAGCGTTTCCGACTTAAATTCAGGTACAGCGGAATCTAACTCCGATAGGCAAGCTAGATACAATGCATTCTTGAGTGGAGGAGAAAGTGATGGAGAAGAAGCAATTAGTGGAGACAAAGATGATGGTGTTTTGGATACATCCAGTACTCATTTCACATACAATGAGGAAAGGATGTTGAAAGATCACGATGCAAAAGTAAAGGCTATCAATTCCATTTCGGCTTCACCTCAATCATCCAAGGTAAACGTCACAAGAAGATCGTCGGTTGCTGAGTTCCTCAACCCCCCTCCACCTCCAATCTCCACAATCCATAAACCACTCAGTCCTATAGTTAGTCCATCAATCGATTCTAGTAAAGTTAGAAAGAGCCCCAGGTTCTCATACAACTCTGCCACCAAAGAAGTTTCAGCTTTGACTGCCAAATCAATTTTAGAGCAGGAAGAGAATATGCATAAGGCTAAATCAAAACTTGGCGATCTTTTACTTGATGACCATAATTCTACACTTGAACCTCCTTCACCTGAACTTATTGAGATTTATAAGAATATTGAGCTTTCATTGAATATTCGTGACAAATATCAAAAGATTTCATTACAACGTCCTCAAGACAACCCTAAAAACCAACCAGGTTGGAAGATTTATCCAAACCCTCCACCACCATTTTGGAAGAAGGGTGATACATTCGATACATATCATGTTCCTGATGAAGGTGATCAAAAAGCTGAGAACTTCACCTTAGAGAAATGTGAAATTCCTGGTCCTGATCCAGATGTTGATTTTGTCATGGACGAGAGAGACGTTTTCCAAATCGTTGATTCCAAAACCAAGGAGAATTTAGTTAACATCCCAACAATTAGAGACTACTACATGGATGTTGAAAAAATCATCGGGTTTGCTTCCGATGGTCCAGCTAAATCATTTGCATTCAAGAGATTGGAATACCTGGAAGCCAAATGGAATATGTATTTCTTACTCAATGAGCACGAAGAAACCTCTGAATCAAAGAGGAATCCACACAGAGACTTCTATAACGTAAGAAAGGTTGATACACATGTTCACCATTCTGCTTGTATGAATCAAAAACATCTTTTGAGATTTATTAAACATAAGATGAGACACGCTCCAAATGAAAAGGTTATCAAGAGAGATGGTGCAGTATTGACTTTGAAAGAAGTTTTTGAATCTTTGAATCTTACTGCATATGAATTGAGTATTGACACATTGGATATGCACGCACATAGAGATGCGTTCCATAGATTTGACAAGTTCAACCTGAAATATAACCCTATCGGTGAATCAAGATTGAGAGAGATCTTCTTGAAAACCGATAATTATATCAAAGGTAAGTACTTGGCTGAAGTGACAAAGGAAGTTTTCGATGATTTGGAATCATCAAAATATCAAATGGCTGAGTACCGTATTTCCATTTATGGAAGATCACCAGATGAATGGGATAAATTAGCTGATTGGGTGATTGACCATAAATTGTTTTCTCATAACGTTCGTTGGTTGATTCAAATTCCACGTTTATATGACATATATAAAAAGAGTGGAATTGCAAACACCTTCCAAGATATTGTTTGTAATATATTCAAACCATTATTTGAAGTCACAAAAGATCCATCTTCACACCCTAAACTTCACGTTTTCTTACAAAGAGTGATTGGTTTTGATTCAGTTGATGACGAGTCTAAAGCAGATAGGAGATTTCACAGAAAGTATCCAACACCTTGTTTTTGGGATTCTCCAAACAATCCACCTTATTCTTATTATATATACTATCTTTATGCCAATATTGCATCATTGAACAACTGGAGACAAAGGAGAGGAATGAATACGTTCGTATTGAGACCGCATTCAGGTGAAGCTGGTGACCCCGAACACTTGATTTGTGCATATGTTGCAGCAGAAGGTATCTCTCATGGTATTTTATTGCGTAAGATTCCATTTGTTCAATATCTCTACTATTTACGTCAAATTGGTATAGCAATGTCCCCATTATCTAATAACGCTTTATTTTTAGCGTATGATAAGAACCCATTCCCTTCATACTTCCACAGAGGTCTAAATGTTTCACTATCAACTGATGATCCATTGCAGTTTGCTTATACTAGAGAGCCATTAATCGAAGAATACTCTGTCGCTGCACAAATTTATAAGTTGTCAAATGTGGATATGTCAGAATTAGCAAAAAATTCAGTTTTCATGAGTGGCTTTGAGGATCAGCTCAAATCACACTGGCTTGGACGTAATTATGCGAGAGCGGGACTTGATGGTAATGATGTAGCTAGAACAAACGTTCCAAATATTAGAGCTAGTTATAGAGAGGAGACTTTGTACATCGAAAGGGAGTTGGTTAAGAGATATGCCCACTTGAATGATGACGAAGAGGAGAAAAGTAAATGAATATAAAGTTAAGAGAAATCTAGATTATTTATAAATATATATACACATACGCTGTTTGACTACGCAGACAGCTTTAATTTCAGTTTCAATCAATTGCTCTAATCATACATCTATGTCGGTACAGGATTGACATTTATAGAACCGAATAGGATCGCATCCCCACTTTCTATTTTGCAATAACAGTTTCTTCTAAACTCATTGGAAATAGAATCAGATTCATGAGAAAGAATCTCTTCAACGTTGCTAAACTTCTTTCTATGAAAGATTTCTCTCAGGTTGACAGAAAGCCCGTTATTATAGGGGTGATCAAACATTCCTGCCTTTACTATGAATCTCAGATTGCGGTTGGAAGGATGCAAAACATTGAAGTATCTGCACTTCGGATCGTTCAAGCTTTCCATGAATTCTTTCTTCTCTTTTATCTTCTGGGTCGAAAATAAGGAATGAATAAAAGCAATGTTGCCACCAACATGATTTCTCCATTGATGCCTAAACTGCTTATTTAGGCATTTCTTCTTCATCGCGTCAAGTGTAGTCTCATTTGTGCAGGCTAACATAACTATTGTCGAAAGTAGATTACATAGAAATATCAACCATATTCCACATATAATGTAAGCAACAATAAAAGCCGGGTGAATGTTATGTAGATTGTGGAAATCCCTTATTAGTGAAGTATACACACCTAACGTGACTATTGTCATCAAAAACAAACCCCACATTACTACTACATAGAGAGTAAAATAGTGGAAATTCTGCCTTGAAATCAATGTTCCAATAAATAGACAGTCGTGATCAAATTTGGGAACACATTTTCCAAATGTTTTTGAGTGGGAGGACCTAAGAACTTTTATGGTATGACATTCAAAACACCATGCTGGAAGCCCATCAACACTACAGGGAAATATGTCTGGGGGTTCCGTGAATTGTTTCATGGCACCAGTGTCTGATTGAATTCCAGATTCAGTTTCTTTTGACTCAGAAGATGACAAAGTACATTCACTATTATAGTTCTGACCTGCAGCCACATACTTTGCCAAATCATATGGCTTTACCTGAAAATCAATTCCATCAATATGAGACGATAGCAAAAGCACCCACACAGTGAGTAGAATGAATAGAATAATGTTAAATATGACTATCAGAACAATAGCAATGGTAGGCTTGCCCAGATGTTTACCAATTTGAATGTGACATAAAAGATAAGAATATGCGAATTCAAGAAACCCAATGTATAATATGACTATTAGAGGAACATATCCTCTTCCTTTTCGTCCTAAACTTGCCATTAGCTGTGACCCCAACTTTAAATAAAAGGATGAAGAGAAATTTCGATTGTTCAAGTCATGAAATGTTGCAATATATGATTATGCTCGCAGTGAGGCTCAAAATGTTTTCATCTTGGGTCAACAATTATTCATTATAAACGCTAGGTGGAGGGTAGGCACAAGATAAGTATATACTGGAAACACTTGATTTGAGCTACCTTATCGGTATACATAATCCATGATGTTTTCGTTACAAGGCGTAGAAGCCGGATAATACGAAGAATACGGGTGAATTCATATGTGATCGAGATAAGTCCGAACTGATGTGATCGGAGTTGATTTAATCTAACGTAATATACATAAGGTAGAATGTAATCCTATAAACCTTTCAACTGGATTATATCCACAGTTAGCCTGGTGAGTGTGTCCACATCAGTTGCTTCTAGAGCACCCAACTTATAATTTTGTTTTAAGGTCTTCAAGTTCACGAACGAACTTAAAGATTCATTTGTAAACGGTACTACTTTTCCAGCAACTTTAGACTTCAGACTTTCAAGGATACTGTTTATTTCTTCATCATCCACACAGTTGTCAAGTGCTTTTAACGCTATCACATTGTTTGATGTCTTACTGATTCCAAACTTGTTCAAACAATCCATGATATTTTTCTGTGGCGAAAGATTGAATATAATTTCAGTGTGCAAGGTCTTTGACTTCATACGATCAAATGACTTATCCAAAAGAGACTTGTACAAGGTACTGTATATTTGCTCTAAGGAGACAATATTATCACAGTTGATAAATGCAAAATTGTAATCTTCATTTGAGTTAATGAGGTTCGTTCTAATCTCTTCCTGATTTTCCACATCGGTAAACAACAATCCCACGACCTTGTAATCCGGGAACTGATTAATAAAAAAAGCTTTATGCTCACTCATAATCCAAATATTTCAGTAGACACCCTTATCCCTGTATACATGTAAGAATAGTCAATGTTGGACTGAACTCAACTTGAAAAATCACTGCTATAGATATTGCAGAAGAAAAAATACCTTAGTGAGCGAGCCATAATGGTGCGCGGGTTCTCGTGCGCAGAACAGTAACACCTATTTTCTTATTTATATTATGAGAGCAGGAACTGAAAACTATTCTACTTTAACACTGAATAAGAAGACGTTTGCAGTAGATACCAGATACAAAATCAATGAGCACTTTGGATGACGATAACCCATGGGGATCGCCTGTTTCGCCTGTCGTAGACTTCCAAGGAGGATCAAATGTTTGGGCAAGCAGTGATGACGAATCTGATCAAGTAAGGAATGATCCAGATGTAGTTTTGGAGCAAGTGGAAGAAAGCTTTCAAAACGATGATGACAATGAAACTGCAGATGAGGACACTTTACCGCAGATTGAAACTGTAACCGAGAAAACCATTGGCATTGATAGTAATCCATGGGACAGTGTAGTTGAAGTCAAAAGTTCATCTAAAGTAGCTGATGATGAGGTGCCGACAGCCGATGAGAGGGGTCCAGTTATTACATCCAAAGAGAGGCAACCCAGCCTGGAGAGTACAGAGTTTACAGAAGAGCATCAAGTGGGAGTAATAAATTCTGAACTTGGTTATCAACAGGATATTGATCACAAAACCCAAGATGTTGAAGAAGAGATTGAAAATGGAGATGGAGATGAAGATGAAGACGATTTTGGCGATTTCGACGAAGCAGAGGCAGTACAAGTATTGATCCCAGAGATTAGCTTCTATCAGGACTTCAACAAATCATTACAATCGATCATAACCGGTACGTTCAATCCACCACAAGTTTCAAAATCCGAGTCGTCAATCATAGAACATGGCAACGCAAGAAAATACAACAATATTCTCAATAGCCGCAATAGACAATTCATTCCAGCAGACGACAACTTGAAAAGAACTAGTAACTTTTACAATAAAAACTATATCAAGAGTAGTAACATACATAAGCTTGTTGGTGACATTTCCAAAGAGTGGAGAAGTGTCGAGAAGGGTTTATTGACTGAAGAGACATCAGGTCTTAAGAATCACAGTAGGAAATTATTTAATTGGTCATCAAGTAAAGAAAAAGTAGCCAAAGAGGACGAGGGATCACATGTCCATGCGCAATCTAATAACAACAATAGGGCACAAGTCAATCAAAGATTACTCAAAGCTGCAGCTACAAAGGCGAGGGCTATTGTAGAAGAAAGAACTGAAAGAGAAAGACTCCATGCATTGAAGTTACAGAAAGAGCAAAGAGAAAGAGTCAAAAGATTAGAATTGGCCAGACAGAAGAGAGAGGAATTGAATAAAAAGTATGAAGCACCAGTAGTAGACAACGTAGATAGTAAAAAGACATTTTTGGGTAGAATTTTTGGTAAGAAAAGCAAAATTGCATCGGACAGTTTTTCACATGATAAATTGAAGGGTGAAAAATCACCTGAACCTGACAATTCAGAAACAAATGATGAGGATGATGATGATTTTGATCTTCACGCTTTGGCATTCTCTTCGGGAAACCATGGCAATGAGGAAAATGACGATGATGATGACTTGGATGATTTAACTGGAGGTGAAGTATTTGGATACAATGAATTGATAGTAGATGAGGCACAAGTAGATGAGCATCAGGAAGACAAAGAGCTTGACATTTTCGATAAAGAAACAGAGCTTCCCAGTGCCAGGTCACCTTTGCCTGTCTCTAGAACAACAAGTGAACGTACAATCAGAGAATCACCACCAAAGATCGTTTACGAGAAGAAAGAATCATCGGTTTTACCACCACTTCCACCATTCACAGGTATTGAAAACTCAAATGAAACACCCCTGTCTGATGATATGGTAATGGACAGAGATAAGGATCATGAAAATAATGAAGAAGAAATCGAAGAGAAAGAAGAAAAAGAAGAGGAAAAAGGAGAAGAAGATGACGGTGAGGATGAATTTGATGAATTTGTTGCTTCTCCAATAGCAACACCACCTCCAACGACCAAAGTAGATGAATTTGTTGAATTGCCTTTGTCAACCACTTCTAATGATCTCCTCAATTCCTTGTCGCAAAATGGATCCTCTTGGAAGCCTACTGACAAAATCACTAATATGAAAATGAGTGATGCACCCTCAAAATCCAGTGATGATAATCATGAGAAATCATTGGATGTAATCTCCTCATTGAGCTCAAATCCAATATCTCACTCTTCATCTGTTGAGACTAAAATTGACTCACTATTGCCTGAACATTCGAACACCTCTAATTCACCCACATCATTGAAGGGTACAAATGCCAATAACACACAGTTGAATGAACCAGGCTCCTTTCAACCCAAAAATATTGATGAAGAAGATGAATGGGGTGACTTTACCGCCGCTGATCCGGTGGTAGCGCTTACAATACCTAAGACTCAACATGTAAAGCAACATGTTTCTCCCTCACCATCGCATATTAAGCCTCCAAGTCGAACTCCAAGTACGAAAAGAGTACGTTCCAAACAATACGTGGATATTGAGCTTCCTGAATCGTTGGTCCCATCGGCTTCTTCAATGTTGAACGAGAGAGCTTTTCACAATACTACAGTTATTGGCGGAGGAGATTCATTTTCAAGGTCCGGAAGTATACATAGAAAAGGGTCTATCAAGAGAGCAGGATCTGTTAAGAAGAAAACTCCCGAGGTCAATCTGATCGATTTGTGATCACATTTTCGACGTTGTTTAGAAATTATGTAGCTAACTACATGTTATAGTAATATTATAATATCGTTGTACATTAAAGTATATATACGATGTATTGAATTATTAAGCTATCTCGGAGACAAGGAAGGCGATGTTGGTCTAGCGGGAACAGTAGGAGGGACAGTAGGCGACAACGGTCTAGAAGAACTTGAGAAAGCTGGTCTTGCTGGATGAACAGGGGGAGCGTATATTGGATGAACAGGCCGCTGCTGTACATGGTCTTGATGATGGCCTGGAGGGGGAACGTTAGGTCTCGTATAAATTCTTCCAGAAGTTGGGGATTGCTGTTGTGGGCGTGTTTGCGTAGGTCTCTGAGAAGGTCTTGTTGGTCGCTGAGGTGGTCTTGTTGGTTGTGGTGGTGGCCCCTCAGGTCTGCGGTATCTTGAATTTCCTTGATTTATTCCATTTACTGTAGTCTCATCACCTCCAGTAGCAGAGAACTGAGGTCGCATCACATATGGAGCCACATCTTCACTCATTTCTGTGTACGCAGGTGGTTCTTCATCAGGTGGATTGTCATTGATTGTGACAGGATCAATTGCATGATTATTAGGCACCGATATCTCACCCGGAGATGGCAATGCGGTATAGTTTGGAGATGGGGGCATGGAAGCAATTAGTTCCTGATCCTCCCTTTCTATTTGAGTTCTCAGTTCATCTGGTGAGAGTAGAATCTGTTGAGAGCCGTAGAGCTGTGAACTTCCAGAGGTATTGGAATCAGCATGCGAAACAGTTTCCACTTGTGTAGGGCTCTCTTCAAGTATACTAGTATCGACAATGCTGGTAGCCGTGGAAGAAGTGGTGTCAACCGGCTCTTCATTTGAACTAGGAGCAACAACGGAATCGTCAGAAATTGACAATTGCGAGACAGAATTGGAAATACTTTGATCCAAAATTGAACTTGTACGACGACTATGTGAGCGACGTGGGTAGTTTTCAGGAAAAGGTGGTAATGGGGGAGGAATAGATGCAGGTGTAGTAGGTGAAGCAATCGACTCTGTTTCAATTCCTTCAGAATCAATCACATGGATGGATGGAATGTTACTCGATGTTGTCGATTGTACATCCAGCTCTTGAGCTACAGAAGCAGCATTGAGCGAAGTAAGGTCAGAAGTCTGATTGAGTGTAGTTGATGAAGTATCTAGTCTTAGGGACTCATTAGACTCTTCGTTTTCAGCTAATTGTAGAAAAGGGTTATTAGATGAGTATAACCTAGGACTTGTCATTTTTCTATAGTTCTATTGATGTTGTATCTAACAAAAGTCCCTTAATTGGAGACAAAGGTTAAGATACTGAAACAATACAGTCAATCACTTTATCTATCTTGATTGCAAACTAGTTTCCGTAACAGTAGTGATCTAACTTTGGTTATACAGTTTCATCTCCATAGCCCTCAAGTAAAAGCCTTACGCTGTAGTACCAAGTCGTCGTGAACAACACAATTTTCATGATAATCCTTAACATCCATACACCATTTGCATCATCCAGAGGTTCTCCAAAAAACTTTTCCTCGAAGAGATGAGAGGGTCTTTAAATTTTGCAGACCGCTATGTAAAGCTTTATGTCACGGATCATATCATTGGATATCAGAATATATAAGCACACCAAATATGTTTCCAAGGCAGATACAATCACAACTGGCCAAACACTCTGGTGCTCTCGCTAGAAATGGTGAAAGTATAACAAACTCGATAAGTCAAAATTTGAGTACAAAGTTTCAACTACAACAAGTTAGATTCAAAAGGGACAAAGCAGCAATCAATGTTAACTTACAAAGAGTTGTGAATCAACTTTCAGTGATGTCCGCAAACCGTAAACAACCAAAATTATTAAGATTATCGAAGGAAGACTACGTCAAGCATTTGACTATCCGTAGAGCATGGACTATCGAGAGATCTCGCAAGAAGGAAGCCAACGAAGAACAATTAAGAAAACAATACGAATCCATAACATTAGCCAACGAAGAGTTGAAACAAGTATCGGAGTCTTTATACGAACAAGCGAATATCCGTGAGCATGGTAAACGTTTCCCATTAGAAATGAGAGTTCCAACCCAATACCCTCCAAGAAACATATGGTTCCACGATTATACTCCAATTGTATATAAGAAACAAGTCAAATAATCATCTTCCGAATAGGTTACAGATATTCATGTATATAAGCCAATACAATAATACAAAACAAAACAATATAAACTTTTACATATGATTAATTCTAACTGCTAACTTTACGTAAGAGATCCTCATGGTGAACTCAAGAGAAGGAAAAATGTAATAGTAAAACTAGACTTTATATAATAAATAAAACACGAAGACAATACACACATATTGATCACTATCATAATTTACCAGAGTTTCTCCCAGAAATGCTTAACATATGATCTATCAGGATTAGGTAGACTAAACCACAATAATTCTACACCACAGAATAAACCGATAAAATATGGCATAATCACGTAAGTTCCAGCATATTCTGAGGTCAAACCTACTAGGAAAGGGAATAAGGCACCACCTGATGATCCAAATGCTGTCATTATAGTCAAAGAGACACTTTGGATCTTTCTTGGTAATACTCTAACAGCAACGGTAATCATCAATGGATAAATTGGCCCAATGAAAATACCTCCCAATGAAACAAAAACAGCAGAAGCAATGACGTTTGGTACCAACCAGGATAATAACACAAAACCAATCGCTAATAATGCAGATATAAATACACCTCTCTTAGCTCCTACGTACTTATGGATTCTAGCAGTAAGGAACAGTCTACCAAAGGTTAAACCTCCCCAGAAACCAGAAGCAACATAACCTGTGGATGACTTATTACCCCCTCTATAATCTTCCAAGAATGTAACAATCCACCCACCCATTGAAACTTCACCACCTTGGTAAAAGAGAACAAAAAATGATAAAGACCAGGTCCTGACATTTTTCAAAGACAACTGGAATAATCCCTTTGGAACAACTGGTTCAATAACCTCAACAACATTGACATCATTCATTGCACCACCTGCAACTGAACGGAAATCGGTATTTACAGTTCTCAAATCATCAGTATATGTTAGATCTTCACCAATCAAAGTCATCTCTGTCTCATCTCTTTCCCTTGAATCGATAGGAATTTCAGGATTTGGGTTGGCAGTTGTTTGTGGGGTTGGTTCATTATGATTCTCCCAAGGCTCTATATCAGCATCATAATTTTTAAATGCCAACCACATGTAAACGACATTAATCGCATTCATACCTAATAGAATGATATAGAAATAATGCCATGCAATACCACGATCAACAATTGAAGTGGCGATTAAAGGACCAACGCATGCACCAAGACCATAACTACCATGGTAATAACCCAAGTATGTAGACGCTTTCGTGAATCTACTAAGGAAAATGTTGTGTTGAGATATAGTGACAGCCAAACCTACACCTCCAAAGAAAAAAGCACACGCGGTAACGGGGAAAACGGTACCAATTGATACCAATGCAAATTGGATGACTAAACAAACACAACCAACGACCATCATCATCCTTTTCGTCAGGATGTGATGCAAATTATGGGAAGTTAGGGCTATTAATATGTAACCAACGGCATTTGCCAGCCAAATGAGCGAGACAATTGAGTAGTTGATATTATAAAACTCTTCAATACGTGGTAATAAAGCACCTGGTGCAGCATCTGAAATACCATTTGTGAAAATAAAGATGATGACAGATATCAATCTGAATTTGTTCTTGGGAAATGTTTCTAAAGTCATACCATTAGTCAATAAGTCTTCAATTTCTTCGGGGGTGAATTTGTTCTCAGTACTGATGGTGTTTACTTCATCTTTAGCAGTTTCGAGTGGAACTTGAGAACCAGGCGAGTTTAATTGTTGAATAGGGTAAATCACCATTGATTCATTCTGTGATTTATCAAAGTATGAGTCTGCACTCAATTCATAACCGGGAGTTGTAGGTAATGATTCAGGGATAGGTGGAGGAAAAGCTGAATACTTCAAAGGAGCTAAAGAACCCATTTCAAATGCTGGCTTGGTTTGTGTGCTTGCCAGAGATGATCTACGATGTAGAGTGTTCGAAGTGGATTTATCTGTGGATTTTTCATACGCATTATTGGCATTTCGTTGAATATTTTCAGTTTTGGAACTATTTGAAGAGTGATTACTTTCGTTATCGTTATCGTAATCAGGGTCTTGGATTATTGTTATTCCGCCCTGTTCCTCAGTGTTGAACTTGACAGATTTGGGTTGATCTGGTATCATTTCAATTTATAAACTCAGTTGCTTTGTGTTGACTGCAGAAGAATAACAGATACAGATAAAATCTCTGTTGTACAAAAAAAGTTGTTTAAAGCTGGTGGAAATACAGAGAAAATTTTGAATTTTCTACTAAAAAAAATTAAGGCGAGGGAGGGGCTAAAGGTATAATCAAACCCCGTTAGTTGTTATCTTAGCGTATGAATAATGATTCAATCCTAGTTTCACTTCAAGTCTCTCAAAAGATACCAACAGATATCTAGATGTTCCGTATATATGTGAGCTTGAACCTTGATATAAGTTTTCTTATTCCAACTCTTATAGTTAGAGAACTAAGTTGTCAAAGTAGATTGAGAAAAAGACCCCCACGAAAGTAAATAAGCACCTTTATCTGCTTCGCCGTTTTAACCTATTTTGAGTTTATTGGTATATCACTTCACAGTTCTGTGTTCGAAAATGAAGGAATATATATAAAGATAGAGGAGTAGGTGGATGTGGTAGTAGTTAGATGTTCCCCACATTTATTCATGTATGACACTCAACGGTCAGCTCTTTTATAATAAAACGATAATTCACAGGGACAACCTGTGGATATGGGGCTGTTGGGATGGAATACCAGATCGGGGTCAATAACCGGAGTGCATGAGACAGAATTACCACTGTTTTAGTTGGCGCCATCGATCTTGAGATCGAGATTGCAAGAGAAATATATAGTTTGCAGCACTGCCTTGCGTGGTTTTCTGTCTTCCTGACGGACTATCAGAGAGAACACCCTGGTGACTCGGGGTTTAGATCTGCGTTGTTTCCATTAGCTGTTTGCCCTGTATAGAGTCCTTTTCATTATACGCCTATAGATGATTCTTGCTTTGACCACAAGATGCAACACTTTCTATTGGTATTAGTGACTGGTAATGCCACCAACTTTCTGAAGAAATGTTGCCAGTATCGAATCTTTGTAAGATAAAGTACAAAAAAAGGCGAGGGATATCATTCATAGTATCAATTCCATGTTCGGAGAACCATAATAGATCATAGCTATAAAGAAACTCCGTTCAAGTAGCTTAAGCACCTCTTTACATACAATCCTTTTCATATTGGCTGAGGAAGACACCCCTAGTTTATCGTTTTATCATGCTGCGTCTGAACACTACCAGATAGGTGAACAATAGATATCATCTTATTCCATTCACCCATTTCTCTGTAGCGTCAAGGGATAGAAGATCAAGCCATATAGCCGTTCATATTTTCATAGATTAAACTCTCTCATTTCTTTTTTTTTATTTTTCAGTTCCGCGAGAATTTAAAGTTCAGTTTTCATCCTACCACGCCTTCCTCTTTAATCGATCTGGTCTGGACCCTTTATGTCTTTGGTGTTAAAACTTGCAAATCTGTATTTTAATCCTACACCCTACGTGTTAAGCCGTGTATTCCCACCTATATATATTCTGTAACCACTATTAGAAAGACAGCAACCAAAGAAACCAGGGGTGGCACTTTAGCTGATATCATGTTACAAACGACAAGCATGGCACCCCCAAGCACGCCACGAAGAGATCAAGATAGAGAGAGCAAACTTTGATTTTTTCGCCGCATTCGCACTGCCTGAACTTTTACAAAAAGAAAATCCACTTGAGGAGTTTATTTTGTGTCAACATTAGCATATATGTTTGTATACAAATTAGGGTGATAGGAAGCACGTTGTAACTATAATCCTTATTTCAATTACCTGCGTCTTGCACTTGGTCAAAAGTGGCTGAAATGAAAGGGTTGAAAGGAGATTTTAGGCTTACATCCAGTAAATAGAAGGAGCCTTGAGGCTTAATAGAAAAGTTATGGCGCAGAACATATCCGCCGCTTCCATCCCGGAAGATTCTGTTTCCTTCTATACCCGCGCACATAAATCTGATCCATGTCATACTTAAATTAACGCAGACTATCTTCAGCTAACTCTATATATATCGAAACGCATATCCAACCTCTAGACCATGATACTATTATCTCTCTACTATGCTGTCAAATATATCCTTGATAAAATATATTGTCTATTCAGTAAATCAATATTAAGAAGAGCTTTTTCAATTAATCTCACAAAATACAATTCATTACAAGCTTATATTTCTTATCACTATTAATCACAAGTTTTTCAACAAAAATATAACACAAGATGTCTATACATTCACTTCATTCTAATGATGATGAGTTCAACCAGGATCCAGAATTAGGTTTGAACGCAGTTCAAGTTTATGATCCGGAAGATGCTCAGTCACAATTGAGTGAAAATTTATCAACCCAACTATCACATTCAGAATCATTAGGTATAGTAAGAACTGAGACCGTTAAGTCCTTAAAAGAAAGAGGTCTTGCCCCACAAGTATCTGAAGTCGATGTTAACAGACCACAAAATGTAGAAAACCCAATTTTCCCAGAGGAATATACTCTTGAAACTGAAACAGGTTTAGTCCCTGCCACAACTTTATCTGAATTAGGTAGAATCAGAACTCACAAATCTATAGCGAGTTCAGAAAAAAGACCATCGACACATAGGGACAGAAAATATACAGAAGATTCATTGTCTTCTGACGAAACAGCTCAAAAATATGATGAAGAAGAAAAAGGTGTAGAAGAAAACATCCCTTCATTAGATGAAGGTATCGAGTTCGTTACATTCACAATCAATGATCCCGAAAACCCACATAATTGGAATCTAACATTACGTTGGTTCTATACTCTTATATTCACAATAGTCGTTGTTTGTGTGGCTTTTGGTTCTTCATTACCAACCGGTGCTTTATCTTTGATTGACGAGAAATATCATGTATCCACTGAAGTTTCAACATTGACATGTTCTCTTATGGTCTTAGGTTTTTCTGTTGGACCTTTGTTGTGGTCTCCATTATCCGAGCAAATTGGTAGAAGACCAGTTTACTTTATTTCATTCTTCCTTTATTTTATTTTTAACATTCCATTAGCTGTTGCTCCAAATATCGGTACAGTATTGGTATGTAGATTCCTTTGTGGTGTTTTTGCAGCTTCTGGTTTAGCTAATGTAGGTGGTTCATTGTCTGATATGTTCCCAACAGAGACTAGAGGTAAAGCAATTGCCTACTTTGCTGCTGCTCCTTATGGTGGTCCAGTTATTGGTCCATTAGTTGGTGGTTTTATCAAAGTTGGATGCGGTAGATTAGATGTTCTTTGGTGGGTCAATTTTGGTTTTGTTGGTCTCATGTGGATTTTAGTTTCTCTTTTACCTGAGACTTATGCTCCTGTTATCTTAAAGAAAAAAGCTGCAAGATTGAGAAAGGAAACAGGTAATCCAAAAATTATGACTGAACAAGAAGCAGCAGGTATGTCTTTGAAGGAATTGGTTCAAACCTGTCTATACAGACCATTGAAGTTTGTTGTAACCGAACCTGTCTTAGTCATGATGTGTTTCTACATTTGTCTTATCTACTCATTATTATATGCATTCTTTTTTGCTTTCCCAGCTATCTTTGGTGAGTTATATGATTACGGTGATAACAAAATTGGTTTAATGCTTATTCCAATTTTGATTGGTGCTTTTTTCGCTTTGGGTACTACACCAGTTTTAGAGAAGCGTTATTTAGAAATGAGTAAGAAGAGACAACCAACTCCAGAAGATAGATTAGTTGGTGCAATGATTGGCTCTCCATTCCCAGCTATTGCTTTATGGATTCTAGGTGCTACATCATACAAACATATTATTTGGGTCGGTCCAGCTTCTTCAGGATTGGCATTTGGTTATGGTATGGTTCTGATCTATTACTCATTGAACAACTATATCATTGATACGTATGCCAAATATGCCGCTTCTGCTTTAGCCACAAAAGTTTTCTTGAGATCTGCAGGTGGTGCAGCTTTCCCATTATTCACTACCCAAATGTATCATAAATTAGGATTGCAATGGGCCTCTTGGTTATTGGCTTTCATCTCTACCTTTATGATTATATTGCCTTTTGCATTTTACAAATGGGGTGCTCAATTAAGAGCTAAATTATGCAGAGAGAACTACTCTGCTTTCTAATCAGATTTCTAAACTTCACATCAATTGTGACGCGTGCGATGACTTTGGGCACATAGTCAACATATTCATACTGATGAACGTTTCAAACTCTAGATAGTTAATAATGATAGTCTCTTTACTAGAGTTTGTTGCGTTCTGCGCAACGTATACAGCTTTCTACAATTATATAGATAAATAACCTGGTACGTAGTTAATCATCTAATGTCGTTAATCTTCAGAATATATTATGCATTGAAAACCTTATATAGGGTTTTTATTACAACAATGAACAACAATCACATATGGCAATGTAAAATAAATCTATACATCAATATTATCGGGGGTAACATACCCCAACTGCTTAGCCAACTCTCTGAACTCAAAATCTTCGTCTATCTTTTTCAGATCTATAAAACTTCTGACATACCAATCAGGATTTAGAAACGCAGTCAACTCCCTTTTTTTGTAATTACCAATTGAGAGCAATTCCTGGAATTTCTCATCTCTATTATTTTTCTCCTGTGGAGTTAATCTGTACCGTTCAATGTTATCAATCTCGCTATTTCCTAAAAACGTAATCTTGTTGAAGACCTCTTCTTTGAATTCCTTCTCGTCAATATCCAATTCAGGCGTATCAATCGAGTAACTGTATCTGTATCGCAACTCTTTAGAAGTTCTATATTCACGTTTCAGAGAAAGTTCCGTGTATTTCTTACTATCTTGTTGTAACATATTCAAACTGAAATCCCTGATATCAGCATCTGAAAGGTCATCGCCGTCTTTGATAAATATTGTTTGCTGCGGGGAGTAGTTTTTCTTCACGATCACAGTATGAATTCCGTAGCAAATTCTTGCAATTGTAAACTTTCTAGGGAATGGTGGTAGATCTCTCAAAGAGGCATATATTGGGTTAACTGTAGATTTAATCATGCCTAAATAATCTAATGTCAAGTTGTACGCGTTGTAGTTCACAAGAAAATAGTTGAGTGTAGCTAATGCATGCCATAACTGCTGCTTACTTGTAAAGTGAACAACAAATCTTGAGATAAGTGAATGATTTGGCCTAATTCCAGTATATTGCAAAAAAGCTGCAGCCTCCTCTACAAGATCCAATTTCAACATAGCCGTTATGATACCATTGAAGATAGGAATCTCATAAGATCTAAACTTTTCAAAGGAAGTAAGGTCTTGCTGTGAATACAATTCTCTTTTGATATCAATTAGCATATCCATTCCAATTTCGTTCAAGATATTTTTATCTTCTTTCAATTTGTTGACATCAGTAGATTCAAGAAATCTACGGAACTTACCAAGTGCTAAGTCACATGAGATGGCATTTACCACATTTAAGAACTCAAATCCCAATTCTTTCATTTTCTTAAAAAGAGTAGTTCTGTAGGAAGTACTGTCAATTGAAAGATATACCAAGTAAAACGTTGTCTCAGCTGGTAAAATGTTATGCACTCTTATCAATTCTAAAACACGTTTAGCCAAACCTTCTCTACGGAGATCATCACTAATTTTCATTGCATGATAAGACCTTAACATGTGATCCAATGTCTCCGTATTCGGAATGACATCCCGACTAATCATCAGATTCAAAACTTCGTATGCTTCTCTGATTTGTCGTCTTTGAAGAAAATGAGCAATGATAAGATTATAACTTCTGACTGCTAAATATACATGTTTCCTCCCGGAAACAAGGAGTGCTAGAATCTTAGAAACCAAATTATTTGCACCAGAGTAATCACCATAATCAAATAGAACCAAACTTGAGACATATGAGTTCATTGATTCTTCTGTCAGGATTTCTGGCTCTTTGGGTAATTCAGTCAATGCATGTACGTAGATGTATTTGTAGTAATGCAATACATGACGGTCTCGTATGACCCCTATTTCCAGATGCAAATCTGGATTAGAAGCCGCATCAAATAAATAATCAACAAATTGACTCTCATAAATATCAAGTTCACCAGATTGATCCAAGTCATACTTATCATCATCCAGTTTGTTCAAGAGTTTCTCGCTACTTGAGTGATTTTTCTTCAAAAAGTCCTGGTTCAAGCTGTTGCTAGATTGCTTTTCTTTCTTTTCACTGCTCTTTAATAAGAGGTCTATATCATTTTCCAAAAAAATGTGAGGAAACTTCGGCAACGTAGGTATCATGACCTTTGGTCGTTTACCTTCAGCTCGCTCAACAATAGAACCTAGGCTGAGGCCGGCTCTGATTTTCGTCTGATCAGCTGATTGTACCTTTTCACTTCGGCTTTTAGAAATTGTAGTATTGAATTTTTCATGCTTATAGTTTTGCCTCTCTCTTTCCAACCTCCCGTTGCCACTTCTTGCCAAATGGATTGAGCTTATATTTCTAGCCCAGTACCCCACACTTACGTTCCTGCCGTATGTGAGACAATCCGCTGATATGAACAACTGGTTGCTTATCTTCAGAACTTTCGAGCTTGAATACATTCTAAATACCTCCTTCAACTATAGTAAAGAAGAGTTGATTTCCTTCAACTTTATGGAAAGAGATAACATTCAAAAGATATACCACCATGGCAATAATTCCAGCACCCCATCCCCTACCCCGGCCCTGCGCTTTGTTTGGAAAGGTTAGCGAGTCGATTGACGTTAACATTTTAAACTCTGCGTCGCTATTTTCTTCGCTTTCTTCACGCTTTGCAAGGAAAAATTTGAACATTTCAAGTTTTCTTTCTAAGTTTTCCCTCTCTTCATTCTTCTATATTATTATTACGATACTTTCTTCTTTTAGTTTGGCTCGTAGAAGTTTATTGGACTGATAGAACCCTTAGTGGATTAAGTACTTGTTTATGTACTTATATAGTTCATTCTAATATACTCACATTCTATTATTTCATTTGGTAATCTCATGCTGTTGTCATTTTGACTTTTTTTGTTGACATTTTTTATCTTTTTTAGTTATTGGCTTCTTCGAAGATCCATATACCTTCTCCTCCGTGGTATGTTGATTCAAAGCGAAGCCTAGAATGATTTTTGCCGTTTGTCGTCTTTTGCTCTAGGAAAAATAAATCAAGCAATTGATACAGTATAGTTATTATACTATGCTAATTAGTCATAAAACGGTACATTATTATCATTTATATAGTCGTAATTCACCTTTAAAAATTATGAAAAACATATATACAGAACTCAACTTCTTATTAATCCAAACTTGATACATTTAGCGACTCTAATGATTTCAACAATGAATCACTTGGCGACATTGATTCAGTGAAATCTTTTAAAGCTAGGGCTCTCAACTCAATTTGTTCATCTCCATTTTTCGGTAAAGCCTTACCTTCTTTGATATTCTTTCTGATATATTCTCTTGTGGAATTGACAGCTGCGTTACGACAAAGCTCTTTCAAGTCAGATCCACTAAGTCCTTGCGTCATCTTGGCTAGATCGTTTAAGTCGAAATCGGTTCTAACATTACTAAGCAAAACTTTTAAGATTTTCAATCTTTGTTCGATATTAGGTAGTGAAACAACAAACCTCTTTGGCATTCTTCTCATAAAAGCAGAGTCGATGTCATCTGGTCTATTAGTGGCTCCTAAAACTAGAATTCTTCCACTAGACGTTAAACCATCCCATAAAGTCATGAATTCGGCTTTCAGCATTGCTGTGACTTCATGATCCATAGATTGTCTTTCTCTCAAAAAGGAATCAATTTCATCAATGAAAATAATACAAGGCTCAAGCTTCTTAGCTAAGGAAAAGATCCCATCAATTAATTTATTCGATTCTCCATACCATTTATCCATTATACTGGACATTCTAATTGAGATAAAATTTGCCCCACTTTCAGCTGCTAATGCCTTTGCTAACATTGTTTTACCACAACCTGGTGGCCCGTAGAGTAGAACTCCCTTTGGAGCTTGTAATAGATCAGAGTATTGAGTAAATAATTGTGGACAGGTTAATGGATATAGAACACTTTCTTTTAGGTCATCTATTATATTTTCTAATCCACCAATATCTTTGAATGAAACTTTGATTTCACTGGGCGTTATCACATATCCTAGGACTAATTTTTCGTATTCATTCAGATCCAGATCTAAATCAGGATTCAATTCTTTAAGTCTTGTGAGTGAAGCCTTAGCTTTCTTCTTTGCTTCTTTAGACTTAGTGGCGGGTCCCGCAGGCTCTGTCAACATATGTGTGAGCAAGTAGTAGATAGAGAGACTGGCTCCGAAAAAGAAAACAGCATCTGTAAGAAGTTTGGGATCAAACTTGTCTTTGGAAAACATTTTTTGCTTTGGTTACACAACAGTTGTAAAGCCTCTTTATCTGATTGCAAAGTGTAAAGTGGCAAATACACAGAACAGCCTTTAAAAGTGACAGGCTCTTGAAAGTGAAAGATCTTAAATTTCTAACATTTTGCGGTGCGCTGCAACTCCTAAAGCCTTCAATACAAGAAAAAAAATATTTTTTTCAGATAATATATTTCTTTTTATAATAGTAGTGAAAAAGCTGAGGTTGATAGTATTTGATAAGGAGAGCTCTTGGAACCTGCTAAATTGTATATAGAACCTACCCAATGCAGAGAAGAGGAACCAACACGAAGGGTAATGGTATTACTATCCCGGGTGTCATATTAGATCAGATCAAAAGTTCGGAAAGATACGAAACAGATGATAGATTTTCTTCAAACGATAACTCCAAGGGGAGAAAGAGAGGTCTTTCCACCTTGGGTAGAAAGGATAGAAGGAAGCAAGAAAGAAATCAAAAGAAGCAAAAGATAGTTCCCCCTTCAAGGGGCTCTATCAGCTCCAAACTGAAACAATCACAAGGCAAGCAGACAATATCTTCTACAAAAAAGCCACTTGCCAATCTTATGACCAACAACAAGAAATCACAAAACAAACCTAAGAAAACCGTAACTTGGAGTGAAAAAAACCAGGTCAAAGATATTACCGATACTGAGTCAAGTGGTGATGATGATTCTGATGAAGCCACTGATGAAGAAAGTACTTGGGCTGCGTTAAAGAAGCTGAAAGGTAAAACTGATCAAATTTCCACAAATGACATCAGAATAGTGAAAGAAGATGAACTTGATGATGAACTCACTTCAGATGATTTCAATGAAGACACCAGTGATAATGATGTTTCTAGTGATGACGATTTCGCTGAAGACGAAGACGAAGATGCAACTTGGGCGGCCTTAAAAAAATTAAAGGGTAATAAAAAGTCTTCAAGCGACAACATAAGAATTGTGAAAGAAGACGATCTCGATGACGAATTCGATCTAGATGACAGTGACGATGAAGGTGTTACAAGTAGCGGCGAAGAAAACGATGAGGCTAATGGCGAAGAAAATGAAACTTGGGCTGCTTTGAAAGCTCTCAAAGGGAATAAGTCTTCTGAAAACAAAAATATTAGAATTATCAAAGAGGATGAGCTTGAAGACGACTCTTTCAGTAGTGAGAGTGACGCTCCAGGGGAACCAATCACGGAAGAAGACACATGGGCTGCACTGAAGTCTTTAAAGGGCAAGAAGGCAAACAAGACATCGGAAGTAAGAATTGTGAAAGAAGACGACCTCGAGGAAGATGATTCGTTTAGTGACGAATCTGTTGACGAAGTAGTGGAGAAACCTAAGAAATCTAAAAGCTCAAAATTAACAACCAAGGAAGTTAAATACGCAAAACCACCGCTGACACCTGAGGAAAGAGAGCTCATAAGAAGAGATGAAGAAGACATTGACTACTACGCTGAAAAACTTGGAATCAAAAAGAACAAAGGTTTGTCAAAACAAGGTGATGATGATATTATTGGTAGTCTTTTAGATGGTTTGGATTTCGATTTTTCAAACGAAAGTGATGATGAACAAATCAAAGAACAGGAAACAAAGAAAGAGAAGAAAGATAAAAAAGCTAAAGAGAAAAGTAAGAACATAGAAAACGATTCAGGTAGCGAAAGGATAATTCCTCTGACTCCCCATGAAAGAGAACAGTTCAAAAGGGACGATGACGATATTGATTACTATGCTAAAAAGCTCGGATTGAAGAAAGGGCAAAGTTTAAGTAAAGAAGGAGATGATGATATACTAGGTGGTTTGCTTGATGGGTTGGATTTTGATACCGGCTCTAAGGCTATAAATGATAGTGAAGAAGAATCTGAATCTGAATCTGAAGAGGAGGATCGTAAACATAGCCACCAAGAAAAAATGTTTGATTCGGATGATGATATCAACTCCTCGGACTTTGATAGCAATGACGACGATCTTGATGAAGACGATAAAGAGTTATTGAGACAGATGGGTGAATATGGAAGTGACAGCGAAGCCGGAAGTGACTACTCTTCCGAGGATGAAGGTAAACCAAGAGTGAAGGAGAATCCATATGTTGCGCCCGGTTCAGAATCAACTAATGACTCTACGTCTGCCACAACTGGAACCAAATATATTCCCCCTGCCCTACGTCGTAAAATGGCGCTGGAAAATGCTGGATCTGAAGACAATGAAAAATTAGTGAAAATCATTAAACTCACAAAGGGTCCCTTGAATAGACTTTCAGAACCAACTTTACTCACAGTTGTTAATGAATTGAACGCTCTCTATAATGACAATGCTAGACAGTTGGTCAATGAAGCCATTTTGAAATCCATTTTGGAATCTGTATTATCACCAATAGCATCTTTGGAATCTTTGCTTGTTCTTTACTCTGGGCTAATTGTCTCTCTCTTCCGTTTGCAAGGTGTTGCATTTGGTGCCTATGTATTGCAAACCATGGTTGAGAAATTGAATGCTTATTTTGCCGACCACTCATCTGTCAAAGGAAAAGAAGTCGCAAATCTGATTGCCTTGTTAGGTTATTGTTATAACTTAAACCTCGTAGGTAGCAAGTTAATCTACGACATCATTATTTTTAAACTCTTGAAAGACATCACTGAATTTAACACTGATATATTGTTGAGATTGATCAGAGCATGTGGTACAAAGATGAGATCTGATGATCCAACTTCCTTGAAGCAAATTATTCTTGATTTGAACAAATCTATCGCAAATAAAGAAAAATCATCAGGTTTCAAATCATCCCCAAGAACAAAATTCTTAATTGAAACAATCACAAATCTGAAAAACAATAAATTGAAAAACATGGAAAATGAAAACACTTTACAAATGTTCACTAGAATCAGAAAGCAAATTGGTCGTATAAATGCCACTTCTTCATCTGATCCTATTAAGGTTACATTAAATGATATTGAAAATGTTGACGAAAGAGGAAAATGGTGGTTGGTTGGTTCAGCATGGAAGGGTCAAGAAAGTTCTTCTTCCACTACTGAAACTGATGAATCAAACGGAGTCTCTTTTGAAGTGAATAAGGAAGGAATGAATGACATCTTGGACTCCTCTGAGCCCAATTGGATCGAGTTGGCACGTCAACAAAGAATGAATACGGATATAAGAAGAGCTGTGTTTATCAGTATTATGTCTGCTGAGGATTATATGGATGCAATGGGTAAATTTGAGAAACTTCAGTTGAAGAGGAATCAAGAGAGAGAAATACCTAATATTTTAATGCACTGCACATCTATGGAGGCACTTTATAATCCGTACTATGGATTTCTGGCTAAAAAGTTGTGTGAAGAACACAGCATGAGAAAGACTTTCCAATTTAATCTTTGGGATTTTGTGAAAGACTTGGAAGGGGAAGAGAATGAGAACGATGATTTGGACTTGGACTTGAGTACTTCTGGATTGGATGAATCTGACAAACTAAAGAAAATACTGAACCTTGGTCGTTTGTTTGGTTTTCTGATTGGTGAAGGATCTCTTCCATTGAATATCTTAAGGACCATCAATTTTTTGACAGCCACCTCGGATACCAAGTTGTTTGTTGAAATCTTATTGATAACTTTCCTTGATTCAGTATCAAAACTTTCAGAAGAAAAATCATTTGGAAGTGGGTTACAATCTAAAACAAAGGCCAAGGATCTAAGATTCAACGATAAGATTATGATTGAACGTGTTGCTAAATGTAAAGAACAAAAGGTCCTATTACATGGTTTACAATTTTTCTTACAGGACAAATTGAAAGCTAGTGACCTTATCAAAGGTAAAAAACAAAAAGTTAGAGTCTCTTGGGGAGTTGATGCTATGTGTGATGTCATTGACACTGTTTTAGAAAGTCAAAGTCATATGGATTAAAACTTCATCAAATGACTACAGAATTCTGTATATAAATACATTACATAGATCCTGTAAATCGAATAAGATATTTATTTTCACTCTCGTGATCTCCAGCTTGCTTAACTTCTTCTTGGGTTTCCACTGGGTACCATACATTCCAAAACCAATCTTTAATGTTATCTCTTTTACTTTTGCCTGGTACTTGTGCCTCTACTGGTGAACTAAAGCGCATGTCATCTGTCAATTCAATTTTGGAAGCACTATGTGTGTTCCAAAGAAGATCACGATTCACACTTTCCTGTATGACACTGATTGTTTCTTTATCCTTGGAGTGGTAAGTGAAATCTTCTGTCAATTCATGGTCACTAATGAATCCAAGCTCAGCAGAGTAAAGATTATGCTTATCTCTGGTTGAGTTTACTTCGTCTTCTGGGATGCTCGGAGCTGGCTGGACATTTTCTCTGCATGTTCCCTTTAGTGAACCAGTTGGTACATTGAATATATTTGCCCAAGCAGGCACTAACTCTCTGCTTGTGAGATAGTACTTATAACATGCTGTGGGAGACACGTTATCAGACTTGAATGGGCTTTCCAAGTTCTGTATCACTGTATTTGATTCATTCACTCCCACCTCTGTTCTAGATAAAATAGTGGCAAATGTCTTCAGTACAGTTAGTTCGGCCTCTATTTTTTGATCACATTCTTCTTTTACTTGATTGTTTTCCACAGTATTCCATCTATTGTAAATTTCATTGAGACTTTTGATAATAGTGGACTGTTTGAAGTGGTAGCTTTCTGTTGCCCTGGCATTTATTGCTGATGTCTGGCTTTCTGCTTCGAGTTCTTGATCGGCGGGAAAACTAAAAGAAATTAAATTTTCTATTTCACATGACAGGTTACTTTCTAGACAACATTTTATTAGAACCGAGTATAATTCACTTGCAAAAACTCTGTCTCTGGCATCTTGCTCAATCTCCAATAACCATTCAATTATTTGATCATTCGTCGCAGAAACAGACAATACAGCTATGAAGATATCTTTGATTAATTCGAATGAGAAAACTAATTCCCTGTAGTAGGCTGAATCTTCAGTTTCAACATCTTGTTTGCAATCGTAATTGTCATATACTAGTTCCCAAATTGTCTCCAAGAACTTCAGAATACAACTCAATCCAATGAGTCTTCCATTTCCATATAATATGATACATTGACTGTCAATATCAAAAGCCGACGCTCTAACAAGCTCTTGTACTATGTTATTTGAATAATAAACCAATTCTGGCGACTCTTTTGTGCCCTTGATATACGTTCTTATAGAGGGAATAACTAAACGGAGGAATATAACTCTCGAGTTATTCAAGAACTCTCCAACAAAACCAGTTGATGGTTCTTCTCTGTTCTTGTTCAGTAATGAATCGAGTCTTTTTAGGTGGGTGAGAAGATCTGTTGGTGTAGTGGCTACAAGATCGAACATTATTTTGTGAACTCAATAATGAGTACACTTACATCCAAAGTCAAAACAGAATAAATGAGCAGGTATATTGTAACTCACATATTTCTATTCTCCAATCATGTTAACAGATCAGATTGTTTGACACAAAACTACAGAGAGAATATGATTTGGGGACGAGCCGCAAGCCTCACCAAATAATAAAATAAATACAAAAGGATAAAATATGAGTTCACGTGATGCTGACGAGGGTTAGAAAGCCCTCCGGAAATATTTCTCACTCAAAACACATCAAAAAAGTCGTTCGACGCTCACAAGCAGAATTTGTTCGCTCGCTCGAGGGGGGAAGAGAGGAAAAGCCAATAGAAATTTTTCAAGTTGTTACCTCATATTTACTTTAGTACACTGTTTCATTTAGATTCTAATTAAAAAGTATCAAGTGCCTTTAAACAACCTATCATCAATAAGACGAAATGGGAGGAACTAGAGAAAAGAAGGTCGAATATTTCGCCAAATTAAGAACTTTAATTGAAGAATACAAATCTGTCTTCATTGTTGGTGTTGATAATGTCTCATCCCAACAAATGCATGAAGTCAGAAAAGCCTTAAGACAAGATGGTGTTGTCTTAATGGGTAAGAACACCATGGTCAGAAGAGCCTTAAGAGGTTTCCTTGCTGAATTCCCAGATTACGAAAGAATTTTACCTTTCGTCAGAGGTAACATTGGTTTCATCTTCACCAACTCTGACTTATCCGCCGTCAGAGACATCATTATTGCCAACAAGGTTGCTGCTCCAGCCAGAGCTGGTGCCGTTGCTCCATGTGATGTTTTCGTCCCAGCTGGTAACACCGGTATGGAACCAGGTAAGACTTCTTTCTTCCAAGCTTTAGGTGTCCCAACCAAGATTGCCAGAGGTACCATTGAAATTACCTCCGATGTTAAGATTTTAGAAGCCGACAAGAAAGTTGGTCCTTCTGAAGCCACTTTGTTGAACATGTTGAACATTTCTCCATTCACTTACGGTTTAACTATCGTCCAAGTTTATGACAATGGTCAAGTTTTCCCAGCTTCTATCTTAGATATCACTGACGATGAATTAGTTGCTCACTTCACTGCTGCTATCTCTACTATCACTCAAATCTCTTTAGCTTCTGGTTACCCAACTTTACCATCCGTTGGTCACACTGTTATCAACAACTACAAGAACGTCTTAGCTTTATCTATTGCTACTGACTACACCTTTGAAGGTTCTGAATTAATCAAGGACAGAATTGCTAACCCAGATGCTTACGCTGCTGCTGCTCCAGTTGCTGCTGCCGCTGCTTCTTCCGAATCCGCTCCAGCTGCCGCTGCTGCTGAAGAAGAAGAAGAATCTGATGAGGATATGGGTTTCGACTTATTCGGTTAAGTTAATCGCTTCTGAATTGATTCAACTTTGAGTGAAAGAAAGGGATTTTATTTATAGCTTTATAATTATATAATTTTATCATTTTAAGGTCGCTTTTTTTTATAAAAACGGTTTCTTCTAGGTATTCGTAAATTTAGAACGCTGTTTAGACGAAATGTTGTGTTCAATACACTGATTTCATTAGTAGATGCTACGTTGTATAAAAAGGCTTGTCAATGTTCATGGTATGGTTACATTGTATGCACTCCATACAGTCACAATGCGATGATGTAACTAACATATGTGATGTCCAAGATGAATAGTATCATCGGTGAATGTTCTATTGGTATTCGACTGAATAGTTGAGTTTTAAAACCAACCAGATATTTTATCTGTGCCGAGAAAAATTCAGGTACCACTTCGTAATTCTCTGCGAGCTAATAAATTCTCGATCAATAGAGTATGCATGAGCCATGCATTCCCCAAGACTTGATATTCAGCAACGAATATAGTCATTTCATCGGATCCATTGATGGAGATGGCTGGGAGTTAATAAGGTTACAAAACAAACATTGAATCGGTACTTTACCTAAAGAAGTATAGTATAAACATTGGAAGTTTATGAGAAAGGAATAAAATTAAAGATGGCTTGTTCCAAAACATAGGGAATGCTGATCTGAAAATCCTAATAAGCTAAGCATGCAGTAATTTGGAGAAGTTTAGAGAGATTAACTAGGAGAATGTAGCCTTGTAGCTTCATGTCTAAATTTAGTTGTAATTAGCAATGTTTACCTATTGCCAAAAACAGGTACGGCCCCCTTAGCGAAAGGGGCGACGATATAGCGGACGCGCTGAATCGAGTAATTTATCGATTAGTTTCGAGAATGGTTAAATTGGACGTGGCTCAGACTTCAAAAGTTCTCACGAGTGTTGAAATATTATATAAATGTCGCCCATTCTCCCTTTCGTGATCTTTATTTTCTTCAATACCTTTTTTTTTCTCCTTCTTTCTTTAGTTTACTATTACTAGTCCTCTTACTTCAAATCAACACATAAATTCAAATATACAAAATGGCTTCTGCTTCTTCAATCTCTTTAGTCGGTACCGCTAACGTCGCTGCTTCCAATGCCACCTCTGCCGCTTCTTCTGCTACCTCTACCGGTGGTGCTTACATGTTATCTCCACCAGTTCACTACCAATCCAACACCAAGCTCACTGCTTTATTTGTTGGTGCTATTGCTGCCGTTGCTGGTATCTCTGCTTTATAAGTCAAATCTTTTTATCATAGGTTATAAGACTTCGACATTCACACAACTTTACGGCTTCAAAAGGAACAACATGAACAATTACAAATGTATTATTATATTACTATAGTATTGTATTAGGATTTTTTTTACTTACAAATAAAAGGATGAATTATTTTTGCAAAGTTTCACTTTTCAAATTCTCTTCTTTCTTCTATTAAAATTATTTACTATTGGTTTATACATATTTATTCTCTTTTAAAAAAAAAGGTGCTTTTTTAATAAAAACAAATTACTGAATTTCCCCTCTCCGTAAACGTAAATAAAATACCCATTATTGTTATTCTAAATCGTTGTTTGGGTTGTATCATCATTCGGTTTGATAATTGTATGATGATTTTATGATGCAACGTGGAGATATGAAACACGAATTTTCGCTTCCTTTCTATTTTTAGATCTGCGCGTGATTTTACCTTTTTCTTTATATTTTTCGCATAGAAAACCGCGTTGGGAAATATTGCGTGCGTTGGTTCGGTCCCGGTTCTTCTGGAAGCTGTGCACAAGAATACTTTGGTCCTAAGTCTGGTCAATTGACGATCCTTAAGGTTGACTCATATAGGCTCACTATGGTTCGGCAAACTTACACACTACTCTTTGATTCCTTTTGCGAGACTCAAACTGTGGAACACACAGTCACTCAAAAAGTGCGCTCAAGCTAAAAGCAGATTCTTTTCTCTGTGAAAAACACAGGATACCACGCCGACGAAATTCTCCCTTTCAATTCGGTGTAACTCAGGAGACTCTACTTTAACTTCTTTGTCTTCTGGTTTTATATACAGGAGATTACATTGCAGCTTCGATTGAGGGGTCATATGTGATTAGTTGAGCCCCGTTACAATATACATAAAATACTCAAAGCCTTTATCCGTTTGGCTAAGCATCGCCCCAGAAGCTATACTTTTTACGGGAAGTGCTTAGGTTTTGAATATCTTGATCCTTGATACATACTGATAACATGTTCATGTTTGTGAGGTACTTCGTAATAGGTAGTTCACGATTCCTGTTATGGGAATTCAAATGAAACCTGGAATCAGTACTATGCTTCTATAGCACCATCTAGGAGTAGGTGTCTTAAATATGAAAGAAATACAGACGCGACTACCAGATCTCGAAGACCATAACGTATTTGTTTACAAATTTCCTGTTTAGGTTTATTAATTACGCGCATACGATTTTTTGAACCAGCCATCTTTATTAAATTATTCTTCAGATCACTTTATTTCCAATTAAAGCTTTACATAGATGGTAATTCAATTCCATTATAACACAGGGCTTAGAAGCTTAGAATCATGAGTCCAATATATAAACTCCCCTCCATTTCTCTTTCTGTTGGTGAGGTTGATATCTCTTTTTTCCACATCTTCTTTTCATAAATTCATAAAATTAAGTGTACTTCATATAATCATATTTAAAAAATCACTCATACAACATGTCATTGTCCAACTTTCACACCCCACAATTCAACTTGGTATCCTCATTTGGTTTAGCTGCTTACTGCATTTCATCTGTTTACTCAGCTCCAATTGCTGAGCCAAATAATGGTTCTTTAGATGAAGTTGCCGAAACTACTGCTGCTGCTGCTGTCACTAGTATCGCAACTGCTGAGGCTGCTGAAACTGAAACTGCCGCCACTGAAGCAACTGCTACTGCTGCCACTGAAGCTACTGTTGCTACTGAAGCTACTGCCGCCACCGAAGCTACTGCCGCCACCGAAGCTACTGTTGCTACGCAACAAGAATATGCCACAGCTACCGCTCAGACAGAAGCTGTAGCTACTGAAGCCACCGCAACTGAAACAGATACTGCTGCTACAGGAACACAAACAACAGTTTGGTGGACTCCAGAGACTACAGTTTGGTGGACTCCAGAATCTACCGTTTGGTGGACCTCGGAAACAGCATCTGGTTCTGGTTCCCTTGCTTCTAGTTCAAGCGCATCTACCACAGACGCTTCTGAAACTGTTGAAACCTACCTAAAGAGTGTCACAACAATCATATATGGCTCAGACAAAACTTACAAAACCGTTATTGCCTCATCAGCTTTAACAACTATTGGCGTCTCTTCTCATTACTCAATAACAAATAGTACCAATGCCGCAAATGGTGCATTTATGACTGATAAATCCAACTCCTGGAAGGGAAAAGCATTGCTTACTGGAGTTGTTGGTCTGAGTTTAGTTTTAGCTGGAATTTAAATTGCTGAACCGACACCCCAACCAACTGTATTATAGTTTTGATTCATCTACCCTGTATATTAGCTTACGTATCATCATGCTTTTCATTCATTTTCTCATCTGCATTTTTCATTATATATCCTGCTTTCATATATCCACAAATGGTAATAGAAGCTAAAAATCTACATAATTATATTGCTCCTTATTACCTCAATCATTTTGTATTTATTATAATCTTGACTTTATTAGTAAAAGGCGACGTAAACTTCAATAGATTCTTGGTGCCTAATTCAAGGAAGAATATTTGCACAATAATAGCTTGAGCGACGCGACGAAAATGATGCTGTTAAAAATTGAAATCTGCGATAGAACCGTAACCAATTTAAGTCTAGATAGTTTGTCTCAGATTTTCACATGTTTCATAACTCTAGAATAACAGAAAAAAGCTCATGCTGGTTCATTCCTCACGTCCAGTAGTTTATTCCGGCAAGTTCTTGAGAATATATCCAGGCCAGATGTCCGAGAATAGTAAGAATGCGCTGATGACAATGTGGGCTCCCCGCTCTGTTGTTAGATTGTCTTCTGATTATATTTCAGACACACTTCGTAACAGAAGAAAGCAGACGGAGTTGAGTAGAAGACTTACAAATTATGCGGCGTCTGAAGATATAACGAACAATGTGCTTCATGATTACTTCTGCATTCTGGAACGCAAGGCAAAGAAACATCCACATTTATCAAATGTTGACAGTTTAGCCCGCCTCAAAAGTTCGATTTTTAAGGTATATGCGAAACGTCATATACTGGTCTCTTTCGATTTCGAAGCATATGAACGCAATCGATACATGATAACTGAGATTGGGTTAGCTATATATGATCCAAGTATACAAATGCATGGTTTAGTTCCAAATATCAAACAGATACATCTAATAGTTGATGAATTTGAAAATAGAAACAACGGTAAATTTGTCCCCGATAATAAACTCAATTTTCTGGGTGGACCATCATTGATTATGTCGGCAGAGGATTGTCGTAACCTAGTCCAAACAGTACTTGACTTTTATTTGAAGGAAGTACCAGCTAATGATCCTAATATTGATGGATGCATTTTAGTTGGACATGGAATACAAGAAGATTTGAAATGGATGAATCAAATGAATATTACTATACCAGAAAACACGGAGATATTAGATACCCAAACAGTTTGGGGATATAGCCATGGAACAAATGGTAGCTCGCTTACAAGAATTCTAAGATATATGGGTTTGCCTCATGCATATTTGCACAATGCAGGTAATGATGCTTACTACACCCTATTATTGGCGCTATCTTTATGTGACCCACAAACTAGAGTAGCAAGAAGAATAGATGAGTATGCCACATTAGAGCCATTAGCTGATGCTTATGGCGTTCAGAGAGAGGAGGTAACTTACCTTAGACCAGCAGGGCCTGGACGTCGGAATAAAAAGTCGGTATCCTGCGAAACTTCTGCTCCAATTGACATGGATTCTATAAAAGATGCACTCTGTTACTTATTTGATAATGAACCCAGAAAACATTTGCGAACCCCTCCCAATGAGAAATAAACTATCACATTGTTCAGTAGTTGGTGGCTTTTACGTTGAGTATGTTGCTCAAAATGTCTTATATATGTGTTTTTTTTTTTTTTTTTTTTTTTTTGTCTTAGATCTGTATTTTTTCAAGGACTACGCTTTATTGAATAGTGCATTAGATAGTCACTTTCTTCTATATAATCTATAGAAAAACCTCATATTTTCCAATTTCATTTCGAAATCAAAATCATCACCTTTACCGATTCTGTACCACATGCTATCACATTTATCTACCACTTCCCAATCTCCAGAATTATCCTCCGGTCTACCACATAGCACTGTATCGATCAAGAAAAACACAGGGAATTTTTTGGTTCCCACGTCTATATACGAATAAGATCCTGCACTTTCAACAATCAACAAAAGACAACCCTTAGAACATGCAGATAATGATTTCAGGAATTTGATTGTTCCTGTCTTATTCTCCGTGAATAACTCATTGGTTGTAAACATAGACGTTATAAGATTTTGTTCACTTAATTTCAGTTCCTCTGGAGTCAAAGACAATACATCTTTCTTAGTGAACTCGACATTGAATTCATTTGTTATACCATTTGCATTATTTGGCATAATCCATTTCTCATTGATATAATCACTAGATTCAGTAATGATATTCGACCAATCAGCGATATCGACAGTATTGATATTAAGAATTTGATTTTCACGATCTTTGAAACTTAAGCCTTCTAAAAATTTGGAAAATAAGGACCCAAGTCCAATTACTTCACCTCCAGCACCACCACCGATACATAAAACATTTTTGACAGTGTTCTTCAAAGAGTACAATGTTCTCTTGATTTCAAATTGTTCACCGAAAAAGCAACCGTATGCGAGAGCTCTAGACGAACTCCAACGGATGGCGTATGCTTCCCTTTTACCTTCATCATCCCATGCTGTCAAATAATCTCTATTGTATAAATCTGTCTTCACTTCTTGAATCACCTCTAAGAGATACTCTGGTTCATCTGCATAATTATCAAGCCAAATATCAAATAACCTCAAGACTTCAGTAGGTGAGATTGTATATTTAGAAAATGGCGGTAACTGTCTGGAAGGGGTATGCTCCGCTAATTTCAACTGTCTTTTGGTCTTTTTAGCTGCTTGTTTCTCCTCCTCTAATCTCAAGGCAGCTAGTTTAGCTTGCATTTCAGCTTCTCTCTCCTCTTGCTCCTCACGATCAATCTGCTCAAGCTGTTCTCTTTTCGCTCTGTAGTTTTCTAATCTTCTTGACATTGTGAATTCCTATATATATAGTGACTTTCTGTCCTTCACTACGGTGAGTTATAATATCTTTTCAGCTTATACGGCACCCCAAAACTATTTTAATCAGAAAACTTTCCTTCAAAATATTTATTTCAGAAAACAAAATTAAATTATTTTAGAAAAAAGCCTTTCGCTACCAAAGGGGAAATTTGTATGGCACAGAACGAATTCTCAAAAAATTTTCTTTCTCGCACAGTTGCAAAATTTATATAAAAGGTTGCTAAACTTCAGTTTACTCCTTATTAGTTAACATTTTCTTTTCCTTCTTTCTTTAATCAATCTTCACCTTGGCCAAAATCTGGCCTGGTAGACTCCTCGTTGAGTTTATTGGGTTCGTGCTCTCTTCGGAGGGCTACAGTATTTAACCATGAGTGCATGTCGACGCTTACGTGAAGCTAGTATTTAATATCTCTGTCCACTGGTTTTTTGAATTGGTGTTGATGGAGTGATGTCTGCCTCGTGTGGATCATGATACAATGTTGATGCTCCGTCGAAGGATTGTAAATGAATTGTTAGCAAGGGCTTATATAAAGTCGCTCTTTGAATTCTCCTGGTTTCTCTTCTATCTTCGGGTGGATGAGAGGTTAGGATTGAGTTCGGAGTGATGGGTCTGAGTTAACATGGCGGTATATTCCTAATCCTTACGAATTGTTCCTAGTGGACTATTATCGTTTGGGAAACAACCATACTGCATACATTTTATTTCGTTTTCTTATATTCTATTTTGTATAATCCGTAATTTCCATGTATCAATGTGTACGCCATACTATTTAGGCCTTCCTGTATCTTTTTTTTTTCTTGATTCTTCGATTTAGATTACAGATATAATTCAATCAGTTATAATTACTCAATTATGAACCATTATTTATATTATATATAAAGGTCAAATTATAGGGGATCCAAAATAACGCGGTGGTCTAATTGAACTGAAATCTTCAACCAAATTTCAAGCTCATTATAAACGTAAATATTCTACTCTTTGTTACAACTATCATCCTTATTGATATTATTACTAATAGTATTACTATCAACTGAGATTATTATTTATTCGGTAACTTTAGCGTTCAAAGTGTTGCAAGTCATATCAGACTTAACAACAGTTAGAAGACGTGCTTGCATTGTCTTTGGCATTGACATTAAGACCAGTTTCTTGCTGAGCATTCAAGTCATCACCAGAGACTTCCAAGATTTTCTCAGCTAATTGATAGAAGATTTCATTAACATTTGTACCACTCTTAGCACTAGCTTCAATATATGGAATATTCAATTCTTGAGCTAACAACTCACCTTGCTTTGTACTGACTTGTCTATCATTTTCTTCGTCACACTTGTTACCAACTAATGTTAATAAGACATCATCTTTGGCATGTTGGTTAACGGTTTGATACCATTTTTTGACACCATTGAAGGAATTATCATCACAAAGATCAAATACTATAATGATACCTGCAGCACCTCTATAGTAAGCGGTTGTGATGGTTCTGAAACGTTCTTGACCAGCAGTATCCCAAATTTGTAATTTAATTTTCTTACCATTTATGCCAATGGTCTTAATCTTGAAATCGATACCAATAGTGTTAATAAATGAAGGGTTGAATTTATCATCAACAAAACGTAAAAGAAGACATGATTTACCGACACCTGATAAAAGTAGAATAAGTTAGTAATTGTTGTTGTTGTTGTTTGATCACTGTAAACAGTATGCAAAATAATATAGGGTGCTACAGCAACCTTTGCAATGTTTCAGTGACGCGAGGGATAAAAGAGGAGGAATATCATTGTGAAATGTGTCGTTTCAACTATTTCTTCAAAATGGTATATCAAATACCAAGGAGTACATACCAGAATCACCAACAATGAGTAATTTCATTGGCCTATCGTAGGCTTTTGCTGTAGTTTTATTAGACATTATAATGGAACGAAACTAGGACTTCAAATGAATCGGGATAATGTAAGAACTGTATTTGTGAAAATGTAGGTACTATTTGCGTAAACACTGAAAGATGAAGTTTCTTAACTAGAAGTATAGTATTCAATAGTTTCAAGTGATGTATTATAACAGATGAACGCTAGACTCTCTGGGAAATCAATGAGTTTAAATATATGATGATGTTCCGTGTGTCTGTTCTAGCGTGTGTAGTTGCCGGTGAGATGCAATCTGTTCTGTTTCGTGGCTGGGTAAAACGGGCGTGGCGTATCTCCTTGGCTGAGCAAATACGAGGAGGGATAGTGGCTAGTACCACCTTACGTAACAATGTGGCTGGTCTTGAGCATTTGAACTGTTTTTCTCATACAGTGCCATGAACTACGCCGGGTAGAGGGTACGTAAAGTATGTGTATGTGGCTAGTATATCATGTATGCACAGCCACATACATAGTTAAGCAAGCACTTCTTCACGCGTACATCATGGCACTAGCTAGGCCCGCGAAACCAGGCGCTTCAACGCTGGAAAAGAGATTTTTTGGAGCATCTAGATTGAATAAAATAAAAGCTGGTGAAATGTAAGGCTACTGAAAGTGAATAGCTAAAGTGAATTTTCCCGAAATAAACTCAGATAGCTTAACACTTGCAAAAGTACTATAAATATGCCTACTATCCCAGTTGATAAACAAGATCTCTACGATCTTTTAGGTAAAAATTATACCACCAAGGAATTCGATGAACTTTGTTTCCAATTCGGTATTGAATTAGACGAAGATACTACTGATGATGTCAAAGGTACCGATGAAAGACCTCAATTGAAGATTGAAATCGGTGCTAACAGATATGATATGCTTTGTATCGAAGGTATTGCTCAAGCTTTGAATGAATATTTAGGTAGATCTCCTCAACCTGATTTCAAATTGAAACCAGAACAACCATCCGTCACCTTAACAATTGACCCATCTACTGAGAAGATCAGACCTTATGCTTGTGCTGCTATTCTCAGAGGTATCAAATTTACTCCAAGATCATATGAATCCTTTATTGCCCTTCAAGATAAATTACACACAAACTTATGCCGTAATAGAACTTTGGTCGCCATGGGTACCCACGATTTTGATACTTTAACTCCTCCTTTCACTTACGAAGCATTAGCTCCAGCAGAAATAAAGTTTGCGCCTTTGAATCAAACCAAAGTTATGGATGGTAATGAGTTAATGGAATTTTACGAAAAGGATAAGAACCTTGGTAAATATTTACCAATTATCAGAGACTCTGATGTTTACCCAGTAATCTTAGATGCTAATAGAACCGTTTGTTCCATGCCTCCAATCATCAACAGCAATCACTCTAAGATCACTTTGGATACCAAGAATGTCTTTTTGGACATTACTGCAACTGATAAGACCAAGGCCGAAATTGTTGTCAACACTTTAGTTGCCATGTTCTCTAGATACTGTGAAGATTCATTCACTATTGAACCAGTCCAAATCATTTCCAGCCATAACAACGAATCAAGAGTTTGTCCAAATATCACTCCAAGAAATTACAAAGCAGAAGTTTCATACATCAACTCATCCTTAGGTTTGAAATTAACCCCACAAGAAATCTGTGATTTATTGAAGAAAATGTCTTTAACTGCTGTTCCATCCAAGACGGACTCTGATATCCTTGATGTTTCAGTACCAATAACGAGATCTGATGTCTTACATCAATGTGATATTTTAGAAGATGCCGCTATCTCATATGGTTATGACAACTTAGCCAGAACTCAACCAGGTACTGCACCAACTACTGCCAAACCTTTACCAATCAATAAAATTGGTGATATTTTCAGAAATGCTTCTGCTCAAGCAGGTTGGTTAGAAGTAATGCCATTAACCTTATGTTCCCATGACGAAAATTTCAAGTTCTTAAATCAAGTCGATGATGGTACTAAAGCCGTCAAGTTAGCCAATCCTAAAACCGTTGAATATCAAGTCGTTAGAACTTCTTTGGTTCCAGGTATCTTGAAGACAATCAAAGAAAACAGAGACCATGCTCTCCCTGTCCGTGTCTTTGAATGTGGTGATGTAGTATTAAAGAAACCAAATACTGAACGTGGTGCTATCAATCAACGTAACTGGTGTGCTGCATTTGCTGGTAAAACATCAGGTTTTGAATATATTCAAGGTTTATTAGGTAAAATCATGCAAACTTTCAGAACTCCATGGTTAGAAAATCCAAAATCCGGTGAAAAGGGTTACTGGATTGAAGAAGATAAGACAAATGGAATGTTCTTCCCAGGTAGAGGAGCTAAGATTTTATATAGAGCTAAGAAGGACGTAGAAGCACAAGAGATTGGATACATTGGTGTCTTGCATCCTTCTGTTGTTACTGCATTTGATTTGACCACTGCTATGAGTGTTGTTGAAATAAATGCTGAAGTTTTCCTCTAATCCATAAATAATATACATATAATACATGATACTTAACAACTAATATAAACTATGTTTTCTTTTCTCTGATTGAGTATATATAAAGGAAATAACTATATATCTATATCTATAAAAATAAAAGAAAACTCATGCAAATGTAATTTTGACTTCTCTTTCCTCACTAGGAAATTCGTCTTCATCTCCATAATCAATAGGTTCTTCAACCACAGGAGGCTTTGGTGGCTTTTCAATAGGTTTATGGATCACTACATCGTCTAGTCCATCATCATCATAGCTGATCATGATATCACCTTCTCCATTCACATCACCAAATTCGTCATCGTCTCCGTAATCAATCTCATCGGTCTGATTCACTGGCTTTAGCTCAGAAGTCTGTTTCTCTTTGGCATCGGAAAGGGAAACATTTAGAATCGATGCATCCTGATTATTTAAGAATCGTCCGGATGCGACAACACCTCCAAAATTCAAACTTGGGGACGTATGGAGTCTCATCTGTTTCTTTTCATTGTTATCAGAGCTTGGTGAGTCGTTACCACGATTAACTGATCTTAATCTAAATGGTTTCAATTCTTGATAGTCATCTTCATCTGTCTTGTTTGATGACGTCTTGATGACATGTAAATCAAATGATTTGGAATTGACACTTGAATTTTTGTTATGTCTATTCGACACTGGTGAACTTACTATAGGAGTAGCTATATCCTCCTCTTTTTCATATTCTGCCTTTGGTGTAGATGGGTCTGGTGTTGCCTCAGAACCAGGACTAGAGTTATTGTCCTCTTTTGTACCCTTGTTTTTGGAAAGTCTAAATTCACGCAAATCAAAAGCTTCTTTTTCAATCTTTTGAACCTCTTTGGCCAGTTCTTCTATATTGAATAATGATTCATTGTGTGGTTCATCAGAAGAAGCAGATTTACCCTCTGGCTCTCCACTCTCAGTATGTTCACTTTCACTTGCAAAGTTCTCGTCGTCTTCAGATTCATTGTCTCCTTCACTTCCATCTTTAACTATGTCCTTATCTTTCTTGTCGTTTCCGAGAGATCCCTCTTCGTACATTTCCCACCACTCTTTCTTCTTAGGTTTCATCCAACCAAACCAACCTTTTTTCTTCTTGCCTGACTTATCGCTATCTTTCTTCATTTTTTCTCTGGCAGTTTCAAAGTCGGCAACCAGTTTTCTTTCTCTTTCTGTCTGTTTGGGATCTGGATCATCAATCTCGATGAATTCATCACTTAATACTTCCCAACCTAATCTTTTGAGCAACTTGGGCATAACTTTACGATACTCCATATGACCAGTAACCAAGTCAGAACAGTCAATATTTTCAATCAATGGATAGAACTTACTTTCATCGTCGACTTCTTGAATCTCTTCTTTTTCCTCATAAGACTGCTTGATGGGTGATAGTCCCGCGATGGTACTCAACCCACCCGAAGTGGCTCTAAATAAATAACCTAAAATCCAATCTTTTTTGGAGTAACCATTGACAAATCTTCCACTAACTACACTTCTTGCAAGTGCTATTCGATCAATTTTAACAGAGAAAGGACTACCAAAAAGATACACATTTTCGATCAATCCATAATCTCCAGTCTTTGCCAAATCTAATAGACAACTATAAATCAATCTAGCACCAAGACTAAATCCAACCAGTGTTACTGGTCTAACACCTAACTTCCTACGTCTCAAGGTGTCAGCCAAAACAAGACCCGCAGCCCAAGCTCTGTCTAATGAGACATTCCAGGGATTATCCAACAAATAGCCCAATTTAGTCAATAAAAGAGGTAACTGTAAAGCACCCATAAGAGTAACTAGAACGGTACTACCAAGAACTTGTTGAATTGATTGAGTTAACACCTCAGTGGCCAAAATACCAATAGTTTGACCCATACTAGTCAACAATTCAGGTTCCCATAGAATCGAGTACAGATCACCCATTACCGGATCAACGGTAGAAAATGGCAATCTAACATCATCATCAGTACCACTCATCCATCCACTAACAGTGATGATTAAATTCACCCTACCTGTACTATGAAGCGGTTTCAGTTCAAAAGTTTTCACGGATCCAACTCTTTTTGTCATACCACTTTTACCAATTTTCATACCGGATAAGACACCAGTAGATGTAACAATTGTAGAACCGGCCGCACCAGCCAAGAAGGTGGATGTACCACCTATACCAATGGTTGATAACCCAGCAGCTATACCTGCACCAATGACAGGTGCCAAAAGTCCGGCACTCAAACCGATTACCAAACCACCACCAATGGTGGCTAAACCAATAGCTACCATCCTCTTCCTCTTGGTCTTCTTACGATGCTCATCAAGAATATCAGTCTCGTTCCATTTTTGGTTTGTAGTTGCGTTATTCAGTAACGCCAAAGTACCAGTACTGTTGTCCGCCTCAAGTGCATCCGAAATTCTCCTCTCAAATTGGAATACATCTAAATTATCGATACCCAAGGCATTGGCAAAATTCAACAGCAATGTCCTTGATCTTGCATCATAGATTGACGAGCTCAATAGATTCAAAAATAAGTCACATATCAAACTCCACCTAACGTCAATCTGCAGTGTTTCTTGATTCTCTAATGACTCATGAGTACCTGATACTTCAGAATCACCTTCCATGTTATACTTGTCACCCTCTGTAGTAATAATTTTCAAATCTTCATTCTCATTCTTCAATAACGGGTTTTCTATGATTTTGGTAAGGTTAATATCCAGCCAATTAACAACATCTTTAGCCTGAATTCCATGGCGACCTAGATTGATGATTGATTCTCTTTCCTTTCCTATTTGAATGTTTAGATGCTCGTATAACTGTTCCATTACATCAATTTCCCATCTTGTGAAACTCTTATGAGCTGTGGCTAGTCTTTTCAACGTCTTGATGGATCCAGAACCTCTGATCTCAGCAAGTTGTTCATGCTGTTGAACAATGATAAGTTGAATTAGTGCAGCGTATGCAAATTTTTGTGAATCTGAAAGCATTGATCTAGTACTTTCTAGTTTATTGGTGTAATTAAGGACATCTTCATCTTCATTTGCTTCCACCTCGTTCTCATTTTCATCATCTGATAGTGTTTCCTCTGCAGGAAGGTCAACATTAGAACTGTTCACTGACGATCCAATATTATCACTTGCCTTTCGAAGTTTTCTAAAATTTGAATCTTCATTCTGGAACAGATATTCGAATTTCTTGTTCCATTTATTGTACTTTGATGCTTGTTCCTCGTCTGCTATTCTGGTATAACCAGATCTAGAGCCATCTTGTCTATTGTCATTGTTTGCATTCTTTATTAGTTTGTCAGTGCTATCGTTGGTCGTATGCATTTTGTGTAATAGATTATTGAGGAGGTTATTGGAAGGCTCAGATGCGTTAGAGGCAGTAGCTTTGTTTTGCAAGGTCAAATCTTCGTTGCTATGTACAAATAATGAAATCTTTTCACCTTTGTTATTGTATATGTCAGAATAATTCAGTTGAGTTGCCATTTCTTTCCAATCATCTGAATCGGAGTCTGAATCTGAATCCGCATCGGAGTCAAATAAGCCATCAGTATCATTGTCCAACTTTGAATCACTTATGGCCCCTTCCCTATATAGATTCTCTTGTGAATCAGGGGCAGGCAATGCGTGGGTTTCCAAAGTAAGGGCCAGAACAGTCATTGATTCGCCTTTGTTCCTTGAATATTCGAAATGGATTTCTTCAAAATCCAAATCATCCTGCTCTTCTTGTTCTTCTTCTTCCTCTTTACTCTTATCAGCATTCCGGGAAGACGGTGTGTCCGTATTTCCAGTTATTGTTTGCTCAGTCGAGTTTACATTGATAGAGGAGTCTGTAAAACAAACAGATGAGTCACTCGTGTTGATATTATGCGTCACATAATCACCTGTAAGTTTGAAATTATGTTCCGGGGGTTTTGAGTGACTCGAATCAAGAATTACCATTTTGTGAATCAATTAATAAAGCTGTGATGCTTTCAAGTCTGTAAAGGCCAAAAAACCGAGATGAACTACTCCTTGATGAATAAAATACCTTTTTGACTATACCAGATAGTGTGAAGTTATAAGAAAACCGTAACAAAGTACAAATTAATAGTATCAGTTGATCGTGTTTGTAACATACACATATATTCAACTTAGAACTGATAGATGTCAAACTCTATTTAGAACTATATAAATGTACGGGTGGGTACGTTTTCCTCGCAACATTTCGAACTTTGTTGTATGGCTCGTTTCATACACATTTTTTATTTTACATTTCAAACGATTTTATAACCCAAAAGTAAAGCGTCTATTGAAGTTTCAGCTTTGTGACTGAAAACTTAAATAAATAAATAAAAAAATATAAGACAATTAATTAACTATATATATCAAAAAAGTACAGTGAAATTAGAAATATAATTAATTAATTTATTCTTCATCTTCTTCATCGTCAGAAACGGCGACAGAGTAGAATTGTAATTGATATTGGTTCTTCTTGACGGAGACAAATCTGATCCAATCTCTAATTTGGTTTTTCTTTAAGTATCTCTTAGATAAGTATTTTAAGTACTTACCGGAGAATTTAGCGGTAGCAACAACGACAACCTTGGAAGAACCTTCTTGGGAAACGGTGATTTCGTTACCTAAGACACCGGTGTGACCATCGATCTTGATGTGTTCAACTAAGTACTTGATGTAAGCAGCTGGGTCAAAGACACCGTTTTCAGTTGGAGCTGAACAGTCAACAGTGAATTTCTTAGCAACTTTGGTGGATTTCTTGGTCTATAGGATTGAAATGGGTTATAATTAAGTTAGTAAAATTGTAAAGGAGTAAAGGAATACAAGAGAAAACAAGATCCTAACAATTTTGACTAATTTTTTACGGGAAATACAGGTTACGAGTAGAACTAAATGAGCAAGGAATGACAAACTAGAATGAGTTGAACAAGAAGTCGACAGAAACATCTTCCCATAACACATTTTGATTTTCTTTCAAAACTGTTATGAAAATAGAAATCTTTCGAAAACATCAAGACATTTTCACTGGTCATTATACTGCAAATTAAAGCCTACCGTACCTATTCCCGATATAAATTAATCAGGAACAAAGAAAAAACTGATAAAAATTATAAGTAAATTAATAATCTTCTATCTTTTGTTTGACGGCATAGCATAATAATTGAAACATAATATTAAACACTATTGAACGTTTTTCGTTGTTATATGTAAAGGATACTCGTTAGTTGGTTGAGATAAACATACGATTGGAGCCATTGTGTATTAATAGGATAGTTATTGGATAACAAAACAAAAACAAGACCAAGTAATAAAAGTAATAAAGAAATAACAACTAGTGAAAAATTATATGAAAGTGATTTCCAAGTGAGGATAGAAATGAAAAAAAAAAACGTTTCGACGCGACTACAAAATATTGTTTTGTGGTGTTACGAGTGATAATTCCAGGTCTGTGTGCCCTTGTAAATAGCACGTGACATATTGAGAGCCTGGAATGTTATGATACATTTGAAAATGTTGTAATTACATAATTAATCTCAAAATAATGAATGTGTAATTGATAAAGATGGTATCACCAAACACTATATTTTTTGTCATTATATACATATATAGAAAATAAATAGAAGAAAACAGAACCTTGAAAAACAATGGGAAAAAAACAATACAAGAACATCAAAAAAGAAGCATTTAAAACCAGTTCAAAACGAATAATTATTAATAAAAGGACGTGAAAGACATATCAACTCAATGATATTGAGAAATTTTGTAAAAGAGAGGGGAATCCACAGGGCCAAAATCATATGATTTTGTATTTGACCATTTGACTTGTGAAAAGTACATAGACTTGCGTCTATAATAGCCATTGGTATTGGAAAGTATTATAACATTCCAACTAATAAAGAAACAGATGTGAAACCAATAATCATTAATTTTATCTTACTTCTGAAAGCATCATTGTCATCAAATTTGATGCTTCTTGAACCACTCGATGAGGATGTTACTGATGAAGGAAGACTGGATGATGATTGTGAGAGGGAGGAAAATTTGTCTGATGAAGGTGAAGATGTTTCGATTATTATAGAAGATAAACTAGATGGAGTACCGAGTATACTTGAAGCAGCAGGGCTTAGTGAATGATAGGAGTTTATCATATTTGTTCTTGGAGTGTTTGCAGAAAATGAATCTGGTGCTACTGATGCTGATGATGATGATGAGAATGTGGAATCTTCTGATGCTGAACTTTGAGCACTTGGGTCAATGACTATACTTGACATTCCTTGAACTGCCAAAGTATTCGAATCGGTTGATATAGCTGTTGGTAATGTAGTTGAGGTAACTTCCATATTGGTTACTCTTTCCAAACCAGCATAAAACCCAGTTGTTGTTGTTGTTGCACTAACATCATAAGTTGGGTCTGTTGCTGTGAATATAGCCATGTTGAGAAATATGTCTGGAATGTATGATATTATTGAATGAAGAATAGTAGAATGTAAGGAAAAAGTTTATAGAATGATATTGTTGATACACTTGAGATTTATAAATAGTGTAATGGAATGGTATCAATTATATATGGTATCAGTTGATTATGTACCCAGTTTCGAAAAAGAATGAACGGGAACGAAAAAAGAATGTAATGAGTAAAGTAGTTGTAAATGAAAAGACGAAAATGTTATATTATTTGTACATTCCGAATTCAAATAAAAAAAGAATCTAAGATATGTTAGAAGAAGGAATTAGATGTATGGACTAGGATTATATGCGACACGCTTTTGGAAGCTAAATTGGTAGTAAACCCTCAGTGACCGAATTGAATAAATTAACGCAAAAGAGAATAGAGAAAGAATGTAAAATGAAAAACAAACAAAGCGTACCTGACAGCGCAAAGCGCTCTTACCCCTGAAAACATTCCCTAACAGGCCCTGTGTTCGTTTCTCATTCCAGTCTAATGCACCGTGTCTTTCTGGCTGTCTCGCTGGCGCTAATCCTGGTCACTCTACGCTTTTGTATTTGGTGCTGTTGTGTCCGCTGACAGTGCATATTGGTGCTGCTATATGTTTGGTGGGCGGCAGTACTCGGTTATCAAGTGGTTTGGATGTCTTATTCTGTCTCCCCAGGCCCAAAAACCACAAACACTGTTGAATTTTCGCACGGAATTTGAGGTTGAACCCCAAATCCTCGATGACGTCATCTCTCTTTTGGTGAATGAGGTCACGTGATTCATGGCACTTCTTCACATTAAATCTTTGATATAACGAATGAACGTAGGTATATAGATAGGGAATTTTCTGATATATATACCAAATGTCAAGAGCTATAACTTCTAGTTAAATTTGAATTGCTTTGGCCACTTTTGGGAGATTTCTTATTGGAAAAAAGAAGATTAGCAAATTACGCTGAGTTCGAGTAATAGAAAATATTTCAAACTTAAATTTTCACTAGTGTCCCAAAAATTAATTAAAACGTTTTCATACATTAATGTTCTCTTAGAGAACCTATTTACATCTATATGCTTGATTTTCAAAAGTGTTCTATAAATTATAAGGAGAAGCTCAGAAGTTATTATTACTTCCACCTCCTCCTCCAGGGGCAATCTTAAAAGATAGTATATCATTTTTACCAATATCAACAACATCATCCGCACTGATCTTCTTACCACCAACACCTTCGATTGCTGCGATGGTGATTTCACCGATGATTAACCTTGTTACAGAACCAACAGTAGTACCTCTCTTAACCAATGTACAGTCTCTGAATACATTGCTACCTGAATTACCTGTAAATGTTTGGATATTACGAACGGTATATACCGGTATAAGGTCTAATACACCTGCTGCTTCTTGTAAGACTTGTACCACCCCTGTAGATCCAAATCTGTATAAAACCAAGTCTCTTATATTCTCAATTCTTTGGCTCAACTTCTCGTCTAAAGGTTTCAATCCGCTATCTTCCCCTAAATCTTCTAAGGTATCGACAAACTCGGTACCTTCTTCGTATTTAATATAGTTCTGTTTGGCTAATTTCCTGAGGAACAATTCGGATATGGAACTTGTCAATACACTTTTTGTGTCTGGATACTTCAGGACAATCTTACTGACATTCTTATCTGCATCTGGATGATCAATTTTATTCAAGGCTAATACTGTAGGGAACTTATAATTCATGAAAGCTTTGACTACTTTAGTTATCCAATCATTGTCCCATTGCTCAAGAGGTGGTAAGTCTGGAATAGAATCAACTGCCTTGGCTACAAGATTTGCTGTCGACCCATAACCACCGAATTGTGCTTGCAATGTATCAACTATACTACTTTTAGTAGCTGTATGTCTTCTAACAATACTACCCCATCTTTTTTGAAGATTACCTTCGATCCATAATCTGATCTCATCTTGTAGCCATTCGACATCATTGATTGGATCATAACCTCTTGTCACTTTACCCTCAGCGTTTGTGGTACCACTTACATCAACAACATGAATCAAAGCATCAGCATGTCTAAGATCATCAAGAAACTTGTTACCTAAACCTAAACCTTTCGAAGCACCAGGAATCAAACCAGCAACATCTAATAACATTATGGGAACATGCCTCTTACCGTGCGAGCACCAACCGTAATTGGGCTTACACAAGTCTTCTTTACCGAATCTTGAACATGCACAGTCAACTTTTAGATAACCGGTAGCTTTATTTGGATCAATGGTTGTGAATGGAAAGTTACCAATTTTAGCATTAGCATCCGTTAAAGAGTTCAATGTTGTAGACTTACCTGCGGATGGTTTACCAACTATACCAATCAATGGATCCCTCACCATGGTGAACAATCGTATATATGCTTTTTATGAAGTGTGAAAATTGATAGGTGGTGTGAAACTTTTTTTTCGGTCTTTGAAAAAATGGACTAAAACTTGAATCTAGAGAGTATTGAACCAGAAAAAATCTCTCAGCTATTGATAGAACTCTGATAAGACAGAGTAGATACTCTTGGAATTGTATATGTACCAAAAGGAGGAACTTATGGAATTTATTTTATACGTAGAGCTTAAGACCGTAACGGGTTGTAACTTAAGCAAAAAATCTCAAGGGCCAGACGAGGCGCTTATTAGCCCGTATCTAGATTGGCAGCGATCGGAGATATTCTGAGATAGATAGAGCAGATATGTAGATGGCTATCAGAGGAGAACATGAGTGAAAGAGTACTAATATATTCACATCAGGAAACTCATCAATCCATTACAGGTATATTATCTGTTCCACATCCAGATCGAAAATATGACTGAGTTAGCGACAGATTATCGATTATTACCCCCTAAAGATAAACTGATCTCTTTATCGAAAATCAAACAATCAATTCTGGGGAACGATAAGGAAAAGTCCAAGTTCTTAATGGATGGAGGAGATAGGTTTCAAAATATTATAGACATTTTAAAATACGACACCGATCCCGAAGCATTAAGATCCGCTGCTATCATTATACAATCTTTCAGTTACTTGAAGAAAAATATTGAGTTTTTGCTCAAACATGACATAGCACAGGTGTTGATAACAAGCACCATACAATATCCCACAATTTTAGCAGAACTGAATTTTAAGACTCTTGTAGATATTGCAGCTCTAACTCCAACGTCATTTTTAGACTTGAATCAGATTGATAATGCTTCAGAGTTCATCAATCTTATCTACAAATTGATTCATAATACTGAAATTAAATCAAGTCTAATTTTTAATGTGGCAATGCTTATACCCTTTTTGAAATACAACAAATTATACGTTTTATACAAAGCAATTTGCAAGAGATTATCAGTAATCTTATCTCCAGTTATCAAGCAAGTTCTCTATCTTAACAATACTGTAGACGATATGTATGATTTCAATGATTGTGTTGTATCACCAACCCCACCTTCACCACCAATAGACTCATCTATTGACATAATGGATAACGAAATATCTCCCCTGATTTACGCATTGTCGCATATATTAGATATCATAACCAACGAGAGTGAAGATGTGTTAGAAAGACACGAAAGAGTGGTGCTACCGCAAGCTCTATATTATGTGTTGAACTCATTCTTGGGTGTATCGAATTTAAACATCAAACTTGCTGCATTGAATGCATTGACTCAATACTCAAAACATCATTCACAAGTAATGAGGGCCTGTACCATCCTGAAAATTTTACCTTCTTTGATCGAAATTATTGAGCGTACAAAACTTTTAATGAATGAATCAGATTTCACTCTCAACTCCAATTACAAGTTATCAAGAAAAATGTCGCCATTATATCTTTTATCTCAATTGTGCGAATGTGATGAATCTACCAATGATTTCTTGATGGGAGTCAATTTTATGGATACCGTATTTGAAATTATTTCAGCAAACTATAAACTGGATCAAGAGTTTCTGAGTGAAGCATCTTTGTACAAGATTTCTGACTGTTTATTAATCTTGAGTTGTGTATGTGCATCAAAGGATGAATATCGTGAATCGGTAATTTCATATAACAATCTAGGATCAATATTAACACAGTCTTTGAAAAGACACGTGGATATATATAAAGATATTGAACCAGGAAACCCAAATGACCTTCTAATTTTTAAGTTATCAAATAGGATTACTTTATTCTCAGCATATTTGATCAGGGCTTTGTCAAGATCAGCTAATTTGTTGAGAACATATCTACTCACTTTGAACCTTTCACCATTGTTGACAAATATTTTGAGGTTACCAGATACAGCGATTGAGAACTGCCCAGATGAAATTAAAGAAAAGGAGATTTTACTTAAATCTGTGATATTGGGAATTGTATCCAATCTTATAGTTGAGTTTTCAGCTGTTAGATCTGAATTGATGAGAGAGGGAATCTCCGATATTCTAAAAGATTTCATCAACAATACAAAGTACGATATATTAAAGCAGAACTCCCTAGTAGTTATAAGAAATTCAATATTCGGAGAAGATGCCAATTACAAAATGAAATTAGAAGAAACTATATCTTTGAATAAGATATTTGAATTATGCTATGACAAGAACGAAGATGTTAGAGCTCAGAGTATAAATATTCTGAGAAATCTAACATCTGATGCTTTGAGTTACTCGGGAGAGATAATAAATAAGTTTCCTGAGTCTCCGGCTGCCATTGAACATGGCGATAAAAACTTCCTTGACTTTCTGGCCAAGAGTTTGAGTAGCACGGAAAACAAAGAGATTTTAATATCTATAAACTACATTATAGTTCATTTGGCGGCTTCAAATCCTTTCAACAGGTCACTAATAATGTGCAATGAACGCTTATTGGAGAAAGTACTAGGGTTTTTACAGGAAACTGAAAGACAAAGGTGGTCCAGACGAGAAAGTGATGATGAGGACGATTTTGATGATTTCTGGAAAATAAAGCTGGCCTGTGTATGGTTAGTGATTAACTTAACATTCAGGCATACAATGGATGGCGAAGGTGACGAGATAGATGAAGAGATAGATTACAATCTCTATACGAGAGAGGATCAAGAGGTGAGTAACTTGGGCCATAATGCTGGAGTAAGCGATTCCATGGAAGTAGATTCAGTTCCTGGGTTCGATGCACAATTCAAAAAGTATCTCTCTCCAAAAAGAAGAGCTATGAGATTGATTGAACTTGGATTTTACGACGTCATTAAAGACCTGAATAATGTTTGTAAGATATTGGATTTCAAAGAAAGGGCCAGAACTGCAATTTTCCAATTAGTGCTTTATGATGAAACTCAGACAGACCTTTAAGCTTTTCTCAACAAACTAATACATTATATACAGAGTGTATAATAATATTTTCAATAGATCCCGTTAATTTATTTCCAGTGCAGGAAACAGCCGCATGTTTTGACTGTGACTTCAATTAAGGTTGAGATACGAGGTAACAAAAGTTCCTTTGCGGGCCAAAATAGGCAGTCTTCTCAAACAAATCTTAAGGCTCGAAAGTCCCCAAATGGACCACAAAGGGATTGTTGTAACAATTTTTGAGAGCCAATTTACATTTAACAACCAATTTTCATGCAGTTAATTTAGAAGTTGTTTACAAGTTATAAATCCACACACTATTTACGAGTTCTTAATAGTGAGACTTAGGCTGAAGGTCTTGTTATGAAGAGCACATCATGCACGACATGCATAATCTGCCGGTAAATCACTGTAGATGATAATTTTGTTTGAAATCTTCATGCTTTTGAGTATTGATAATGTGATTTATGCTTCTACTTTTCTTTTTTTGATATGTCAAACTGTGATACAGTTGTTTTAGATGTGTTTGAAAATTTGACTTGTTATACAGGTCAGTTTTTGATATATATATCAAGTTTCCATGTCAAATTACAACTCATCCGAATGAAAATTACTTATATCCAGTATCATATTATATTGTTATAGTTCCAAATCAAGATCTCTTATTTTAATCAATATAAGCATAATTTTTTCAACTTACAAATATGAAACATTTCACTTCATTAGTCTCTCTTTTATCTGCTCTGCTCTTTTTTACCAGTTCTGTTCAAGCTGATTACAGTTTCGATACCACAGTCACAACATCATGTATTGGTAGAAATAGATGTGGTCCCGTTACAAAATATTACTTAGTCTCAACTGGTACTTCAATGCTCTCTGATGGTGAACAAACAACATTTACAACTGATGTTTTAGTCTCCTATATTCCCACTTTGGTTACCGAGGAGGTAACTGTTAGTGGTACTGAATACGAAACTACTTATTATGCCATGATATCCTATGCTACAGTTACAGTGGATAATGTTGTAACAACAGTAGTTACTTATTGTGCTATTCCAACAGTCACAGTCACATCAACTACTATCATCACAGCTACATCCGAAGTCGAGGTAACTGAAGTTGTTGTGGTTCATAGATCGACCACCAGAGCTGCTTCTTCCACATCATCAACACCTTTGATTAGTTCGAGTTTAATTCCTTCGACATCAACAATTATTACTAGATCTACTGTCAGTTCATCATCATCTTCTTCTCCATCTTCTTCTTCTCCATCTTCTTCTTCGTCTTCTACTTCCACTTCATCATCTTCTTCATCTTCTTCACTCACTGCTTCATCTTCATCAAGTGTTACATTCTCTGCATACAGTGATACCTCTTCCACTTCAAGCATTTCAAGTTCAAGCTCAACTTCTTATAAATCATCAAGTGTTTTGAAATCATCCTCTGCAATATTATCTTCCAGTATTACTACCTCATCAAGCTCCTCTCAATCAGTAGTCTCTTCATTTGTCATAAGCTCTTCTTCTCTGATAACTTCAAGCTCCAGCGCTTCACCACTCATTAGCACCATATCGAGTTTTGTTGAGTCATCAAGTGTAGCTACTTCGTCTGGGCAGCAGCTATCAAGCTCACAAAGCAGTAATTTCTCCTCAAGTTTTACATCATCAAGCTCCAGTCTTTCTGCAAGCTCTGCTTCTTCATTTGAGTACAGCTCATCTAAGGCTATTTTGACTTCATCAACCTCAACAATTTCCGTACAACCTTCAGCTTCTTATGGATGTGATGTCATTTACACAACTACGGAGCAGTCTTCATCAACGATTACGATGACTTACTCTGGATTACTGATGGAATCTGTCACAACTTATGAAAATGTTCTGGTAACTTCTATGGAATGCCCTATATCCAAAGGTTCAACGGTTGCAGCTACTAGTGTTACTCCATCATTTACCGCATCTTCATTGTCATCCTCCTCATTAGTATCTTCCTTACAATCATCATTTCCATGGTCGTCATCATCATCTTTGCCTCCATACTCATCTTCGTTGACATACACTTTGGTTTCTAGTTCTTCTAGTACCACATGGAGCAAGGAGTTTTCAAGTAGCGCTTTCACCACCAGCAGTGAGACTTCAACGAGTACAGTCACATCATCCCTCCCAATTATCCTTTCAACTAGCACTACTTTACTTTCGTCAAGTGTTGCACCATCAAGTCTGACTCCAAAACAGTCAAGCACTATAACTACTGTCAAGACAATTGTGGAAGCTTCCTATGGATGTGATGTTCCATATATTACCACCAAGTATGCTCCTGTGACATTCACCTCTGTCAACTTTGGAGGAGAAACTTCATATTCCGTTACCACAACAAAAACTGTTATTACCACTTCATCTTCATGTCCAACTGTTATTGAGTATTCAAATTCAGCTTCATCATCAGCTTCAAGGAGGCCTCGCACGCTTAGCTCTTCTGGTACTAAGTCCATTATTGATTCTTATTCTTCATTGAGCTCATACGAGTCTTTAGCTTCCAATATCAGCTCACAAAGGAGGCATCGCACGTCAAGTGCTTTATCTCTATATGCTTCTCCTTCCTCCGATATTTCTTTTATAAGCTAATCATCTTTTTCAGTATACTCTTCACCAGTCAGTTCTTTATCTTCAGTATTGCTTGTTACTTCTGAGAAACCCTCTCATCTGACTTCAAGCTATTCTTATTCCTTACAGAGTTCAAAATCATTATCTTATTCTTCAATTTTGTCATCAGTGTCCCCATCTCCCAGCTTTCTTTCCCGGTATTCAAGTTCAGCAGTTAATACAGAATTGAGATCCTCTCTTTTTATATCTCCAGTCATATCCACAACATCATCCTCTCAATTTTCAAAGGTATCATCAGCTACTTCTTCTGCAAATTTGTTTAGTTCTATGACTCAAAGTTCAAAATTGTTTCGCCCAAGCTCTATTCACTCTGATTTGGTCTCATCTCAGATTCTCAGTTCAACTTTGCCGTCAACATCAATTATTGAAGCTTCAACTTCACTTTTTAAACAATCTTCGAATACAGTAACAGATTTATCAGCTTCATACAAGGTAGCTATGTCCTCCTCAATTCATCCATCTTCATATCTTTTCAGCTATCAATCATCAGCTGCTGTTCAGTCATCACATGGTAGTTTTGTGCGGTCCTCCCCTTATGGGTTTTCGCATACTTCATTGGGTTCACAAAGCTCACCTTACACTCAATATAGCTCTGCAAAGTCATTTTCAAAGGTTTCTTCTGCACTAACTTTGATTAGCTCTGATTTGGAGAAATCAACAGCTTCTTTATCTTCATTTTCTGCTTCTGCCTTATCATCTCCAATACCTGTAATATCTTCAGGTGCTTTTGCTTTGAGACCTTCATCAGTTGCTTTGAGAGAGTCAATCTCTTTCGTTGAATCATCATCATCTTTGTCATCAATTATATCATCCTCATTTTCACTACTATCTTCATCAATATCTTCACCAATATCTTCATCAATATCTTCATCAATATCTTCATCAATATCTTCATCAATATCTTCATCAACATATTCACCAATATCTTCATCAGTTTTATCATTGTCTTCATCACCATATTTATCTTCATCCTTATCATCTTCAGGTTCGTCTACAAATTTATCAAGTGCCATTCCTTCTCTCTCAGGTTCCCCAGCTTTTTCAATCAAGCCGGTTTCATCGATTATTCCAATCTCAAATACTTTGTTACTCTTGGGAACTTCGTCAGGCACTTTAGGCTTTAGATCTTCAGTTCAATCTTCTGCTCCAGAGTTTTCAGTAACATCGGCATCTTCAATCAGGTCCTCCACAATATCTTCACTTCCAACCACAGCAGAGTCAATGTCATCCGAATCAAGGACGACTAAGTCGTTTTACTCATTTGTTTCATCTTCTATACCTTTTTCTGCAACGGTATCTATTGTTTCCACTGAACTCAATAGTTCATTATTCTGGTCAACAGAGTCAACTACATCTTCAGGAAACTTCATTCAAAGTGTGCAACCTTTATCAGGACTTTATGGTATAAGCCAAAGCTCAGTATCTTCTGCAGTATCTTCGATTAGCTCTGATTTGGAGACTTCAACATCTCCAATACCTGTAATATCTTCAGATGCTTTTTCTTTGAGACCTTCATCAGTTGCTTCTATGTCTTCATCATCTTCATCATCATTATCTCCATCGATATCTTCATCATCTTCACCATCATCATCTTCACCATCATCATCTTCACCATCATCATCTTCACCATATTCATCATCATCTTCATTATCTTCATCATCTTTGTCTTCATTATCATCTTTAGCTGTAACTGTTATTTCCACTGAACCCACTAGTTCACTATTCAGGTCAACAGATTCAACAATATATTTGGGACACTCCATTCAAAGTGTGCAACCTTTATCAGGACTTTATGGTATAAGCCAAAGCTCAGTATCTTCTGCAGTATCTTCGATTAGCTCTGATTTGGAGACTTCAACATCTCCAATACCTGTAATATCTTCAGATGCTTTTTCTTTGAGACCTTCATCAGTTGCTTCGATGTCTTCATCATCTTCATCATCATCATCTCCATCGATATCTTCATCATCTTCACCATCATCATCTTCACCATCATCATCTTCACCATCATCATCTTCACCATCATCATCTTCACCATATTCATCATCATCTTCATTATCTTCATCATCTTTGTCTTCATTATCATCTTTAGCTGTAACTGTTATTTCCACTGAACCCACTAGTTCACTATTCAGGTCAACAGATTCAACAATATATTTGGGACACTCCATTCAAATTGTGCAACATTTATCTGGACTTTATGGTATAAGCCAAAGCTTGACCTCAACGAATCCGAGTGAACCCTCATCAAGCGACGCAAAAGATTTAGTCTCATCATCAAATAACCTCATTGATGCAACTGTATCCAGCCTTACAACAAAGTCCAGCTCTACAAAATCAGTTGAATCTACAAACGAGTCAGATAGCTCGATCGATCTATCATATTATGCTACAACAACAAGCTATCTTTCAACAGAAGTAATTGATGTAACATCAACCACCGATGTTCTATCGGAAGTTACGTTCTATTCAGCAATACCTTCTCAACTTGAACCTTTCTACGCGAATGAAACTTCAGCTATATTGAATATACCAACACCTGTTGATACATCGAGCTCCACAGATCCAGTTGATCCAGTTGATCCACTTTCAAGCTCCACAGATCCAGTTGATCCAGTTGATCCACTTTCAAGCTCCACAGATCCAGTTGATCCACCTGCCAGCTCCAGAGATCCAGTTGATCCACCTGCCAGCTCCACAGATCTAGTTGATCCACCTTCCCGCTCCACAGATCCAGTTGATCCATCTACGAGTTCTTATGATACGGTATATACATCAGCACCAGATGAAAGTGACTATATATCTAGTTCAGTTGAAGCGGCGAGCTCCACCACTTCACCACTGAGTTCATATTCAGCTACTGTCCCCACCTCTGGGTTGAAACTTTCCCCTTTTTACCCCCTAAGTTCTTCTGACTCTAGCATTCTCCACCAAGGTAGTTTGAATGACTTAAAAAAAAGCTCTAGTGGAGTTGAGTCATTTACAACGAGCACATACACGAGAACAACGGCAGGTGTGTTAACTTATGAAGAGAGTGCACACATTCTTGAGATACCCTTTAAAGAAAAAAATAGAGTTTTTTTTGTGCCATTATTTATTTTGTGTTTTATTATAGTTATTTAAAGAGATGACAGGATAGTCATACTGTTTTGTTTAGGTTTTAAGTAACGTTTTTCTTTCTTTTAATAAAATTAGAAATTATCCAAAAAACAAGTATATTAGTGAGTAGCACCTGCGGGGAAAACCGAGCACCTCGGTTTACGAAACCCTTTCAATAGTGTACGGTAGAAACAAGCGCATATATATAGTAATCAATACACGAACAGATAACTCAAAATATGATTAGAATATTCAATTAACCTTTCTATCATTTCCCCTTCCTGCCTCACGCCTCAATTTCATCTCCTCTTCTGCTTTTCTCTCTCCTATCTTCTTTACCAACTTCGAGTGGAACAATCCGCAAGCATTGCACAATGTCCGAGCACCTTTTGGGCCCTTGCGCCATTCCGGTGTTTCATTGGATCCGCATTGAAGGCATACTATTTCTTTTTTCATACTTAGCTCTTGATGAAGGCCAGCCTGACTTCCTACAAAGCTCACAGACTCTTCATTTACAATACGAGGAGCTATTGGCTCGACTTTTAATAATGCTGTTTCACCAATTCCCAGAGCTGATGTTGGACTAACTTTTTGCGACTCCTGCTTGATAGAACCTTCAGAGAAAGCATTTCTTTGGTGTCGTTTGGACCTTTTCTTCAAGTGGAGCGTCTCAGACGAAGCTTTACCTCTGCTGTGCTTCTCGCCAACTGGATTCTCTTTGAAGCCGACTTCTAGAGCTATGTTGTCATTCTGTTTTAATGTTGAGTTTGATGCTCTCAGTTCATTTATCGTTCTATTGATGATTGTACTTGATCGAAATGCCTGGTCGAGAGCAGGCGTTGGAATGTCTGAGAGAAGTTCTTGTAGAGCAATATTAGGTTTCATTTGTTGTGAATATAGCATTTTCGATGACGTATTTTTTTGTTCCAATTTAGGCTTGAAATGTTTCAAATCAAACTCAGACAATGATTTTATGTGCATGCCAAATTCCTCCAGTATGGTGAATATTTCACCAGAGTCAAAGAAGTTCACGCTTGAAGTTTTTCTGAAGCTGTTTTCCAATTCAGTGGTTTCATCAATTTGTTTCCGTTTTGTACGATTATTTGATACATCTTCTTCCGCTGGAAGTCTTATATGACTAGAATCTCTCTTATGACCTAACTTGGAAGGACTCTTTTTCTTGGAAGATGTTGGCTGAGGCGGGAACCTATACGATTTTCTAGTGAAGTAATCTTCTTTAGGAGAGGAATCAGGTTCAGTACCCGACATTTGGCTGCTGGATACAAAAGATTGATCACCGGTATCAGTTGGTGAGATTTGAGAGCTTTGAGTTCCTAAATCAAGATTTCTCTTCCTCTCATTGATTGGTGAAGCACTTATAGATATTGATTGTACCTGCTGGCCTCCAAGATTGTATGCCTCTTGAGTAGACTGAGTATTTTGCAATCTGTGAGGATATAGAGGGTTCACAGGTGGCATGAAAGGTGGGTTGAAAGACATTGGTGTTGGTACTACTGCAAATAAATGGGGTCCAGGCTGTAAAGGAAAAGTTTGGCCGCCTTCCAGATTTGCACTTTGAGGAATTGGTATATGAGTTGGATTGAACTGGCCCTGTGGAACTATCATCATTTGTTGATTATTAACTCTATTTTGCAATTGAAGATTATTTTCATGCGTATTGGGAGGATAGTGCATCATCACTTGTGGTTCTCCAAAATTAGATGCCACTCTTGGAACAAAAAAAGATTGATTGGGAGGTTTTCCATTATCAGTACTAGTGGTAGCGACTGGTAACTGCGTCTCTTCCTCCTTCATGAAAGGTAAGCTTTCTTGTTTCACCGGGTGCTCTGAAGCTTCTTTAGGGCTCACACCAACAGCGGCAAATGTCTTTGTCAATTCTCCGAAAGAGGGAAGCCTATATGTTTTTGGATGTTAGTACGTTTCTACATAAAATCTAGATTTCTGAATCTTAGAGGACTTGAAATACATACTTTGTGTGTCCTTTCTTGTATGATTTACCACTCATTGAACAGTTCAATTGATGCAAATTATACGTGTTGAATTAGAAATGAGTGTAATGGAAGAGCATTAACTTTTTGAACGGAAGGAGTGGAATTACTACCTGAAATGGATGTCGAGTAGAATTGTGGTAGATGCGTTGGAATGAATTCAGATATTGAAGCAATCAGGTAAGGGTAGAGATATTAAAGACGTTGAAATTCGTATCCTTTTATGGCATGGTAGGTCAAATAATGGCTAACAAAGTTTATATGGAAAAAGAGCAGAATCGATATCTGTACCAAACTGTTCACATAAAATCCATTGTTTCCCCAAATACATTGATCTTAGATGACAGTATTTGAAGAAGTCAACAAAGGAGGAGTCTGTTAAAAATACCTTATTTGGTCAAAAAATCACAAGATTTTGCCTGAAAGGCATTATGACTTAAACTGAGATCAAATGAATTCAAAAGAAGACTAATATCAATCTGGTGCATAGTGTCAGAAATTAGAGTTTAATTGATCCCTAGAAACTAACAGCAAACAATGCAAGTTCATCGTTACTTATTCAAATGTTACTCTCTTAAATTTCATATATATGAGTTCTCTTGATCTATTCATCGACATGGTGACTTACCAATCTTCTACTTCTTCCACGAAACCTATTTGTTAGATGAACATTCATGCCATCTACTGTGTCTTCAAAGGAATTATATGCCCTTGTATGTGGGCGATGATTGTTGTAATAGTTGCACCCCGTTAAAGTTTCTCTCCATGAAACGACGCTATACTAATTGCGCAACTTTAGTATACAGAATATACTCTAAATTGAACTAAAAAGTAATCTGACTTCCCTGGACACTGGCTTGATTGGCTGCACATCCTGTCTGATAATATCATGTTCTCTAATGATGTCAACCTTTGATTGCTTTTTATTTATTAGCTACTGCGTTCTCTATTTAACTTACGATTGATTACGAGCCCTAGAAAATTGGTTGAATCATTATAAGCCGGAACAGGAGACTAATGTTATAGAAATTTTGTTTCAATTGTAGACGTTTTTCCAGGTAACACACAAGAAAGTCCCCAGTAAAAACTTATCAATAATGGACTCTGTGAATTTCCAAAGGTATTCAACCGAAAACTTTAAATAAATAAGACATAAGAACCCCAGTATTAACAGAGAGAGCCGCTTTTCAAGACTAAAAAACCGAGACGTATTATGCATTAAAGCAATTGAAGTCTGTATCCAAAAAGCGTTATTAGTGATCTTAGCTTATTGAAATGCCCAAAACCTTACTATAATTACCTCTTCTGCCTTCAATCCATTACATATTTAAAAGATATTCTGTGTCTCCGCGGCAATTTTTACTATGCGTTGTGATTATTAGCTTCGGTAACAAATATGCACATGCTACGAATATTCTCTTCATTAGACTGTAACCATATTCTGCAAGTAAAGGTAACACTCATGATAGCCACTAAATTTCAGCAAGTATAGATAATTCTCAATAACGAATAATCGTAGAAAAAAATCTTTAATTAATCGTACATGTATACTGACAATAACCATATTTATGTCTACGAGCATTGAGACGTATATTCTGCAGACGCTTAGGCAATCACCAAATCGTAGAACATGAACAAATGTTGTACAGAATAAATAACATTCACCCGTGCACCTGAAATGATGAAGAGTGTGTTTGTTTCTTCGGAGAGCGGATCATCGGAGGATAATTCCCCCGCTCCATCAGAGATGACAGTGTGCAAACTGTATATTCGATTTAGATACTCTTAATCTACCAATTATAAAAAAGACAACAAAGAGACCGAACATGAAATACTTCACAGCTGCAAGTGCTCTTCTATCACAGAATAAATAAACTATAGAAGTTTCATTCAACATAACAAAAGAAATATCTCCTATTGGTTGAGTATTTTCGCACTGACTCCGCATTTTCCCCCCACAAGAAGTAGTCAGGCTCGTGTAATAGACTTTTTTTTCATTGTGTAGGGCTTCATCAACCATTCTCTTTGACTTCTGAACTTAACATTAAGGTAGTATTTCACTTTGGTTTGGTCAGGTTGTTAACTTTATTCTCTTGTCAATTAATAACACAGTTAATCGATCTATTCATAATGTTGAGACAACAGTTAAAATCGGTGAAAGTACTGAAAAATATTAAACCAAGACCCAGTTTTGCGTTGTCTTTTAAAAGACTCAACTCTCATAAATCTGGTTCTAACAATAACCAACAAAGGATAAATCAATATGCGTTAGGATCTGCTGCTCTTACTTTTGTTTCACTATACTTATATTCCCAATCGTCTCTCATCTCCAATGATACTCCTCTCAATAAAGGTAGACTCATAACAGTGGAGGAATTGGAGAAACATAAATCTGAAGATGATTGTTGGGTAGTTATCAAAGGTAAAGTTTATGATATGACTGAATTTATAAGCAAACACCCAGGTGGACCCAAAGTTATTATAGATAATGCTGGTAAGGATGTCACCAAGATTTTCACCCCAATTCATCCTCCTGATGCGATTGCTGCTAATCTTCCTGCAGATAAATGCCTTGGTGATATTGTCGGCGAACCTGAAATAGCTGAAGAATTACCGGATGATGACGAAGAAGAAAGATTAGAAAATATTGAAAATAAACCTTCATTAGCTGAAATCATCAATATCTACGATTTTGAAAAGATTGCCAAAAATATCTTGACTAAGAACGCATGGGCTTACTATTCAAGTGCTGCTGATGATGAAATCACGATGAGAGAGAATCATTTTGCTTATCAACGTATTTACTTTAGACCAAGGGTTTTGGTTGATGTAAGTGAGATAGATTTAAGCACCGAAATGCTAGGTTCCAAGACATCTGTTCCTTTCTATATAAGTGCAACAGCATTAGCCAAATTAGGTCACCCAGATGGTGAAATGGGTATTGCAAGAGCTGCCGGAAAAGAAGATGTTATTCAAATGATCTCAACATTATCAAGTTGTTCATTAGAAGAAACATCATCAGTAGCTCTTCCAGATCAGACTCAATGGTTCCAGTTATACGTCAACGAGGATCGTGAAAAATGTAAACAATTAGTTAAAAAAGCTGAAAAATTGGGTATGAAAGGTATTTTTGTCACTGTTGATGCACCAAGTTTAGGTAACAGAGAAAAGGATAAGAGAACTAAGTTCAAGGCTTCCACTGATGTTGATCTTGGTGATAATTTAGATAGAACTCAGGGTGCTTCGAAAGCATTGAGTAATTTCATTGATACTAGATTGACATGGGATGATATTAGAACCATTCAACAAACTACTACTTTACCAATCATTATCAAAGGTGTCCAAAGAGTTGAAGATGTTCTATTAGCTGCAGAACATGGATGTCAAGGTGTTGTCTTATCCAATCATGGTGGTCGTCAATTAGACTTTGCACCTGCCCCAGTTCAATTATTAGCTGAAGTTATGCCTATCTTAAGAGAAAGGAAACTGGACGATAAGCTTGACGTCTTTGTCGATGGTGGTGTAAGAAGAGGTACCGATATAATCAAGGCACTTTGTTTAGGTGCTAAGGGTGTTGGTGTTGGTAGACCAATCTTATATTCATTGAGTAGTTATGGTGAAAATGGTGTTCGTAAAGCTCTTCAAATCTTGAAGGATGAACTTGAAATGGATATGAGATTACTCGGTGCTAGAAATATCGGTGAACTAAACGAGAGTTTTGTTGATACAAGATATTTGATTGGTAGGGATGCTCCAGACATGTTATTCAGTAACCTTTACAGCCCATTGAATGCAGTTAAATTTAGAAATGAATAATTCAATCAAAAGTACTCTGCTTTTCACAATAGAGAACATGAAAGAAGAAAATGAAAATCATAGAAAGATAAAAGTATATATGCATTTTTGTATCTATTGTTACTATTAAACTCCACAAATATATTCACTTGAAAGAATTACTTGAATCATTGTAATACAAACTATTGTGATGTAAAACGAAATCTATTTAAGACCTATTTAAGACTCCCCGGAAGTCGCGTGGAATTCCTTTTGGTGCACACAGCCTGGAGCGCTCACTGTTCCCAAATAGGAAACAATAGCGAGGGTTCCTTCTTCTAAATTTATCCTTATTGCTCCTCCGGAAAAACTCTTGGCCTCCTACTGCCTGATTGTAGCATTTGAATCGCCTGCCGTACCTCCTAAGTGGTGAAACTGCCCGGCACGATAATTTCAAGCAGGATGGCATATGCTGGGGGGGTAAGCGGTATACATTTATACAGACAATTGTGGGGACTCATAAGTGGTATCTTAAGAATATACTTGAATTATGGAAACTGCTGTCCCCACAACCCCACTATATATCTCCACAGAGTAAGAACAAGGACGGTCACAAAGCGAAAAAAGTAACGTTACCTAAAAAGTCACCTTGCATTTTTTTGCTTAAAATTTTCCGGTTTTTCCCTATTTTAAACCTACACATGATTTTGAGTACGCTTTTTGAATCCTAAGTCATTTGGCAATTTACTAGTTCATGTATACTTTGCTCCTTGCGTTCATTAACGATACTTTCTTCTCTACTCCAGTATCATTTAATCAAAATAAATCATTACTTATTATTGGTTGCTTATCACATATACATCAATACAGGCAACCGCACTACTTGTAGTTTAAGTTTTTCCATTTCAAATCTTCAGACGGCCCGTTTTCCTAATTGGTTTATCCGTCCGGAATTTCACAATTTTATATATATATACATTTATCAATATATTGAGTTGATACATTTATTTCAACCATACAAGTATATTCTGACAACTCCATATTTGTGATCGTATCCATAAAGACAAGCAAATCCGTTCAAAAACGACTACTCCTTTATAAGAAAGTGAACTCTATCTTCAAAACAAAAGATGTTCAGTTACAAGACACCAGACTCCTTTACTCCTCCGGAATTCAAAAAGAGTGCAAGGGAGAAGGTTTTAAGTAACTTAAAGGTTACTTCAAGGGTGGAGAGACCTCATGTACTTGGTTCTTCCCCTAGCATACCCCCAAGCATAAGTACTCCCAGTTTAAGTCCAAGCCCAAGTTTAGCACCAAGTATAGGATCAAGAGATGAAAGTAATAATCTTTTGCACTATAGTTTCAACAGGACGTCTCCAACATTAGATTCAAGAAGATCTAGTACGATAGAGCCCACAAATTTTACAAAAAGAATAAAGACAGGCCCCAGATTTTTATCGAGACTCAAAAGCACAAAGAAAGATAAATACATCGATAGCCAAGATATTGATGACAACAACAGCAACAACTCACAACATTTATATAACCATACAAGCATAGACAGCATTACGAGTGTTATACACGATAACCATAATAGTACCAATCATTTTACCCTACCACCATTGTCCAGAACATCAAGCAGGTCTTCAATATCAACTGGTTCAATCTTCTCTTCTAATTCGAATTTCTCTGGAGCATCAACAATATCAGACTATTCATCAATGAATCATAATAACAATACCAAGGAATCAAGAGATAGAGGCCTATCTTACTCATATTCTTATTCGCCAAATGTTAGGCATATTGGCTTCGTACAAATCTTAGATCAAATTAACTCACCTTCAAGTAACACTATCAACATTGGAAAGTGTATCTTTGATGAGTTGAATAACATTGTGAATAATTTGAACATTAACGGCGGTGTTAATGCTGATAGCCACCCCGATAAGCTTATTGATTGGAATCTAAATCTTATGAGGCTTTTGATGTTCACCAATGATGAAACTATCAATGAAATCCCAGAAGAGATTAGAGTCAACTTAGATGAGATCAATACCAGATCCATCTTGACAAGTGAATTAATCAAGTTTTACACTTCAGCTGGTGACAGCCAAGAATTCAAAGACTACTTTCTTCTCTCTGTCATGAATCCTTCCGTATTAAGTTCCTGCCAGGAGAATCAAGGGAATTTCAGAGTAGATTTAAAAATCGAAAAAGTTAGGCAACAAATGAATGATGATTCATTTCGTCAACTTTTGATTAACTCTGACTTATTTAAAGAATTCAATATTGAACCAGCTTTCAAAAACTTGTTAGCAAACATTTCAGTAGAGAAGGCTAGAGGATTACAAAACTCTAAATTTTCAAACTCATTGGATTACTTGTTGGATGATTTCAAAACACTTGCACTAAGGAATTACTTCTTGAATCTATTAGTTGCTTCACAAACTTTATTTGAATACCATTATAGTTTATCAAACATTATCAACCGCCCAAATAGTCCTAAATCAGGGCTTAGTTTGGTGGCCACTATCGCTCAGTTTTCAGACACAGATAAGAAATGGTTATGGGAGAATATCAGAGAGAGAAATTTTAACAAGATCAAAATATTCGATTATAACTGATATCACTCATTACTGTGTATTTTTACTTCCTTTATATATTTCATATATCCTATTATTTTAACGACCCGCTAACGATTATTATAAAATTCCAATTGTTCATGACCATTATTTTTTTCTATTTACGTAGTAATTAACAATTAATGATAATAATTTTAATATTTCTTCTTCTTGTCCTGTAATTTCTTATAATGAGCTTTACCCCCACTCTGTTTCTTGACCTGGATTTCATTATATTTCTTCTTGAAATAGGCTTTACGCTCTGAATCTTTCAACAGCTCATCAGTCAACGAAGTACCACGTTGTTTACGGTTCAATCTACTACTATAGAACTCACTCTTATCTTCAATGATTGTACCAATTTGGAAGTTCTTTGGTATTGTCCATTTTTCTTTCTTGTAAAATCTCTTTGGATCCAAGACACTTCTATTCTTCAAGAGAGTTAAATCTCTTTTCAATTCTGGTGTTATCTCTTTGGCGGGTATATCAAACCATTTAGCTGTGATTTTTCTTTTCTCTGCAGTAGGATCTTTTTCTGTTTTGTCATCAATCAATGCTTTCGTTATAGGATCATTGACTTTTATTATACGACTACTATTTCCAGTAGGTTGATTTTCTTTTTGGAATAAAGCGGACGAAATGGTAGGAAGCTTATTGATTGAATCCTTGATACTTTGTAGTTTGTCTTTGTTTTCATTAGTAGAAGTTTCTTCTGTGGATCTCACATGCTTCTGAAGCTGTTCGAAAATGTCGTCTATCTCGGCGTCTATTTCTCCCATTCTTGTTATATCAATATATGAGTATATGCGTATATTCAACTAGAGTAGTCAATATCTTATAAGAGTTTAATTAAATTATATAGGTTACTATATATAGTACAGGTTAGGTTATAATATACTCTATCTATATTTTGGATAAAATTTTCAAAATCTTTTTTCTTCCGCAGATTATGGCGGTGAAACTGCGAGGCACAATCCACCTAATTAAATTTTGACTTGTAGGCATAGAGTGTTACTTCTCTATAGCAAATTGTGTTCTTTCAGTATGGAATCAAGAAGCAACTGTGTCTTCATCCATGCATGTCTCCTCTGTTGGAGCTGCTTTTCTACCTCAACATCTATCACTTTACCTAGCGATACCAGTTTCTCATAATATTTCTCGAGCTCCTCGGCATTCTTCTTCAGAATATCAGAAGTTAATTGACTCTCCACTGTGTCTTTTGTAATTCCATTGTTGTGTGAATCAGTACTATCGTCATCTCCATTTTCAGAGATTTCATCGTTGTATATATCATCCACAGATAGCTTATTCTTCTGGCGCTTGAACGCGCTCTGAGACTTATTAGCCTGTTCGACAATCGATCTCTTGAGATTAGAATTCATGGTATTCTCCTTGATCTCAAATAACTTCAACAAATTGTCAGTAGAGTAATTCTTCAGTAATAATTTATATCTATCCACCCACAATGATTCATCTTCAAATGTTGGACGGTGTTTATCGAGAAATTTGAAATTTTCCAAATGATCTATGGTTATCTTGCTATCCTCTAGTTTAGAATTAATGATTTCTAAAGCGTCATTCAAATTGTTTGACTCAATTTCATGCACCGTCTTCAAATGCTTCAATAAGGAGTCTGATCTTGGGAAACTCTTCAAGCATTCCGGAACTAGACAGTAGAATGGTTTTTCACCGGTATGAGTTCTAATATGAGCAATCAAAGCAAATCTACTATGTTGCAGAGCTCCATTTCTTGGACAATTCTCCCACTTGCAAATATACTGAATCATGTCTGGCTTCAAGTTGACAGATGCACCACTAGAGCTTGAATGTACCACAGCCGGAAGGCCTAGAGTGCATGTTGATGATTTATCTTTCTTTTGCGCAACGTGTGTGGAGTTGATATGAGTTACTAACTCATGTAGTTCTGGAAACTTTTTACTACAGTCCTCCCACTTACATTGATATTCAGTAGTTGCATTTTCACCAGTCGTGGCATCTTCATCTATAGTAGGCTCTTCTACCTGAGCAGCAGCTGTAGATTGACTATTCTTCTTGTCCTTCTTCTTTTTACCACCTGTCTGGCTTTTCGTTGAATTTTCCATTTCCTTGAAATCGTCTTCAAGATCATCGTCGTCATCATCATCCGCGTGAACACCTCCATTGGCCTTTCGTTCCTCCTCCTCTTCTATCTCCTCATCCAGCAACTCTGGTTCGGAGACATTGAGGTTGTTATTGCTCTGGGTTTCTTCTTTGATCTCAGGCGATTTAGTAGTATCAGCTTCAGTAGCAGCAGATTGCTGCGAGTTTTCCCGCGTGGCTGAATCCATAATATGTTCAATGTAATTGGCAGGCCTAATACAGTGAACCAGTATCCTGTCCTTCCCCTTCTACAGACACCAATGATATATGCAGTCTTCAGAAGCTCACCTACCACCCTGAAGAAATACACTGCTAGGATCTCATCTCACTAATCTCGAAGGACCAAGTACCACAGCCACATCCAAGAATATCAAACTTATAACTTGCCATATTCACAAACACCAGCCACAAAATCACGCACCGACCAAATTTTCTCCTCGACAAAGAGCTGAGTGAGTGAGAGAAGGAAGTTTTTGGTTGAGCGTCTGCTAAAAAAAGAGTAAGGGATGTATCTTGTATAGGTGAAATCAAGGAAGTATTTGGCACATAAACGGATTACCATTCCAATATCACATAGAAATGTCCGAGTTGCAGCTTCAAATCTTGAAGAAAGTCCATGAAAAGGGATCCATTGAAGATACTTCAGTGGATTTCCCAGAAGTCCCATCTCAAACTCTTCAAGCCGCTATCGCTTCTTTGAGTTCTAGAGACATGATCATTTCAAAAACTAATGAAACTCCAGTCTACTTGTTGACCCCAGAAGCAGAGGATATTGTAGCCAATGGTTCTCATGAATACAGATTATTAAACAAAGTCTTGGAGTCATTGGAAGGTTTGAAAATCTCAGATGTTACTGCCGTTATGGGTAAAGATGGTAAAGTTGGTCAAGCTAGAGCTTTCAAGAATGGCTGGATCGGTAAAGATGGTGACAAATTAGTTCCAAAAGTTGAAAAATCATCCTCTGTATCTGACTCCACCGCTTTACTTCTAAAAGAAATCAAAGAAACCGGTAACTTGGCTAATGATCAAAAGGAATTGGCTGATTTGAAAAAGAGAAAATTAATCAATTTGACCAAAAAATTCACATTCACTGTTACCAAAGGTCCAGAATTTGCTTTAGAAATCAAACAACTTGAAACTGATATCACTTCTGATATGATTGCATCTGGCTCCTGGAAGCAAGCTGAATTCAAGCCATATAACTTTAACAGTGAAGGTTTATACCCTCAAAGTGGTGCTTTACATCCATTGAACAAAGTTAGAGAAGAATTCAGACAAATCTTCTTCAGTATGGGTTTCACTGAAATGCCTTCCAATCAATACGTCGAAAGTGGATTCTGGAATTTCGATGCTTTATATGTCCCTCAACAACATCCTGCCAGAGATTTACAAGATACTTTCTATTTGAAGGATCCAGCAACTGCTTTAGAGCCTGAAGATAAACAATATTGGGATAACGTCAAGAAAGTACATCAAGAAGGTGCCTATGGTTCTATCGGTTATAGATATCCATGGAAAGGTGAAGAATCTCTTAGAACTGTCTTAAGAACCCACACAACTGCTATTTCTGCAAATATGTTGAAGAAATTAGCTGAAGATCCAAAACCAACCAGATTATTCTCTATTGATAGAGTTTTCAGAAATGAAGCTGTTGATGCCACACATTTAGCTGAATTCCATCAAGTTGAAGGTGTCTTCGCTGATTATAACATCACTTTAGGTGATTTGATCGGTTTCATGCAAACTTTCTTTGAGAAGATGGGTGTTCATGATTTAAGATTCAAACCAACTTATAACCCATATACCGAACCATCATTAGAAATCTACGCTTGGCACAACGGTTTAGCCACTTGGGTTGAAATTGGTAACTCTGGTGTCTTCAGACCAGAAATGTTGGAATCTATGGGTTTACCAAAGGACTTAAGAGTCCTTGGTTGGGGTTTATCTTTAGAAAGACCAACTATGATCAAATATGCTGTTAGTAATATCAGAGAATTACTTGGTCATAAAGTCAGTTTAGATTTCATTGAAAGTAATCCAGCTGCTAGATTAGATGAAGATATTTTTTAATTTAGAATAATGGTTGTTGTAGGTTCTACTTTTCTTGTTTTATATAACTTTTTCACCCCCTTAATATAATAAACATATATAAAATATGATATGAGAGTAACTATGAGTAGGTAGTAAAACAGAGGATCACGTTGTAGATTATCCTAATAGATCGTATTTACCATACATAAGCCATAAACGAATTTCTTTGAAAATATTTTGAAAGCGAGGCTGTAAAGTTTTTCAATATCAAAAGAACAGTATCAGTGATATTACTTTCTATGATACATTGAATTACCACAGAGAAGTCGTCAAATATAGGACCACAATGGTGATACAACGCTACGCACATGACGACGAGAATGATTTGATGAAATTAGTGCCCACGCTTGATGCGCAAGTACGTGAGACACTAAGAAGTTTAAATGAACCTATAACCAAATTCGGAGAAGACAATATGAAAAGAAGAGAAAGGCTGATAGATCTGATAGCCAATAATGAAGAGATACGGAAGAAGTTTATGTCACTAGTAGGGTACCGTATGGATGCTGATGATAATGAAACCTCAAATGGAGACAAAATGGAAACTAACGAAGATGAAGCGATGGAAGATGAAGAGGAGGAAGATGAAGAATTTTTTACAGAAGGATCAGCTGAATTATTCGACGTACGTAAATCAATTGCAGACTTCTCACTACGTAGAGCCAAGCACAGATTAGAAAAGGAAATGAAGCGATATAACGAGGAATCAAATAACGAAAAGTTCATTGAAGTCTTGAATCAACGTAGAGAGATAAATTCCAAGTTGAAGAATATAGAGTTATTTGGATCTCAAGTTGTGTCAAGTAGGTATACGTCTTTAGTTAGATATTCAAATGACGATAAGAACCAATATATTGCAGCTGGATCATGGGATGGTAAGACTTATATTATGGATAGCTCCAACCTTGAAAATCGTTATATCTTGACAGGACACGAAGACAAAGTTGGAGGTGTTGATTGGGCACCCAATAGTTCCAGTACAATCGCTACATCCGGCAATGAAGGCCACATAAATATATACAATATAGCTGAAACACAAGAAGGAGACAAAAAGTCAATTAGGCCATCAATGACACTAAAAGGTCATACTAGCAGAGTTGCAAGAATACAGTATCATCCTATGGGGTCACTTTTGACATCCGCATCATTCGATTTGACATGGAGATTATGGGACGTTACTAAAGGAACTGAATTGTACTATCAAGAGGGTCACTCAAATGAGGTGTTCACATTGGCAAATCAACAAGATGGCTCATTACTGGCGACCGGTGGATTGGATGCAATTTCTAGAATATGGGATTTACGTACCGGTAGATCAATTGCAGTTCTGGAGGATCATATCAAGGGAATTTACTCAATGGATTGGAGAATTAACGGCTATGAATTGATAACGGGTGGTGCTGATAATATGATTAAAGTATGGGATTTGAGAAAGAGTTCAAAGCCAAAAGAGAATGTAGTGAATCATACTGGATTAATCAGTGACATTAGAATTTGCAAGGAAACGGACAATTTTATGATATCTAGTTCTTACGATGGTAGTGTCAATCTTTATTCATGTGATAATTGGGTTTTGTTGAAAAAATTGAAGAATTCTGAGAAACAGATGAGTTGTGATATGGGTAAAAGTAGTGACGGTGGAATTAATATTATTAGTGGTGGTTGGGATAGATGTGTAAAACTATACAGTTGAATCGAATTAGATAGCTTTGAAATTATGTAAAAAAATAAACAATACAGTTGTATAGAACACAAACAACCTTTTATAAATAGAATGATTGATTAATTATAGACTATATATTGGCATTTCAGCTTTGACACCGTCTAATACAAGGAAGTTATTTATTGGATTTTCACGTTTACCCAAGGTGTTAATCACATCTTGTGAAAGAGAACCTCCTACAATTGCAGAAACTGGCTGGAACTCTGTAAATGCCTGTCTAGATAATTTTTCAATAAGTTCAGGGTTCGAAAGAATTAAATCTTCTGGAAGATCCAACTGTTCGCATACTTTCAAAGCCTTTGTACGCAGATCTTCTTTGTCCACGTGAATAGTCTCTATTGATTCACCATGTTTTATCTCTAGGAATTCCAACAATGCTAAAGATATAGGTAAAACAGGTGAAACTTTCTTCAGCTTTTTCACACTAGTAAATGATTCCTTTAGCTTCTTGTTTTCGTAAATTGAATTGAAAGAAACATAATGGTTTCTGATTATTGAGTTCTCAAACACTTGATCATCATTTTCAGTGACTTCAGTGACTTGAACATACTCCGAAACATTATTTATCTTTCCGACTTTCCTCGATATATTTCCCTTTTCCTTTTTGACATTGGAGTCATGTTCGATAAGATCAACGAATATATAGCCATATAATCCATGACAAGATGATGTGTATAATGAGATATTGAGACTCCTTGAAATTTCATTGACTGTCAAGATCGCAGTCTTTGGTAAACCTGTCCCTATAATAACAGTGAATTGCTTGAACCAATCAAGATCTTGCGATTCCCAATTACTTGTATAAGTCTCTAACTTGACTCTAGGATTCAATCCTTGAAGTCTATGACTAGCAGCCTCAACTTTGTACTGTCCAACTTGTGAGTTATCAATGAAAAAATTAGCATTGAGGTCCTCTTCAAGAACAAGCGAATCATCTATAATACTCAATCCTCCAATACCAGCTAGCATTAAATTTTTTGCAATTTCAGTCCCCACACTTGTCAAATTGATCAGTAGAATCTTTGACTTGATCATCCTTCTCTGTGCTTCCAGACCCCATAATCTGATTTGTCTATCGTATAATGCGATCTCATCTGAAAAACTGTGAGTTAGTAACCTGGCTTCAACTGTGTGAGTTTTTAGTGAAATAAATAGATATTACATACCCTTAGAGATCTCTTGGGTACCCCCATTTGCTATCTCACTCATTGTGTTAATATATAGTCCTAGTAACTGTTCAAAAACAGCTTAGTATAATGAACCCTGCTGTTAGATCTAGTGTAAATTAATTCATAGAAGCCGTGCGAACTCGGTGAAAGCTCACTCACTATGAGCGGCGCGTCGCCGGTGATTAATGCGTGAGAATTTACCTCAATGAAATAATTGATGTACTGTTATAGGGAGTGAATATATCAAGGTGATGTTTTATTCAGTTGTTTATTAGAGCGATTACAAGGAAGGGCGTATATCCATAGAAAAACTCAAAGACTCAGTAATATTCGGCTATGGATCTTTTGAAAATTTTAGATGCAAAGCCTGATATTCCGGTGATTGATTCTTCTCAATTCAATATCAACCCGGATTATCAAAGCTCTAATGATTATAAGATAGCTACACCATTGGCTGATTTCCAAAAGGAACTGATAGACCAAATTGTTTCATTGCATTATAGTGACATCTTGAAGTTCTTTGAAAGAGTTAAAGATGGCGAAACTGTTAAGAAAAGTATATTCTACGACGGGAAATCTCAAGAGAGTAATCAAGATACACAGGAACTGGAAGCCAAAATGAGCGATACAACTATTTTGAACAAAGAACAAGTTATCATCGACTCACTGGATACTTTGCTAATGAACACTCAACTTGTATGCAATCATCCATATTTACTGATAGATCATTACTTCCCCAAGTCATTAACGACAAAGCAGATCCCAGAAAGATTAGCAGAGACAAGCGGAAAGTTTGATGTTTTTGCTAAGATCTTACAATTGTTAGATAAAATATACAATGCCCCAGAGAAGGCAGATAAGAAGAATACACATAGCACCAATATCACAGGAAGCTCAGGTGCTGCTGATGCTACATATGAACCAAGACCCATTGATATTATTATTGTTGCAAGGCCCGATAAGACAATTGATCTTATCGATGCTATTTGTTTGGGACATAAAGTGAACCTTAAGAGATATACTGGTTCGAAAGTTAAAGAAGTCACCAATTCCAATAAAGTAAAATGGTACAACGTCACCTTACATCTATTTCCAAGTGATTTCCAAAACTTGAATGAGCAGATGCTTGAAGAATTACCAGATAAGGAGTCCATCAAATTTTTGATTTCATTTGACATAAGTTGTGATACGGAACACGAAATAATAAACTCCAAATTGAAGAATTCTAATACAAAGATACTCAGATTGGTACCTATAAACACAATTGAACATATTGTATTGTATTATAGAAATCTTGTCAGTTCGAGAAACTATTCAGAATATTTGAAACCAGTAACCTCAGCGTTGGTCATTTTAAGAGATAGAGCAGGTCAATTACCAAGTGAATTGAGACCAATATATGAGCAGGACTTGACATATTTGAGTCAATGGTTCAATGATCCTCAGACAACAAGCTGGCCATTACCTGATTTATTAAGCATACCTAATTTTACCCCAAAAGATGTTGAAAAATCCTTGTTGACAGAAGTTAAATTTAATTTCAATACTGTTAATGATGAAGAGGCACATTATGAGATTGATTTCAATTCAAATGGTAAGACAAAGATGATAGGCCATATTTTCCAACCATTTCATAACAAAGTGCATACATCCACTAAACAAGATTACTATGATTATAAGAGATTAGAGAAAAGATATCTCAGTAACCCAATGATTACCAGTGACTACGAACAGATATCAGGTGTCTTGAGTACTTTTGATAACGATAGTATTAGCACGAATGACAATAGCCGTGCTTATTTTGGAAATAGTAATGGTGGTGTGATGACACATAAGATTATGTATGAATTTGCTAAAGAATTTGGAAAATTGATACAACATAACGAAGAGTTGAAATCATTCGATGAGTTTAATGATATTAGACTGAAAAATTTGAAAGTTATGCAAGAGGCGTATACTTCAATTTTCAATGACTTAAAGGACACTGAAACGCAAATTAAGAATGGAAGTGAGCAAGTTGTTCAACAGAAGGATGAGCTTGATAAGTTAAGACAATTGAAGAGAGAATTGGAGGAGAAAATCAATTCAATGGACCAAGAAGACAATCAATGGATAAAAAATGAGTTGAAGATTATTGCATTAAAGGATAAAATTCTTAAATTGAAGACTAAAAAGGAATCTATGGTTAATGAAACCGAATATATGAAGACAGAAATTGAAAGAGCAGAGAGGTCGACAAATGATTCTATTCAAGAGATTAACAAATTGAAAAAAGAAACAATCAAGTTGACCAACGAGAGGAAATCATTGAATTATAACTCTATTACGAATGATACTAGCAATGATGTTGGTACTATGAAGGAGTTGCTAAAGAGATTGAAACTCAAGAACGAGGATCTAGAGTCTCAATTGAAAGAAGCAAATAGGAAACTAAGCGAATCTAATTCAAGATCTAGATATGTTAATTACAGTAGGAATGGATACAATTCTTTCAAAAAGAACGGAAGTCCTTCTATAAGATAAATAATAATGTATGTATAATCTCAATCTAATGAATGACTTTTATTTCTTTATATCTTTCTTCCGGGATTTGTTTTCAAACTCGTCGATTAAGTATTACATGTTTTTATAAGAGAATTTTACAGTTTATTAGAAAAAGAATGTTTTAAATTAAAAGGATGGTATCATTTTGTATTGGAAAATAGATAAACTAATTATACATAATATAAATAAACAAAATCAATTTGGAATAAATAATAAAAACGTATTGATTAGATTTATAAACCTAAAACAGCACCAGCAACTAAAGCAGCACCGGCAACAGCAGCGAAAGAACCAGTTAAACCGTTAGCGGAACCTTCGTAAGTAGAGATAGCACCGGTAGAGTTCTTGTATGGACAGTCAGTGACGGTTTCAGCACATTCGTAGTCAGTAGATGTGACAGTGGATGAGTTGATAGCAGTTTCAACAACAACGGATGAAGCGGCGAAAGCAGAAGTAGCTAAAGATAAGATGGCGACGGTGGAGAATTGCATTGTAAATATATTAAACGAGTGAATAGGTTAAGTAATACTGAAGAAAGAAAAGAAGAAGAAGCGTGGTAAGAAAAAGACAGGTCAGAATTATAGAAAGTGGGAAACAAGCCCAGTTTATATGTGATATTCCAGTAAACAACCACCAGTTGAAGACTCAAAATGTAAACAAATCTACTACGCGGAATTTCTTTTTTCCTGCAGTCTTTTGTTTGTATTTTGAAAAATTATTTTAGTTTCTGCAAAAACGACGCGTGTGAAGAAAGCGGCGCTGTTTGATTGGCTTTGTTGTATTTTACATGTTGCTGTTGTATATAGTAGTGCTACATTCTGTTTTAGTTACTCCGCCTTGGCTCTCTGTTATCTGGGTATACTGAGCTCATCAGTATTCAAGTGGTTCTTGGAAGGGGGCCAAGGGGTGTCCTGTAGAGCATTTTATGTTCAGATTCATTTGTATATAATCATACAGCTAAATGAGTTAGGTCCTTTACGCTAAGGTTAGTGATTAAGCCAGAGAAGGTCCCGCGGTAGCAGCTCATAGAGAAAGGACCACGTTTTACACTTGACAGCGCCCCACTGAGCACAGGCGCTTTGCCGGGGGATTTCTCTTTCTCTTTTTGGTTCCGCTGCTTAATCTGGACTGATTCTGGACTGAATCTGGACTTAGTTTCTCGAGATTTTAGTGGCCGATTTCACCACACTCACACCGCGAGCTAAGAACAGGCGCAGATCTATTAGGCGTACCATGGGGACTCGTACTAGAATGGTCTGAGGCAGGTTGTAGCGTAGCAACTTTTAGAATGCCACATCATTGTCATATCCCCTGTGTATATACAAGAAGATCACATATGATCACATAATAATCAGTTCTATGGATATCAGCATTAGGCGAATTCATAAAGCCAATAATGAAGTAAGATGGAGAACTTGAGTCACCCCATAGATTGTAAACCAGGAAAGACGCGTCGGAGCGAGTTTTCCTGGGCTTATGCCTATTCTGCTTACTCTCGTACGGTATGAAGATTCCGCTGGTAGTGCCAGAAGTTACGCAAACGCGGGAAGTTATTGTCATTAATTCTGAGCCGTCCATTTATTACAGTGTAATTAGTACCATTTGGTGTTACATTTATGTCTACTAGTTTTTACTTGTTATCTGCTGAGCTGTCCAGTATACTATCTGTATACTAAAATGACACCGTGTATATAACAATCATGCTTTGCTTGTTTGCTTTTTTTGTTTGCTTGCTTGATTGCTTGTACGTATCACCGTGTATCGCCGTGTATCTTTTCTTCAAAGCGGATATAGTGCAAGTAAGATAATTCTGTAATTTTTATTTATACGATCCTACGTACAACATTTCTGTCTGTTGATTGTAAGCTTTAAATAGTTCTTGTAGCATATGCTTAATTTTATTGAATGTTAATTGACAGTTATTTACATATTATTACTTTTGTTATCATTAGTATTAATATTGTTATGTAGAGTCTTAGAATCTTGTATTATTTTTTGATACCAGGAGTTGATTCTTGTTCCAAGAATTCAGTCCATAATGATACAAATGATTCTGTAGTCTTTGGGATAGGTGAATTATTGTTGTTTGGATCATTCAAGTTACTGTTGATACCGATGACACTGGTACTTCTAGAAGAAATTGAAGCACCGTTGCTACCACTCTTCGCACTTCCATTAGCTGAATGTAATAAACCGGCATGTTGTTTCTTAGAATCATCCCAATTTAAGAAATTCGCAATCAATTTCAAAACTTCAAATTTCTTTGTATCACCCCTTGGAAATTGTAAGAAACTTATGAATAAATTACTTATCAATTCCTTATCAACCGATTCTGAATCGGAATCCTTCTTGATAAGTTTCATCGCCTTGGTTAAATGCTCATTGAGTACTATTATTTCATGTCTTAATTTACCAATTGCTATCTGTTTTGTCTTGAGTTCGTTCTCTAATTCATTTAATCTAGTTAGTTTTGTGCTCATTGAGTTCAATTCCTCAGTTAATGTTAGTTTGGATTCTTCACTCTTACTCAACTGCACTAAATGCTTTTCAATTTGTGCTTGTAATTCAATTCTCTCATTCTCAAATTCGTTCTTACTTGCTTCGAATTTCTGCTTGAGGGAGTTTAACTCCTCCGTCAAAGATTTGTTCTTATTATCAGCTTCAGTTAACTCCTCTTCTTTGGTAGATAGCTGCTGTTTCAAATCATTGATTTCATGGCTTAAGTTTTGCTTCACTACTTTCTCTTCATTAATCATAATTAAATACTCTTCGTTCTCATTTTTCAATTCCTTTAATTCAATATTCAACCTCTTGTTATTGACAGTTAGTTTTTTGATTTCTATGGTATTCTCGTCTTCTTTGATGTCATTATTACTCTTCAGTAATTTATTTTCATTAGTAAGTTTCTCACATTCAGCGTTTAAGTTCAATGTCTCAGATTTCAGTTCTTCGATAGTGTTCTTGTAAGTTGATATCTCATTCTCCACTGATCCATATTTACTCTTTAATTCGGAGTTTTCAGCGTTCAATGAGTTCACTTCAGCTTTGATAACCTCTAATTCCTCTTGCTCTTTTTTCATCTTACTGAAAACGGATTTCATAGATGCTAATCTGTCCAATAATGATTGATAGTTTGAGTGATACTTTTCACTTTCCTCTGTTTTATCTTGCAACTGCTTCTGTAGTTTTTGAATTGTTTCCTGTGAATCATTATCCACTGGACCTTTCTCGTTAGATGATGGCACCTGTTCCAGGTTCTCTATCAATTTGTCTTTCTCTGACAACTCAAGCTTCAAAACTTCTAGTTGTTTCCTTAAGTCAAGTATAGCGGAGTTATCTACTTCGGTTTGTTGTACTGTTTCAACGACTTGTGAAGTGCCTAATGCATGATCTTCGACTGCAGGAGAACCAGAGACTTTTTTAACATCCTCTTCTTTCTCTATCTCTGTTTCTTTCTCAACTGAGTCGGCAGTCTGTGATATCGTTTCTACTGCATCTGTTTCTGTAGCTCTAGCCTCTTGTGCATCAATTGCCTCTGAGACCTCAGGAGAAACTTCATCTATTTCATCGACTTGCTCTCCTTTCAAATTAGCTTCAACAGGTTCAGTGGGCTTTCCATTTCCATTCCCACTACCATTTGACTTCTTATTATTCTTCTTTTTAGCCATGACTTATGACAATAACCTTCCGAGTATGTACAGTGATAACTCGTGCCTGATGAATGCTAATATTAGACTCAACAGGACTCAATGTATCCTAACGACGATCGCAGCGATATGCGACATAATTAAAGCCAAATCAATCTCGTTTTAGTGCGCTCAATCAAGCAAGAAAAAAAAATCCTCGCACCAAATTCCAAATCAGTAGATTTAGTTTTGAGTGGATCTTATAAGATGATGACAACTGTATTCCTTGATGGTAGTAGGGTTACTTTGAATAGAACTTCTATTCAATTGGACTCATATATTAGAATGATGAATAGTGTACTGGTGCTGACTTTGGGGTTCTTGGTAAGGTTCGCCGTCCCTACATATCTTTTACCAGGTGTTACAGATCTACTCGATAAATCGGTACTATTTTCTACCCCAATAAACTCATACAGAAGTCTTAAAGAAGGTATATTCTTACTTACAAATGGACTGGATCCTTACTCAGGAGCAATTGTGCATCACCCTCCTTTGTTACTTCTGGCTTTCGCTGGAGTCGAAAATGAAACGATAATCAACTTCTTATTCGCCACTATTGATACATTGATTGCTTATCAAATAATGAAAATCAATGACAATTTATCACTCAAGAAGATGGGTATCAAGGGTGACAGATTCAGTTCATGGGTAATATGTTTATCATACGTATTAAGTCCGTTGGCCTTACTTTCTACATTTTCCAAATCAACTGTATTGATATCAAATCTCCTTATACTGTTCACTATAAATCATCTACTCGAGGGAAACTTTCAAATTGCCATCATTGCTCTTTCAATTGCATCATATTTATCATACTACCCTTGGTACTTACTTGTACCAGTAATTGGGTTCATATATTCTGCAAAGAAAACGGAAAACAAAGAAGCAAAGTTGGTTAAAATTGCATTTCGTTGCGTTTCTTTATACTCAATAGTATTAATATCAACATTATATCTTAGTTACAAGTTGACAGGATCATGGCAATTTTTATCAACTGGTTATGGTTCTATTATTTTCTTTCAACAAATTAGTCCAAACTTGGGAATATGGTGGTACTTTTTTACCGAAATCTTTGAATTCTTTTCAAATTTCTACCTTGGTCTCTTCAACTTGTATACGTTTGTATTTGTTATTCCATTGACTATCAGATTCAGGAAAGATATTATATTTGGATTATGGATTTTGATAGGATTCATCAGTTTTTCCGAGGCATATCCTACATTGGCTGATTTGAACTTATTCTATTCTTTGATCTTTGTATGGAGACCATTATTCCCAAAGTTGAAAGTGAGTCCATTATTGAGTATAGTTGTTATATTTGTGATATTGATCTTATTGCCAGTGTTTTACTACGTTTGGATGGGATTAAACTCAGGTAACGCTAACTTCTTCTATGCAATTTGTCTTGCATTTAGTGTGGTTCAATTGATCGTGATGAGTGATTTTATTTGGTCAAGACTTCAATTCGAGTACTACGATGAGCACGCAATTGATTACGACGAAAAAATCAAATTGACTCAAATATAGTTTATATCCGTATTATTGCATAGTATATCTTCCTTATCACCTGTAATTAATATCAAAAGTTTAATGCATATAACTAAAAATGAAGTAAAATGTAAATTAATGCGATAGAAAAGATGCAACTGAGCGGTGTGTTGTGATTCATAGACGATCGACTTCCTTCCGAAAATTGAAAAAGTTGGGGAAAGAAACTGAAGAATTGTAAATGGAATCATAGAAGAGGGGAGATGAGGTATTGGCTTATTATGTTCTTGACAACGTGAGAACAATTCACCTAGAGTAGTATACACAAGACATACAATGTTTGCCAGAATTATTAGAACCACTGTTGTTAGAGAACAAAACCTCAATTTTCTGAGATACAACAGTACCGAAGCTTACGATGCGGTTATAAAATCTATCAGAAATGATTTGAAAGCCAGTATTCGTATGAAAGCTGACCCTATTGAGTATGTATTACATTGTTCAATCAGGAATTTATGATTTGGTATGCTTTGTACTAACTGTGTTTTGAACCATTGTAGAAAAAATGTCATTAGAAGTATATTATCCGAAGTTAAAAATTATGAAGTTGAGAATTTCTCCAAGACCCAAGATGAATTCGCTTTGTATGAATTATTAAACAAAATGATCAAACAAAGAAACGAAACCGCGGAAGTATACCTTAAGGAAGACTCTGAGTCTGTAAGGATGCAAGAAGCAGCTTTTAACGAATTAAGAGAAATCCCATACATTTCAAAATATGTGGAAACTTTAAACGTTGCCAAACCAGAAGAAGTTGAAGCTAAAGTCAAAGAAATTGCTGAAAAATTACAAGCTCAAGGTAATTTGAACACAATCAAGGATCTTATGTCCAATATCCCATGGAAGTTCATTCAAGATGACTGGAAGGCTCCTAGATCTTTAGTATCTGCCACCGTTAACAAAGTCTTCAGTGACTTCAAGGCTTAAGTCATCATATGATTCCTGTATTTAGATAGATATATATATATATGTTTTGTTTTACTTTATTTATTTATTTGTTTGATTGTTTTTCAAATATTGTTATGATGATCATTATTAAATACTTTTATATTTATGGCGAATTAGAATACAAGTTTAGATATAATATTTTATTCAGTTTGAGGTTCCACAGAAACATGATTTACAATTAGGCACTTTTACCAGCAGCTGACACTAAATCCAAGAATTTCTCCTTAGAGATTTCGTTTATCAATTCCTTCTTTTTAGTATCACCAATAATCTTTTCCTTTGATATTTCCTTTGTAGTTTCAGTTTGAGTCATTAAAATAGCATTGAATAATTTAATAACACCTCTTTGTGCAACTTTCCTAAGTTTTTTCTCCTTCTCTAAAACTTCTCTAGCTTCTTCGTCATTTTGGGGTAAAATATCCTTCTTTCTACTAGCTGCTAATCTTGCTTTCTTTTCTGCTAATAAGGCACGTTTAGCTTTCTGCTCTAATTTATCGCTCTCTAATTGTTTCAATTGTTTTTTTGATCTGGCTAAAATAGGATCTTTTCTACTATAGGCTTTTAATTTGGAGTCTAATAATGCATTCACAGCACTGGCGAATTCTACTGAACCATCATTGTTCTTACCTTTCTTGTTTTTCTTCAATTCAGGATAGTTTTCTCCATCATCTGATTCATCATGATCTTGTTCTTCGTCTGAACTGTCGTCATTGGAGCTAACACCATCAAGATCTGGTTCATCGTCGGCATCAGCGTCATCGCCAGAGCTTAAATCTTCACCATCCAAGTCTAATTCTTCTCCACTACTACTTTCTTCGTCTTCAACCTCTGACTGTTCAGAGGATGACGATGTTTCCTCTTTTTTGCTTGCAATGACCACTTTACGTTTTGGTTCAGCTGTTTTAGAAGATTTCAAAGAAATTGTAGCCTTTGGCTTTCCTCCTTCCGTCACTTTCTGCTTCTTCAGTATTCCGGCCATTATTTCTATAGTATATGTGAATGCTTTGTCCGTGAGTTAGTATAGATTTTTTTTGAATAAAAATATATCAAATATATTTTCTTAGTGCATATAAAGTTATAGATAAAAATAAATTTTTTTGAAAAGTAGTGAGAAAATTAAAGAAGTACTCGCCACAGTTGATAAGCCACATTATTGACAGGCACCAGCCTCTACTGATCTTTATTGTTTACATTTCAGTCACTTTTGGAAATATATCAATAACTAATCATAATCAAAATTCTGTATATGACCAGTCATATCCTACTCAAAACTATTCGGCAGCAAGGACAGGAACTCCCAGAAACTATAGAAGTATGAGTGACCGATATTCAAAACGGCCCTTGGCTGAATTGACACACTCGTCTACTCTTAATAGTTCTGCTCCTAAGATACAGAAGTCACAAAATCTAAATATGAGACAATCTATGTCTGGAAGAACCAACAATTCATCTCAGAGGATCAGACGACAATCAAACTCATTTCAACAATCCGGTTCCTTCAGATCGGAAGATCAGTTCAAAATTTTACAAAAAATTGAAGAAGATAGAAACGCTGAAAAGAGAGCTATTGATGAGGGAAAAGTCCTCCTGAAGAGTGAAGTAGCGTTATTGAGCAGTCAACTTTACAGGATCAGAACTGAATTGCCTGAGCTACAGTTGGACCTGGAGAAACAATCTGCAAAACTATCACAATTCAAAAACCAATATGCACTCCAATGCCAGAAACTTGAAGAATTGGATGGTACACTGAACTCAAAATTAATGGGTTTCAAAATCGATAAGGATGTACTTTTGACTGAATTCAAGGATAAATATATAACCCGTATAAATGATTTACAAGCGAAATTCGAAAGAGATATCGATCACATAGAGCTTGAAAAAGCAGCAAGTCTTCGGAAAGAGGAAGATAAACTTGAGAATGAGTTAGAGTCGTTGAAAACAGAGTATCAAAGCCTGGAAGTCAAGCTGAATGATGATATGAGAATCTTACAACATGACATACATCAGTCATTCGATCTTGTGAAGGATGAGTTAGAAAAAGGAAAAGTGGAACTGTTGGACAGAATTGCTGTCACTCAAAATGAAATTGAACAACTGGAATTAGAAAAGCCTGAATTGGAGAGAGATCTACAAGTAATCAGTGGAAAGCTCCAAGATATAGAAACGGAGTTTGAATCCCAAAAGGAGAAATCTGACTTGTTTGAAGAGCATACAAAAGTAATACGAGGAGAAATAAGTGAACTTGAAGAGAAGATACATGAACGTGTAAATAGTATTCAAAAATCCTTGAACGATGCAAAGAAATATGATAAGCAAGCAATTGCATACAATCAAAAGTATTTAGGGGAGCAAATTCTGAGAAGGAAGATACACAATCAACTTCAAGATATGAAGGGGAACATGCGTGTATTCTGCAGGGCCAGACCATGTTTGCGTGGAGAGAAGACTCTTGACTTGAAGACTGTTCTTCCGGATACATCTTTCACGTTAGACCAGACGAAAGAATATCTTGAAATGAAGGTACCGAATATCAAAACTTCCACTTACAACTACTATTCCAATACTCCACAATCTGGATTTCAAGTTTTCAGGTTTGGATTTGATAAGGTATTTGACCAGTATACTTCCAATAGTGAGATATTTGAGGAGATATCTCAACTGGTTCAAAGTGCTTTAGACGGTTTCAATGTGTGCATATTTGCATATGGGCAAACTGGATCGGGAAAGACGCACACAATGACTGCACCTGGTGATGGTATGATTCCTAGATCGGTATACCAGATCTTTCAAGAGGCTGCAAATATGAAAGAACAAGGATGGGATTTCCAAGTTACTGGTCAGTTTCTTGAAATATATAATGAGAATATCAATGACCTAATGACTGATAGCTATGCTCGTAATTTGGATAAGAAGTCTTATGAGATTATACATGATGATGAGTCTCAAACCACTAAAATTAATGGTCTGATAACTGTTGGCTTAGAATCACCAGAGGCTGTTTCGAAGATTCTTGAGAAAGCAATGAGAAATAGAATGACAGCTAGTACAAAGTCTAATGAGAGATCTTCAAGATCTCACTCTGTGTTTTTACTCACTATTGAAGGTATGAACTACAGAACTGGCGAACGTACGGTAGGTAGGTTGAATTTAATTGATCTTGCAGGTTCTGAAAGAGTCAAAAGCTCACAAGTGACCGGATCAAGATTGAAAGAAACTCAAGCTATCAATAAATCATTGAGTGCATTGAGTGATGTTATACTGATTTTGAATGAAAGAAGAAAGGGGTCTCATATCCCATTTAGAAACTCAAAGTTGACCCATTTACTGAAATACTCACTTGGAGGGAGCTCAAAGACTTTGATGTTTGTCAATATCTCATCCAATGCTGAACATTCTAGTGAGACTTTAAATTCTCTCCGGTTTGCAGAGAAAGTTAATGATACAAAAATGAACCATCTCAGTGGTGGTAACACAAGTTCAAGAAAGTCATTGATACCACAAGGTAGAAGATCTACACCGTCGTCTCGATAATGAGGTATATATCCATATATAAATTGTCAACAAAATAGCATGCGTAATTTATCTATTTTTTGTCTACATACTTCGTAAACAATGAGTTTTTGGAATATGGTAAATGTTATATAAAGTTCAAATGTAACTAGTAGTATGAATCATAGGGATAGATTCATTACGTTGTGCATTGTCATAGATTCCAAATCAGCAATAGAAGGTGTGTCATGTGTTGAAGAAGCAAGTGGTGGTATCAATTTCAAAGGAGGAACCAAACTTTCTGGGGAATCTATAAGAGAAGGATAATACTCTGTCTCTTCAATCAATTCACCACTTGTTTTGAGATCTAACCAAGCTTCTCTGTTTACTCTTCTACCTATATTTTCCACTCTTTTCTTTACTGTTGGAATTAATGTGAAATTGTAAGACGCTTTCAACATTTCACGATCTACTTTTATCCCTTTCTCGTGTGCTTCTAACAACAGATCTGTTGCAAATAAGTATTTTTCGTGAAAACAATTACAGATTATCATCTCTGTATACAATGCACTAGATAATGGAATTCCAAGTCTTGGTATATCGTAAAAGAATTCAGTTGCTTGATCCAATGTGGAACTTTTGAGAACTTTCAGCATGAAGTAACAACTTTCTTCATTAACGCCAGTTTCTCTACGTAATCCGCAAGCAAGGTTGAAAGCATCTCTTACCTTCATTGGATCTGATAAATGACTATATCCTTCCATAATAGAGTTCAAAAGGTTTATAGACAAGTTTACTGTCAGGTCCATTTTCATAGACAGGTGCAACTTGAAAACACCATCCTCATACCCCAATCTACCAAATCTTCTAAAAAGGTAGCAATACAATTCTTCACTTGGGGAAGGTAAATTCTCTTCTCTTGCTTTTTCTTTCATCTCCGCAAATATATACAAGGCATGATCTGGCCTTTCTTTATCTAAGAACAATTGTATGAAATAAAGATAAGAGTCGTAAGGCATTCTAAAATAAGTTTGAAGAACTTTGTACAATTGCATGCATCCATTCATATCATTTTTGCTCTTATTTGTTGTAGCGAATATCAGAAAGTTATCAAAAATTACCTTATAAACCCCCTTAGGATCATGTTTATCTACTATTTCATCTTCATTCACTCCAAGTGGCGCATTTTTGAGAGGAATTGACTCGGCAACAAATAATTCAACTGCTTTTCCAACCATGTTTGAGTTTATGAGTGTTTTTATTAAGTCACTCAAAGCGGATGGTTCTGCCCTAAATCCTATAGAGTTGAGTTTCTGAAGATACTCAAGTCTCATATCAACTGAGTCAATGGTTCTTTCTGTAACAGGCTGTTTATAGTAAAGAGAGAATACCTTGAATATCACGGGGTTGTATGTGGAGTTAGCTTCATCACTCCATACTACCAACTCCTCAAGAGATCTATCAAATAAATCCAAACATTCTACATAGTCTCCTTTTGCCAGGTAATGATCCAATAAAATGCTGAAAGACTTACCGTTCCTTTCAAACGGAAAATGTGATCCAAACTCTTGAGTGAATGATTCGATAACAGAAGTCGATCTGTCAGATGAACAGCAACTTTGTAAAACAGCATTATATATATCAACATTTGTTATACTCGACCAATCTTCCGCTTCTTCAAAATCCACTGATGTTTCCTCTTCTGTATCCATGTCTACTGGCTCTCGACGTGTCTCTGATTGTTGTTCTTTAAAATCCATAACCTCTTTGAAACTCAAAACCTTGGACATAATAGCATGAGAAACATCTTCTTTATCTTCAGGGATATGTAATACTTGATATTGTAAGTAAGAGAGCAGCAGAGTTGAATCCAAATCCTTGAACCGACGGATATCATCATTTTCAGCTCTATTTGATAATCCCAATACTTCCAGAATTATGGGCCTTTCTGAAGGAAACTTCAGATCGGCGGACAAATAAACAAACATCTCATCATCATTCAAAGAGAAAAGTAGCTCTCTATTGAGCTTGCCATTGAGAAACAAAAGATTGTTGATTTCTTTCAGTATAATGTGAGTGCTCTCTGTAAACGAACATTCTTCTGAAAAGTACAGCAAGTTTACTAGCCATGTCAATAGAGATTTTGAAGTGGTTTTGTTATGAGATTCTGTGATATAATTTATTACCTTAACTAAATTTTCCTCCACATTGTTCTCAATTGGGGAATTGCCAATAACCTTTGTACCGTTTGAAAAGAACAACGAGAGCCAACGCTGCATTAAATCATTGTTCTCTGGTATCCAAGCAGCAATGTGGATATTGTATAAGATAAATGATTCAGAAGGAATTATGTCATTCGCTTCAAGAGCATCTAACAGTGTGTTCATCAGAGTTTCATGAAAATAATCGAACTCAGTATTACTTTTGAACGAATAATTCTGTTTCTCTTCATCAATGAAAACCTTTTCAATGTTCTCCAAATTGTCAATCGCTTTTGCTTTGTCCTCCAGTAAGATATAGTCCAAGAATATCTTGAACAAATCAAGTCGGAACTGCACATCCTGCTTATATTTTGCTGATGACCTTAATGAGATGTAGTATTTGGAGAAGATATTGGCCCGCTGCTTGACATCATTACTCCTATCAAAATACTTACTTGCCTGTTTGAGTAACAAAAGCTTAAATTGACTTGTCGTTGAGGATGTTTCCACTGCGGTGAACGGATGAGAATCAATGAATCTGATAACAGCATCAATCAATGAGAAGTCATCAACTTTAACTGGTGAGTCTTCAGAAGCTAAGAGATATAGCAGTGTTTCAAGCTCGTTGTGAAGTCTTTCAGACTTTATGGTAGGTAACATGTTTTTTGTACTCAAGATGCCCCTCAACGAAGTAATTGATTTAGAATACATGATTTCTTTCTTTTCGTTACTAGGGATACCTTGGTCTTGACCAATTGACTCATGATGAAACTTCAGTTTTACCTGATTATGTACACATCGATTTTGCCTTACAGATCCTATTCGTGTAACTGAGAATAGAGTTTGGTTATGGCCCTGTAGGGTAGTACTCAAATGACTTCTAGCCACTCTTTGAAGGCTTCCACTAGCAATTACCCCACATTTTTGGGGCACTAACTTGAAGCGTAACATATTAGTATGAATTGTGGAATGAAGATGTACTAAAACGTTATCACAAATGTGCTAGATTCTTTCGTAAATGAATGAAAGTTTAAAGATATGGAAAGACTGGTGTGAATCCTCCTGAGATATACACCCTTGTGAAGTGGGGTTAAGTACGCAAAAAGAGGAAAATCAAAATTTGGTAACTAAGTTTCCGCTGTCCGAGTGCGATAAAAAATAGATCACGTGATGGCTAATATCATAGAAAGTTGCTACCAATATAGGTACATTCAAATAAACAGAAAGAGTAAATCATGTTTGAAAGTTTGTTTTTGTTAACTATTTACATTATATACAGGTGTGGAGATAATAACTAAAATTTCTCCTTTACAGTGTTTGGATTAGCGTCTGAAACAATATTACCATACTTATCATAAGCTTTGATACCCTTTTGATATTCTTTTACCGCCCAATTCTTACCTTGGAATACAATATCTGGATCAGATTCACCTTTAGATTTCGTATATGCTGACCAGAATTCAGGTTTTGGTAGTCTTGGATCTTCTGGTGGGAATCCATTTTCAATACGTAGATCTGCTACTCTTTCTCTGAGAAAAGCACAAACTCTCTTTCTTAAATCTTGAGCTTCTTTCCCAAACTTTAATTCAAACGATAAATCATTTGGATTGAGTTTATCATAGAATTTATTACATAGATCTTTCCATTCCTTTCTAAAGCCGTCGATAATGACATCGTCGATAGCTTTGCCAATTCTAACATTGATATGAGCACCTATATTAGATGGAAGGAAACTACCAAATACATCCTCAGTTGGTTCCTCTGGCATTACTTTTTCAAACCCATCTGTGAAGATAGGTACCACTACTGGAGCAACGGTTGGCTCTAAAATCAATCTTGCAGTACCCCATCTGAAAAATCTCATTGAGTTGTTATGAGGTGGTTTCAGTTGACAGACGTAACCTTCTGGGAAAATATGAACCCATGAAGTTTTATGACGTAAAATAGGTGATATGTAATCTTCGGTATAGATCTTTTTCACTTCCGGTAAAATTGTATCATCTTTGTTATTGTGTAAAAATGGAAGAGATTTGATAACTTTCATTAAAGATCTAGAAGCATTTGAATCTTCCTTAGGAGGTTCCCATTGTAAGTCTAAAGTATCATCCGGGGATAAAATTCTGATTGTTGTATCAATGCCATCTTGGAAAGGACCTCTACCAAATCTTTCACATGGGAGAATCTTACCTAATGAAAAGAAAGTTGAACTTGCCTTCGAAGAAAAGCAAAGATTAGCGGCTGCTAATCCCCATCTAATATCATCAAGATCCATGAAATATTTGAACGGAAGACAACCCCAAATGCATGGATCGTCAACAGAGGACATATGGTTCATAACTGTGATAAAACCTCTATTTTCACTTCTTGCTTTCTTCAAACCTTTATCTAAATTCTCGAGGTTATGCACATGTGGGTTATAAAACACATTCAAAATTACCTTTGTAGTCACTACCATTGTGAGGCAAGTTGCTTGAGAAACATAATTCCATAATTTCGATCTTGGAGGTCTTGTCTCGAGGAGGAAATCGTCACCTCTCTTGAGAACTTCGTAAAAGGACATACTCTCCTATGAATTGATATTTCTCCGTGAGGCTGGACTAACTATGGACAAACTGTGCAATATCTATCGATATTTGATAGTTGGCTTCGTGAATAAATTAAGCCAAAAATAAATCATAGGCCAACAGAATTTAATATTTTTTTTTTAGTGCGCACGGGCGTCAACGTCGAGTAGCGTCGCTCGCTAAGTCAATTATCACCGCTTTCGCTTTTAGCGGGACCCATCTCAACTGAACTACATGTTTTGCAGATGTATATACAATATATGTCATACTAGCAGTCTTATTAGCGATGAATGGTTGGCTGTTTCTTCAAGGACCACTTTGGATGGAGAAAGCAACAAATTTAGGAATCCTAATTGCGGGATTTTGATAAACTATCACAATCGGGGTGATCTTGCAGGGCTCAATGGCTCTTTAATTAGGAGTAATCTTGAATACTGGATTTATCTGGATCTTGAAATAGCACTACCAACTTGGAGTTCGGTAATTGAGGAAATTGGTATAATAGGTTTTTTCAAGTTTGTGGTGTTATTGGATCTACAGCCTGAGATTACATGAAACTAGATGATGAAAGAAGGAAAAGTGTATTGTTTGGCAATTCCCATGTTGTAGCTAAGGATGAAGGAAAAAATACGTCTGTTGTGCTAGCTATAAATGCAATGGACGTACTCAACGCAGGTAACGATGATGTATGTGCTTTGAACATCTTACGGTGTTGATATCTGCTATATCTTTCGTGGCCTAAATGATTCAACGTTCCGTCAGCTTCTTTCCCTTTTAGTAAGTTATTCCTTCATGATAGCGGTATTTTAGTTGTGGCTTTCGTATTGTACCAAAATGTATTTTCTATATTTATTTTTGGTTTTAACTGATGGCTTTTTTCTTACAGGTTATTTGTAAACTTGAATACTCCATAATTGTTACTTAATTTATAAATTGCTCTTTAGTGACCACCTCAAGATTTTATGTATGAGCTTCCAGGTGATCTTGGGAGCGTTTTCGTATACCACGTAGATGATAACAGAGGTTATCATTAGAATTTCTTCGGTACAGAATCGGTAATTCATTAGTTACTGATTCGATAAGTCAAAAATAAGTTAGGGCATTAATTAAATCATATACAAAATCATACATCATATCGTACCTTAAGTTGCTATCATTTTTTAACAGGCTTCTTTTTAGCCATTTTCTTTTCTTCCAAGAATTCAACCTTGATATCAGTAAGATTCTTTTCCTTCAACAAATTGTTTAAGTAAGCTTCAACTTCCTCACCAACATCACCTTGAATAACAAGTTCATCTTTCTTTTCGACATTTTTAGTCACAGAAGAACCAGTGGCAAATTTGGAAGCAAAAGTCTTCGCTAGTTTCTTAATATCCATATCCAAGACTTCTAAATTAGCAATAGAAATGATATTCTTATGCTTTGTTCTTGGTATTCTCTTGATTAAGATCTTAGAATTCTTAATTGAGGCCAGTTCTCTTTCTTGTTTTCTTTCCTCTTTCAATTGCATTTTTTGTAAATCCTTAGCAATCTTTTCTTCTCTCTCGGTACCGATAGATGATTCTTTCTTACTACCTTCGGAATAAAGTCTGTCATATTCATCAGGGTGATGTTCTTCGAGCCATGCTTTACATTTCTTTAAGGTCTTTCCGAATTCACAGTACTCAGCAGGGTATGAACATACTCCACAATATATCACAGAGACTGGTGCCAATACAGGTGTCTCTTCGTCACTCATTATGCTATATCCTATATTACTTGATTGTGTATGACTGTACAGCAATATCTCCTCTGCATACATAACATACTGATTTACATTCACCATCTCTCATTAAATTTTGCAGTAAGTAAACGAATCTTGAAAGTTAACTAGCGGTGTGAGGTGTGAGGCAGAAGTGGAGCGTGAAGCGATGTAGCTCGTCGAGGATGATCCCTTGGGTCACTGAAGAGAGAGCGTGGGCTGGGTATTTGGGATTGACATGGGTGGTGTACAAGGGGCCGGATGTGGATCATATCAATCTTTTTCCGCTGCTGACTTCTATATATACACAATGTCCTCTTACTCCGCACAGACCGTTACTCAATTGAAAGAATTGCTGAAGTCAAGAGGTTTATCCACCGCTGGTGTTAAGGCAGATCTTGTAGCAAGGCTCGTAGAAACCGATAAGATCAACGATGAATTTGATGAAGATTTGAATGACGATGTAGATGAACCAAAAGCCGAAAACCCAGCTCCTGCTGCTGACGTTGCACCTGTTGAACCTGTCGCTGAAGCCGAATCAGCCACTACTGAAGCATCTACTGCTCCAGCCTCTGAAGCTGCTGAAGCTGCTGCACCAGTAGAGGAGAAAAAGACATTGTCTCCAGAGGAACTGAAAGCTGCTGCAATTGAGTTACTGAACACCAAGAAGGCTCGTTCCGAAAAGTTCGGTAATGACGAGGAAGTCAAGAAATTCGAAGCGGATATCAGAAGAATTGAGAAATTCGGTATTACTTTAGAATCCCCATTAGCTAAGGCTTTAGGTTTTGAAGCTCCAAAGACACATTTCAAGCCTGTATTCCGTCACCACAATAACCACGGAAAGAGAAACAGTTTCAAACCTCGTCACAACAACAAGAAACATTTTCCAAAGAAATGAATTCAGAAACAAGAACAATATCCTAAATCAGTAAAATATAGAAATGCAAACACATACCAACGGTTGTTGAAACAAGCAAATTTATGCTGATTGTATCATATATACTATCAACATTGTTACTATCGATTTAATGTAATTTATTATGTATCATTACACATACCAAAAACGTAAAACTCAATATATGTAGTATCTACAAGATAAACAAATCTCACACTCTTGATTTCATTTGTAAATAAACTAGATAAAGGCACAAAATCTGATATATGTATTGCATCCACCATTTGAGCCCACTTTCCCTTTACAAGAGGAAGTAAATCAACTATGGTATAGCTATTAATCAATAGATAACGACGATCAATAAAAGTATAAGTCACATGGTCTCGTTGGGCGGCTTTGAGAAGCGAGAAAATGATTTCTTTGATTTAGAAATTGACATCTCCTTTAGTATTTTAACAACTTATCTTATCTCTACGTAGATTTGATTGGATATATACTTCTATTGTCTACTTTTCTATTAGCAAATCTAACACTGGTATTAACTCAATTCCTCACTAGGCTTCTCATTTTCACTTCTTATTGCCGGTTGTGCACTTGATTCCTGATCCTGATATAGATCCCGATCCCCCTGCTCAATTTAAAATAGCGCACGCCATACATACGCAGATGAATAATAGATCACATCGGGATACCCCTGTGGCTAAGCCGAGTGGTCCCTCATCAACATTGGCAAAAACAAGCAAAGTTGAATCAACAGACTCCAATGCCACCCCATACGCATCCTCATCCAATTCAATATCCAAATCAACAGTCAGATCTAAGTACCCACTTACCGAAAGCGCCTCAGCCGCCTCACTCCCCTCAGATCCACCAGCCGCCGCTACCATCAAATCATTTTCCACTACTCCTTCTTCAACACTCTTAGCAGCAGTCAACAGACCTCCACTTTCCAATTCTTCAACGCCAGTAGCTATCAAGTCAAACGCCCATTTTAGTCACCACAATCAACACTCACACGGATATCATCATCACCAACACCATCAGCAAAAATACCATACAGAACCAGGCAGCAGCTCCAACTCCGCCGCAACTCCCTACATCTCGCCTCAAGAGAATAATGCAACTAATGCACATGAAATGATGATAAATCCAGATAATCAACAAGCACAATATTTTTACTCGAACACTTTGCCCTCTAATACTTCCACCAATTCCAACTCCACGTCAACGATCAACTACACTTCCAACACTTATCCGAAAAAACATAATGACAGTGTGGTCTCTACTTCAGAGAGTAACCCTTCAACTGTGGCTTCGAGATCTTCTTCAATAATTACAATGTCAAACCCATCATCATCCTCGTCATCTTTGAATACAAATTTCAAATTTCAGCAACAACAAAGACTATTTTCTTTTAACTTATTCAATTTGCACTCAAAGACAATTACTGTTGAAATGGTCACGGAATTGTTACTCAATTTCATATCCGAAGATAAAATTCCAGACATTTTTATTAATAAATCAGATTACGAATTTTGTTCTGCAATTCTCACTTCACCTGATTATGGTAACCTGGTGAAACTATCAAACTCTTTGAATGGGTATTCCTTCGATGGAGTTCAATTAGCTACATCGTCGGTGTCTATGGCTTCCTCCCCTTACTACAATGAAATCTCACCATACGCGCCATCTTTTTCGATCCCTCCAGAAACACAAGCACTCATTGGACCTGAAATGTACGGTTATCCTGTGGCCGGTGGAAAGTATCCCAATCAACACGAAACGGCTCTTGATAATGAAGATTGTGATTCAAAAGGCTACGGGGACATCACTGATGAAGATGAAGATGAAGACGAAGACGAAGATGATAGTAATGATGTTGAAGATGGTGTCGTCAACAATAGAGGAGAAAACTCTGTATTGATGACTTCTACTAGCTTCAATCCTCTTCAACTACCCCAATATTCAGCTTATCCAACTGTACCTTATTATGTTCCTTACAATCAGATGTATCCCCCTGTTCCTGGGGTTTACACCGGGGCACCTATGGGTACCCCCGTGGTTCCACCAGGTGTAGGTCAAGGACTCATTTCACCAACTATTCCATTGGCTCAGATCCCTCCTGCTTTTCTCCAAAACGCACAATACTACAAATATAACAAATACCCTAATTCTAATATTCATAAAAACACTAACACTTTCAACAACAATTATAAGACTACTGCTGATAACATTAATAATAATCATAATAATGTCAATGCCACTAGCAATAATAGAAACTTTAGATCATTTTCCGCTTCATTCGCAAATCTTCATATTAATAGAGATGTAGATCATTTCACTAACCCAAGATCTAATCGTTCAATTTCGCCTTCAGAATCTCCCGAAAACAAACTATCAGATGACTTGATCTCAACTGGTGGTTATCAATATAATTCGGAAGATTCATATAACAATACTAATAGATATGCATCTTACCCAGCCGCTTATCCGCCTCCTCAACCAGAACAACAATCAATGCAACAGTATTCTCTGAGAGGTTTACAAGGTTATAATAATTATAACTATTACTTAAAAAACCCAAATCAACAAGGATATTATCCAATCAACAAAATGCCTCAAAGATCCAATAATAGTCATGGTTATTACAATTACTCCAGAGCTAATAGTGTAAGACATTACAAGAATAGATATCAAATGAGCGAACTAGGCAATAATTATTATAGCATCCTTCATCCTGAAGTCGAGCTAGATGAAGGAAAGATTTCTCCTTCTTCATCTTATGCTGAAAAGAAATCCATTTCCTCATCTTCTAATCCCTTGAATTCAACTAACTCATCTTCTAATAGCGTTGATGTTGGGAATTCCTTTTCCTCAGAAGACAACGACGATGACTTGGTATTCTCATCTACAAAACATGTATCACCTACTAGATTATTCATTGGTAATATTCCTTTTCATTCAACATTTGAGAATCTTTACTATTTTTTGGCAACCACAGAATTTAAAAAGAGTCTGAAAGACCAAGATACCACCGCGTCCAAAGAAATTGAAGATGAAGACGACAACACCACCGTTATTGCTGAAATTGAAAGCTCAAACACTGGTAACACCAATGCCACTTACGAATCATACTCGAAGGATAAAAACACACGTTCTTTCAACTTGAGTTTACAAAGACAGCCAGATGGAACATCAAGAGGTTATGCTATATTAGACGCCAATTCGATTGAGCAAGCTCAATTGTTGATACTTAATTTTAATGGATCCCTGTTTGAGAGTAGAGAGTTGACCGTAAGATATGATAGATTGCCAAGAGTTATTGCAAGATATCATTATAACCAAAACTTCGGACATGCTATTCAGACCTTCAACAATATCAATAATCGGAGTTCAAACAGAAGATATGGTTCTGATGGAATTCCTTTATAATTATATATATACCCATTTCATTTTTACTTTACTTCATTTCATTTTAACTTGACTTTACTTTACTTTACTTAACTGGACTTGACTTGACTTTAAAATTTTGCTTTATGTTTTCTTTTCTTATCTTACTTGTTCATTTTGCCTTTACATTTAATCGATTTCACCATTTTGTTTCAATTGCTTTAACTTCTTCATTGTTCGCTATTTTTAAATTTTTATTTTGCTTTGAATACCCAATACATTTTTCATTTCGTTCTAACATATACAAATATTCAAATGAGTTATACAGTAAAATTATGTTATATATACAAATCAGCAAACTTCTTTCATAAAAGAGGTTGAAACTTGAAAAAGCTTGAGTGTGGCGCTGGTGATGAACTCAGATTTGTAGTTGGGCCACCGAAGGAACTTGATGTCGATAGATTTGGTCTAGGTAACACGATGCCATTGGTGCTAGTATCAGTGTTGCTGAGATTGTTATTGCTCTTCTTGCTCATCAAATTACTATTTGAGACAGGGTAAAACAATTCCAAGCCTATGATTCTATCATTAGAAGAGGAAGAAGCACTGTTATCATTGGATTGAGTTTGTCTCCTACTTCTGAATAATTTCTCTAGCTCGTAATCACTTTGAATGACATTCCAGTTTTCCAAATTTCTTATCTGTAAAGTTCTATCTGAGTCCATAATATGAAATGCGGATTTCCCATTTGTTATCAATTCCAACATCGTTGGTGGAGCTGATGAATGTGGTGAGTACGCAAATTTTAGTTCCCTGTTATTGAACTTTAATATCACTGAAACCGTTCCGTTTGATGATGTTATATGCGAAGAAGATGATTGTGGTATAAGCGAAGATGAGTTATTGAACACCACGTTTGAACTACCATGGAGTGTGGATCCATTTTGTGTAAATCCTAACGGCGACCATTCGGATATATATGGGTTAAGCATGGGTAAAACGGGTTGCAACGAGAGGAAATTATGTGATGGGTTATACTGTGTTAGATTGGAGGTTTGAGAAATATTTTGGTTGACTGATGTGCGCAAGATTGTGGAATCTAATATCGATTTCAAATTATCGTCTTGAAATAAGGGTTGACCTGATTCATTTGCGTTGTTAGTGGATTGGTGTGGGATGATCATGCTTTGGCGGCGATTGGCTGATAACGACATCATTGAAGGTAGTATATCCTTCTTGCGTTCCCCAGTTGCCAATCTATTCGTAATTAATGGATATTCTTTCATGATATAATAATGGAAAATATCACACAATGGGTACATTGCTTCGTTGAATCCAAAATCTTTAACACATGATCCAATTAATTTCTTCAACAATTGAGCTGCTACATATTCACTCAATCTATTCACTTCAAAAGATGATTTATCAAGACTCTTCAGGACAGATGATAGCATTGTATGACCATTCAATTTCATTCTGATATAACTTGTAGATGCAGGGGAGAGATCATCAAACCATCTTTCCAGAGTCATACAAATTGCTGCAAGAATACATGATTTTCCCAACAACTCAACTCCTTCGTAATTAGAAAAACTTGTCAATCCTTCATTATTTGGTGCATCGGAAATACTAATTCTTTGTGATGAGTTAGTGAACTCAAAACAAGTTTTAGATTTCTTGATACAATTCAATATACTAGTTGTAGCCAATGCAAAATCATTGAATAAATCTTCGTAATCTCTAATATTCAACTGTGAAATAGATGGAAGTTCCACATTTGTCTTACCTACTTGATCATTGAATTTGTTACTGCTGTTCACAACTCCATTATTGAAATAGCTAGATGAATTGTCATTATTTCCCCTCTTATTATCCACTTTGATGTCAGCAAAATATTTCTTGTCTTTGTGTGTAGTACCGTTTGTCATTGGAGACAACAAAGAGTGCATAGCTAAAGTGGATGCAGACTCTGAATTCTCACCAATATCAATGTTTTTGGAATAACTCTTCCTTTCTGCTTCATCTTCTAAGATAGTAATATCTGACAAGAACTTCAAACGATCTGTATTATCAGTATTCATGAGATTCAGTTTGACTCTTTTATTTGCGTTACTCTCGGTATTGCTATACTGTGAATTTTGAGGATCTGTGCTGCTTTCTATTTTAATATCAACAGCTTTTCCCAAAAGAAACTTACCGGTGGATTTCGAAGGTAAGAAACCTTGCTTCACTTCTTGCCATTCGCCGGCTGTTGTTTTTGAAGTTGCACTTGTAGTAGAACCAGTAGAAGAGTTGTTACCATTTGTTGCCTCAATACTTCCATTTGTCTTTGGTCTGTCCACATAGTACGATTTATCCAATGCTTTACTTGCTAGTCTCTTCTCTGACCTTTTCTTATTTCTTCTTGCACTTTGAATGGCGAGTCTTACCAATTTATCAAAATCATTCAATGTGTGATCGGGATAATGAAACTCTTTCATCAATGTATAAGCACACCCGCTAATCTCTTCATCTTGTTCTGATGCCTTTTTGGAACTCAAGGATAAGTGTTCCACCAACTGTAATCTTCTAGAGGAAAACCTTTTCCAAACAGTTTCATCGTTGAAGTTTAACCTCTGTCGTATCACTGAAGTGGTACCTAGGTTATTTCTATCACTACTAGTGGATGGTATTTGGGATAAAAATCCTCCTGTGCCACCTCCTGGAGCTGCGCTAGCACTTGGGGAAGTTGACGCAGAAGTCTCTGACTCGGATGCCGAATGGGCTACTTCCATGTCAGACATACTGTATTATGATATACTTCGTATATATCACTACAAATAGATAACAGGAAAACAATAAAGGTCAGGTTCAAGGAAAAAAAAATACTACACAAAATATTTTACATATTCATCATAGAATACATGATTCATTTATTTTCCAAATGATTCTCGCTCTAGGAAATGATTCAATGAGATTTATTTTCACTGCACCGCTAAGAGTTTATCAGTTTACTTAAGCTATTCTAATGCCATATAAATCCACATTAAACACTAATTTTTTTGCGTTTTTTACACTCTGATCATTCAGGACTGTGTATCGCCATAGAATACATCCAGGTATCTTAAGAGCAAGAATACTTGGAAATTTCACTCGACCATGCTCTCCCTGACATCTATTAACAGCTATTTCTGTGTCACTCACCTTAGTGCCGCCAAAATAGTAAGGCATTTGAATCATCGCTGCGTCGCTGCCACGCCATGACTCTCTTCTTAGCACTAGAATTCATCATATGATTTTATTAGAGCCGAGGAAAAAACACAGTTGCAACATTTTCACGTGATCTGAGATTTTGAATAATTCGTCGATCGACGAATGATACATTCAGTTCTAATGTGTACTGATTGCCTCATTAGGAAATTGGTTTTGTTTAATGATGCCAAACAAGTAGTAGTAATAATTTTTTTAACGGTTAAGATCTGATTGATAATTATCTACGTGGTCTTCATTCTTGTAAACTTGAAGTTCTATCATATCTTCAAATATCATAGATTTTTGCTGCTCCTTGTCACCATTGATAGCTAATGGCAAATACTGCTTGAATCAAGATATCCCAAAATGAGTTTAAATCATGATATATTTGCATCGGTTGGCTCAAAGGACAATCTTCGGACCACACCTCAGAAGCAAATATTTACCTCTTCAATGATGAAAGCACCTTCTTCGGCAAGTTTCAACTTTAGCCATTCATCCAATGGGAATGTATTTGATACCAACTCCAATTCCAATTCCAATGATACGGGGAACATGAGAGAACATAATATAACAACCAAATTATCACCTAGATTGAATACTGATTTTTATCAGGAAGTGGAACTATTGAGACAAAGATTGTACTCAACTTCGTTAAGCAATAATGTTCTCTCTGAACTTGATGAAAGATATCAGAAGGAGAAAGAAAAACCAAATGTTTTAGCAGATCATGTAGACTCAATGACCTCACACACATCATATCATCCAAGATATGGACCTTTACATAAGTCCAAGTTCAATAAGATGGAATCAATAAGCTCGCATTATGCTGCAAGAAGAAAAGAGCAACAAAAGATAGTGACTGCAAATGCAGCAAATATAAGAAAGAAACAGACGGAGAATAGACTTGTCATTGAAGGCAATGATTATGTAGAGACTCCATCCAGATATGAAGAAATGTCTAAACGTTCAGCTATGAAAGAGTTAAGTAGTTCAAAGAAGAGAATGAGAAAGCTAGATGGTACTTTCAAAGAAATGAATGAAAGTCCAACAAACAAACAGACTTTCACTTTACTCACTTCACAGTCGAAACTTACCACGAACTCTTCTTTGTATGATAACGATGAAAATAAAGCGCCCGTTTTGAATCCATCTTCACTACCTCCACCACCTCAGCCTCAATTTGAACCAATAAAGGCAAATAAAAGCACTTTGAAGAAGTCATCTTTTTCAAATCGTTCGTTACAAAAATCATCTGCTTGTAACAACCTCCACAATATACTTGAATCGAATAAAAACACTTTGAAAAAAACTTCCAACTCTACTTCAACTTCTGCTAGAAGAGTGACTTCAAATTCTGAGAATGAGAAACCTTCAGGTATATCTTCTTTCTCTTCAAAGCCATCGTGTATTCCTCAACCAAAACTTTCGAAATCTGGTTTGGTAAGATCTACAACGATGCAAGATATTTCACCTACACGATTGAACTCTTCTGCTAATCTCAGCAGTCGCAAGAACTCTACGTTGAAACCTTCATTGGTGAATCCTTCAGCAAAGGAGAACTACCCATTTGGTAAATCAACCAACATACCCACCTATAATGCAGCTACTAAGTTTTCAAGATCAGCTACATCTTCTAATATTCCAAGACTAAGTTCATCCAACTTATCAAATAATCAAAACTCAAAACCTCAGGCTAGACCTGCTTGGAGAGTTTAAACGCATATAACAAATAGCATATATATAGTCAACTACGTGTATATCCGTATTGAATATTGTTAATCATAATATATTTCACGAAACTTATTTAGTTCTTTTTCTCTTTCCCGACTTACTTCTTTACTCGTAATTTATCTCCTTGTTAAAACATCTATTCATGATTTTCAGTCTTATGGGGACAAAGAAAATGGTTCGATTCTAAAATTTAAATTTTAAAAAATAAATCTACTACTTTAAATATACCATAAATCTATAAAATTAATTTTCGCACCAGGCATAAGGACTCTTTGATCTCAACATTTTCCCTTTTTTATAGAAGATGAAGGGCACAGGAGCAATAAGCAGAGCTAAAAATGCCAAAAGAGTACTTGCCCAATGAACACCCAATCTTTGGTATAATTGTAATCCAAAAAGTGGGAAAATACCAGCCATCATACATCTTGTGAATGTATTAGCAGCAACAGCTGATGCGGCATACAATCTATAAGCGTCGGCGGTATACGTAAATATACCAGTAATAATCATAGCAGTAGCAAGACCATACAAGGCTGATGCTATGATAGTACCAATCCAATGGGTTTGTTTGAAACAAGTCCAAGCCATAATGAACAATGAGATTGGCGCCATGATACTACCTATCATTAGCGAGGGAAATCTATATTCAGGTTCAGCTTGGCCATTCTTTTCTGATAATTTGTTATACAAATTACTGAAATAAACAGAGAATAAACAAGGTGTTGCAAAACCAACTGTTAATCCAAGGAAAGCCATACCTTGTTGCGATGCGTCAAATCCATAGACAGTCCTGAATGTGTATGGAATCGAGATAAAGAACAAGTAGACTATAGCCAACACCAAACCGGAGTAGAAACATAGAACAGTCATCATGGGATCTTTTACCAAGACCAATAATGGTCTACGACAACATAAGAACATTGACTCAAATAACGTGAGTTCATTTCTTTCCAAGGGGGCATAATATTTATCGTCACCCGTTTCTTCCCTTAACTTTTTTGCCTTGGTGATTAACAGTAATGGACGATACGTCTCTGGTACAACAAGTACTATGGTAACCAACAAGACACCACATGCGATAATCAAAGAGTAAAATGTCCACCTGTAGTCAGAAGCGTACTGGTTTATAAAACCTGAAACCAAAGGGCCTAAACTTGGTCCCAAAAATGGAGACAGACTATAAATAGATAAAGGCACACCGATTTCTGTTTTCTCAAATATATCTGAAATTGTACCTGGTGCCACACTCAAAAAGGCAGCACCAAAGAAACCGGACATAAATCTACCAAATAACATACCGCCATAGTTTCTTGTGAATGCAGTAAGTATTTGGAAAGCAATGGATAAGGAAATACCAAAGACATAGGTCACCTTTCTGCCGTAATACTCTGAAATGGGACTCAAGAATAAAGGACCAATACCCATTGCCCAAATAAACAAAGATATACCCAAGACCGTCTCTTCATGACTAACATTATACTCCTTTTGCAAATTCTCTGATGCTAAAGACCAACATGAAGATAACATACAAACGACAAGACCTGTCATGGCCAACACAATTGTAATCACCCATTTTCTCCAATATGGTAATCTTGTCATATCATAAACATCATTGTAACCTATTTTAACCTCATATACGTCGTCATATTTCTCGTCTAATACGCTTTGTATTGGCGTTGACTCAAGAGATATAGTATTTTCTTCAGGTATAATACTGTCACTTGTAATACTCAATCTATGTTGATCCAAAGATTTTCTACTTGCTTGTCTTGATAATTGCTCTAAATTAGCTTGATCTGGATATTGTGAATAAGATTCCGTAGGTCTTAAACTACGTAATGACAGTTCGCTATTCCTACGGGGTCTTGTTTGGTGGTCCTTTTGATCACGTTGACTACTTTCACTTTCATTATACTTTTCGACATTATCTGTCTTTAATGTAATAGAAGCAGCACTACTACTCAGAGAAGATATAGAAGAGTCAGAATCACTTCTCTGTAAGTTTTTGGTCGCTGTCTCACTTTCTTTTTCAACATTGTTCTTCATTTGGAATAATACTTAAAGATAAGCGCTTTAAGAAAATTCAAATATTTGTGTATTTCTATTTATTAGAAAATTCAAAGATAAGGGATAAGAATTTCATTATTGTCTAAAAAGATTAACATAGGAGGTGAAAAGTTCAAGTATATATAGATTAAAAAGAAAACCCTCAAAAAGAAATTATTGATGACACTTGCAATAACTGATACGGTAATAACGTGTATTTTTTTCTAGTACATTGTAGTAGAAGGAGTTGCCAAACGACTCTAGTCCGGATAAATTATGGCGTTATAGCTTGATCACCATATAAGTCCGATAATTTGTTAAAAAAATCTCTTGATTTCGTGCGGCTGCAACTTTAATTCCCGCGAGGACAATAGAGAGATTTATTCAGCCCGATATTCTTGCAGACGGATGTTTGCTTCCGTTACATCTACGTACTAATATTCATGTCTTGTGGTTTATTTTGGGGTTGCCGCTAGGTACAATGTATTTTCTGTCCAACGGAAAAATGCAACAGTTACCCATTACTCATCAATGTTCTTTTATCGGGCTTTTATCTCAAAGGGTTCTCAATATTACTGAGAGTGATTTTCTCATTATGAAATTAGATGATTTATAAGGTATATATATACATTGAATATATTTGTTGCGAAAACCCCATAGGCTCATTTTGAAGTTAGTTAGGGTGGATTAATGCCAAAGAGTAATACATAAATCTGAAACTAATCGGACCAAGCGTACTGACTTCTTGATCTTAACTGTTTACCATATTTGAAAAAAACTATGGGAGCGGGGAGAATAAGTAAAGTTAAGAACGCCAAAAGTGTAGATGCCCAATGGACACCCAATTTTTCGTACATTTGTAAACCAAAAAGTGGGAAAATACCAGACATTAATGATCTCAGGAAGCAATTTGCTGCTACCGCAGATGCAGCATATAATCTATAACCTTCTACAGTGTATGACATAACACCTTGAAAAACAAATGAAGTACCAAAACCATAGATTGCTGCACCGACCTCTGCTCCCATCCAATGTAATTTAGCATATGACACCCAGGCAAGAATGAACAAACCAATAGGTGTAATACAACCACCAACAATCATTGCAGGAAATCTGAATTCAGGTTCAGGAACACCATTGTTCTTTTCAACCAATTTCAAATATATGACTGTAAAGTAGTTGGAAAAAAATGATGAGCAGGTTAAACCAACTGCCAAACCCATGAATGCAAGACCCTGAGATCCTGTATCAAATCCCCAGACTGTACGGAATGTATATGGGAAGGAGATGAAAAACAAATAAACAATAGCTAAAACTAAACCTGTATACAAACAAAGAATGAACATCATTGGGTCTAAAAACAGCAATTCTAAAGGCCTTCTTGAAGATAGAATCATTGATTGCCAAAGATTCAACTCAGCTTTCTCCAAAGGAGCGTAATATTCATTATTACCTGAAGATTTTCTTAACTGCTTTGCCTTTCTAACACACAAGAGGGGGGTATAAGTTTCCGGTATAATGAAGAACACTGAACCCAATACACAAACAGTCATTATCAAAAATGCATAGAAAATCCAACGGTAATCAGTACCTGATTGAACAATATATCCTGAAATTAAAGGACCAAAACTTGGTCCTAAAAATGGAGTTAGACTATATATTGCCAATGGCAATCCTAGATCTTTCTTTTCAAAAATATCTGAAATTGTACCACTAGCAACACTCATGAATGCAGATCCAAAAAATGCAGTCATCACTCTTCCAAATAACATACCACCAAGATTATGACAAAATGCAGTTAGTAATTGGAAAATAGCAGCTAGAGCTAAGGAAGCTATATAAGTTATACGTCTACCATGATACTCTGATATAGGACTCAAAAATAAAGGGCCAGTACCTAGGGCCCATATATACAAAGAAATACCCAGAGTTGCAACTTCATGACCTACGTTAAACTCTTCCATAATCTTACTAGCAGCCATTGACCAACATGATGAAAGCATGGTGATATTTAGAGCCGCAAGACATAAAGTTGCTAGCACTAACCATTTTCTTATTGTAGGTATCTTTGTCATGTCATATTTCTCACCAGGTAGAATTTTGACTTCATATTCATCATCGTATACAACATCACCTTCCAACGTAACTCTCCTACTAGCTGATCTTGATAGCTCATCCAATGCCTCTTGATCTGGAAATATCGAACTTTCAGGGAGAGCCACAGCAGCATGCTCAGACTCCGTGCTCCGTATTTTTTCCAATGCACTTGTATGATGCGATGTAGATGTCAGAGAGCGATGGTCAAGATCTTCTGTAGTCTGTTCTTTAACCTTTTGCTCCAAAGCAATAGTTGAAATAGAATCTGTTAAACTCATTTTGAAAACTGGAGATTTGCTATGCTTCTATAGGCTTTACTTTTTTTCTTCAATCTGGGATCTAATGAGCAGGGAATATATGAATTATTAAGAAATACAAAAACAAAACCAATCACGCATATATATTTGCTAGTACTTGTTCAACAGCAAGTTTCTTATTTGACTCTTCGAAGAATCAATTAGATATATATTGAGGTATTAAAGTGGTGGTATACACATGTGTGTCGTCATCTGAAAAACCCAGGTGACTATATATTAGTATCCGCAGCGCGGAGACTTACCCCCACTCCATAATAAGATAAACTAAGCGCGATTTTTTTTTCGTCATCTGGGGGTTTTCTATATTAGTTCTTCTCATTAAACTCTAATTCTTCTTGGTATAAATACCACTTAGTCACCTGCACTAAATCTTCAGTCTGACCAATCATAGTCTCGTGTGACCATTTCTCCATCTAACTTTTGGTTCAAGAAGGAGATAAAGTCATAGTTACCTCCGCTTGAGGAAATACCTCAAAAGAGTCTTTAAGAACTCGCACCTCAGATTAATAAATGAGCCGCTCTTTCGGTGTTTCGCCGCACAACAATTTTACCAATTAAGATATATTCACCGAGTCGAGTTAACTATGGTCAAAAATATTTGGAGTGTTTAGTAATTCACTAGTCATATATATGACCTGTCAATCACAGACTAGTAGCAAAATGGGTGAATACAGTAACTAATACCATCAGGGTTTTGTAACCTTTCTATAAATCGTAATTTCGACTAGCATATATAGATCTTATTAAGGATTATAAGTATTTACTTTAAAGATGGATGAAAATCAAATATCATTATCAGATTGCAAAAAAAAAAAAGAAAACAAACGATCAAATATACACCTAAACTATAGTAACAATAAAAAATAAAAATAAACGAACATTTGTCTAAAGGACGGATTTGGCAAGGTAAGGTAAGGTAATGATAAGTTCAATAGGTTAAAATTTAAAGTCTGAGATTGAGGTAGACAAAGTAGAAGAGATCAAAGGGGATAGTCAAGCAACAATAAGAGGGATAGAAAGCTAGCAGTCATACTCTCTCACGAGTGGGAAGAAATACAAAATATAAGACTCAAATTCATATAATTAGAAGCAATTAAAAGAAATGAAAAAAATCAAATATATTGATTTAATGAGAAATTTCACACAAAGCTTTGAATATAATATTGAGTAGCAAAACATACAATGATTGCACTTGATATTGAATAGACAGAAGAAAAAAAAAACAATGGAAATGGAAAAATAATAGACAAATCATAAAGGGTGAACTAAAATCAGCAAAAAACAGAAATAAACTTATTTAAGCAGGAAAATGGTAAAGTCAGAGAAGAAAAAAGTCAATGGAACGAGAACATGAAAAGTATCTTTTTTATATGATGAATTCAATAAGAAAGTAACATTTGAGTTTCTCTATATTTCACTCTTGAAGCAATTAGTCAACAAGACAAGAATTAAAGAGAGCCTTAGAACGGAAAAGAAATAATTTGATATAAACGAAGGAAAACGATAAGAAAGAGCCTATTGCTGACTCTCTTCTTGAAGTTGAGCTCTTCTTTGTCTTTCTTTATCTAAATAACTGTATAACATTGATAAGGCTTTTTCAATACTTGAATTGGTACCTGTTAATTTGAAGACTCTTTCACCTTGTTCATTATCTTCTGGATCGATAGTGATTACACTTCCTGATGACATTCTAATGTCTTGGATTCTGAAACCTCTTTTACCAATAAGAGCACCTACCATATCACCTGGGAAAGTAAAACTCTTAGTGATTTCCTTTTCTTGAGAATCATTGTTGATATTACCATTACCAATGTTATTACTTTGTCTTGAGTTGAAATTTCTTCCACCATTTGAAGTATAACGAGGACTTGGATTGTAAAAGATAACTGTTGAAGATCCATGGTAATCATTCAAAAGGCATTTAGAAATCATGGTTAAAGCGGCACGTAAGTTATTCAAAGTACCTTGAACTTCAACAACTCTTTCAGAAGAGTTTTTCAAGTAATCTTTTGACGCAACCATTTTGATATCATATTGTTCTTGAATAGCTTTGATTCTAACACCAGCTTTACCAATTAAAGTACCCATTTGAGCATGAGGAATCAAAAGTCTTAAACTCAAAGTAGTAGCGTAAGCTGGATCAGTAACGGATGGATGTGGACATAAATACTTGAGAGGAGCAAAACTATAAGAAACAGAAGGAGTTGGAGTTCCATTGGATTCAGCTAATGCAATAGCTTGAAAGTTTGCGTCAGTGATAGCTTTAGCAAATGAAACTAAAGCTTCGGATACATTTTCTATAGTACCAGAAACGGTTAATATACGATCAACACAACCGTCGATTAATTTGGAAACGCCGGCTTTGACATTTGTATCGTCACGAATCTTAGAGATACAGTCACCATTCTTACCAATGATTATACCTGCTTCTCTTTTGGAAACAAGAACTCTGTATATAATAATTGACTTGTCGAGATCTGGATCATCTGGGAAGACATTGACATTTTCTGTGTCGACTTGTTCAGGTTTGGAGTCTGCTACAAAACTATTTTCAAATAAAGATTCAGAGGCAGTCATTTTTGAGAGTTTGATTTAATTGATTATTGATTTTTGTGTGGATGAAAAAAATGGAATTGATCTAATGGAATTGATATTCTATCTTTTGCAAGGTTGTAGTGGAGATGAAATTTTGTGGAGGAAAGGATATTGAATTGAAGAAGGATAAAACGGATTTAGCAAATTGTAATTGTGTCTTCTAATTCTAGTATTCTTATCAGTGTATTATCGATTGTACAGATCAGCAAAGTTTGATTATAGATCGGATATAAGAATTGATATATATGATTGATATGATAAATGATTAATAATTGCCGGAATAACTTTTCAAGGGAAAATATTTCAAAGTTTGAGGGTGATTATTGTTATAAAAAAATCTATCAGTTTTTGAGGGTTGGGTTTTTTTGGTTTTTTTGGTTTTTTTGGTTTTTTGAATATTTGTCAATAACGAGCAATGGTAGAAATTGAACAGTTGTTATTCAGCTGATTTATAGTAAAAGGTTTGTGAATTGTGTGAAAGTTGAAATAAATATTCGAACTTAATAGTAGGGACCAAGTATAGATATGGGGAAAAACAGACTAACACTTAGGGGGTAAAGGTGAAAATAAAAAGTAACAGACTATATTAATGGGGGATATATCTATAAGTACAACGAGCCAAACTAATCTAATAAAACAATGTGTTGGGGTTAAGTTCTAGAGACGTTTTCTTTTCGCAAAAGCTAAAAAATTTTCCATTTAATTAGCTGTCATTAAGCACAAGTGTCATTTGCCCATAGTTAAGCTGGAAGCACAGGGGATCTTCAGAGTGCTGCAGCGCCGATCGGCGTATACGCCCTACGTTTGTACTGATACTGTATTACGTGTTTCGTATTCGCATTCGGGGTGGCTGGTAGATTATGTACATAGTGAGTGTATGTTCAGGGAGGATCGGCGAGTGGCTGGTGGAGGTGGCGGTGGCGGTGGCGTACCGATCAATTGCTGGTGCAACATGCGAGTGTGTTGTTGCTATTAGAGGTTGAACATAGTACCCAATTTCCACCTCAATGGGGCATTTGCATCAACTTTATTGTAATCCTTTCCACTTGCTTCTAATTCTGCTTCGTATTCCCTTTTATCCACAACGGTAAGAAACTTGATGGCTCTAGTGATCACTTCACCCTTGTCATTATAGACATTGAAGAATTTCTTATTGTAAGAATCTACATCAATGTAATCGGTACCATCGCTACTGTATATTGATACTACATCCTTTGGCAAATTAGGATCCAGTTCGATCTCATCATCTTTATCTTCTTCATTATCAGTTAATAGGTAGTCATTGTCATTAACGTTATTGTTATTACCATTTTCCCTATCATTATTAGTGTCATACAAAGTCGTAGGTCTCATTTGATCTATATTATTTCTTGTATCTATATCATCATCAATGGATTGAATTGAAACAACTTCAAACTCGGAAGAGTCGAATTGGACACTTTGAGGTTCTTCCTCTGGTATTATATTTGAGATGAAATTTGAAACTTCATTGGACATTTCATCGATTTCATTAGCCGTGTTATTATTGTCATTAGCATTCAATAAACTAATCGAGTTAACACGAGGCGAAGAGGTATCTCTAGCACTTGCAAAACTTCCAACACTACTCTTACGTCTTCTACTTAGTATCGAAGATCTTCTTCTTATAGATTGAGCAAAACTTCCAACCCTTTCATGGAAGGATGGTGGCGTCTTGAATATGAATCCTTCGTTGATCGATTTATTCACATTCTTCAGTAAAATATTGACAACATTCTCAGGCGTTGGTTCTTGATTGTCAATTGACCAAAAGATCCATTTATTATCAGGGACCAAATAGTTTAGTTTACCATCTTTGTCTCTAGTCTTTCTCTTGGCTTCAGATGGGAAGGCATTCACATCGATATAGCAAATTGTAAAACCTGATTTCAGATTCAATCCACATTCTTCCATAAGAATATCAACTTCTACCATTTTATCTTCTTCTTGATCGAGTCTTCTAAGGGCGTCACTAGTAACAGCATGCCTATTTGTGGCTCCGTACTCTTCATCTACTTCTTCAATTATACCACTTTCATCTTTTGCATCTTTTGACTTAACTGTGAAGTTCCCGATATCTAAAATCACAAACTTCTCATGCGGTACCAACTCATCAATGTTGGTTGGTGGGAAGTAAGACAGTAATTCTTTACCGGTTTTATGATCAAACACTTGGAACTTCATGGTACCTAACCCCATTGCACTCTGGACAATGATCCCACATGATAGATTATAAATATCTGGTGACAATTTGATTTTCTTATTATATTTCACGAGATAAGTCTTGTTGATTCTGAGCATATTTCTATATAAATAAGATTCTGGTTCGTCTACTTCATAATCTGCATACTCAGGGAACAACCTTCTGTTTTTCACAAGACTGTAAACCAATCTCCATGAATCCTTGACGTATTTACAGTGTACCACCTCAGATGGAGATAACATTCTCCGTATCCCTATATTTTCTTCATAGTCAGGAAGATTATAATGCCTTGTTATGATTTCTCTCTGTGTTTTTAACCAATAATCGAATGATCGTACATATTTCACAATATAAGGAAGGGAGTGGACAGCAATCACATATAACGCATGAGATCCCATCTCAGATACTAACTTCTCACAATACATATCATTGTAAGCAATGTAAAATTGCGTACATGTGAGCCGTAGTTCATTGGGTACTAATTTGAATATTTCATAACATATCTCAGGTGGTAAATCTGTCAATGACTTGGGTATTTTAGGCACTGTGTTTGTGCCTGGAAACAATCTATGTTGATTAGGAAAGTTCAAATTCATAATCATCTATAAGGTTATCAATGGTTTCAGATCTATTATATAACTTATCTATTAAACGAACAAAAAAAATGTAATGAAAAACAAATGATTAAAATTCTATGAGAATGATCAAATCATGTCAGTATTCACAAAATGATATATTTTCAAGACCAAATGAGTTAAGAATAAGTAGGATCTAGTTACCGTGTTAATATGAAGAGTTAAATGAAATCGCCATCATAAATCTTTTAACAAGATAGGAAACAACTGATCTCATGCATCAGGAACTCAAGGCTGTACGGAGAATCAGTCAGCCAGTACCTGGGGAATTCCGGCTTTAGGCTCTCGAACGGTTTTTTCTGTACAAATTACGTCATATTTAAACTTTTATTTAATATTTCATAATACCAGTATGTTTTGATTTTATTATTGTAGATATATATAAATACTTTAGGTTTCTTTTTAGGAATGATTGGTTGATAGATAGTTATTACGGATGGATGAATTTAGAAAGCAAAGATTGCCTTTTTTGAAGTAAGTAGTAACAAATGAAATAGAAATTGAATTAGTGAAATCAAGTTTCAATCACAGGAACACTATCGGCTTCAGTAGTGCTTCTTTCACGATCGTAGAATTCATTCAAAATCTTTGGAGAAATTCTGTTCAACATTTCCTTTGGATAAATTCTTAATAAGGACCAGGCTTGATCTAATGATTCAAAAACAGTTCTATCTTCATAAGCACCTTGGTTGATGAATGTCTTTTCGAATTTTTCTAAGAATTCTAATGATAATTTATCTTCAGTTGATAAAGCTTCTTCACCAACAACGGCCTTCATGGCAGCGGCATCTCTACCAATAGCATACTTAGCATACAATTGATTGGAAACATCACCATGATCTTTTCTTGTCATACCTTCACCAATAGCACTCTTCATCAATCTTGATAATGATGGTAAGACATTGATTGGTGGGTAAATACCTCTATTATGCAATTGACGATCAACGGAAATTTGACCTTCGGTAATATAACCAGTTAAATCAGGAATTGGATGTGTAATATCATCATTAGGCATGGTTAAAATAGGAATTTGAGTAATTGAACCATTTCTACCTTCAACTCTACCAGCTCTTTCATAAATAGTAGACAAATCGGTATACATATAACCTGGATAACCTCTTCTACCTGGAACTTCTTCTCTAGCGGCAGAAACTTCTCTTAAGGCATCTGCATATGAAGACATATCGGTTAAAATTGTCAGTACGTGTCTTTCAGTTTGATAAGCAAGATATTCTGCTGTTGTTAAAGCTAAACGAGGAGTAATAATTCTTTCGATAGTTGGATCATTAGCTAAATTAAGGAAAAGAGAAGTTCTTTCTAAAGAACCATTTTCTTCGAAATCTTGTTTGAAGAAACGGGATGTTTCTAAATTAACACCCATAGCGGCGAAAACAATAGAGAAATTTTCTTCATGACCATCATGAACATCTTTGGTTGGTCTAACTAAACCAGCTTGTCTACAAATTTGGGCAGCAATTTCATTATGAGGTAAACCAGAAGCAGAGAAAATTGGAATCTTTTGACCTCTAGCAATGGAGTTCATAGTATCAATAGCAGAAATACCAGTAGAGATCATTTCTTCAGGATAGATACGAGCGTATGGATTGATTGGAGAACCATTAATATCTAAATAGTCTTCGGCGAAAACTCTTGGACCATTATCGATTGGTCTACCAGAACCATCAAAGACTCTACCTAACATATCTTCAGAAACAGCAATCTTTAAATTTTGACCTGTGAATTCGACTCTGGTTTTCTTGACATCAATACCTGAAGTACCTTCAAAGACTTGGACAATGGCTCTATCACCTCTGACTTCTAAAACTTGACCAGCACGGACGGAACCATCTGGTAAAGTTAAGTTAACAATTTCATTATAACGAGGATATTTGACATTTTCTAAAATGACTAAAGGACCATTAACACCAGCAACGGTATTATAGTTGATACGAGGTTTAATGTTGAAACCTTCGGTGACTGCCTTCTTGTTTAATTCGTCTGTAGTAATTTAAAAAATAAATTAAGTTAGTAAGTTGTAAGACATACAAAAATCACTGCATTATTATCTGTGAAATGCAGCACAGATAAGAGATACAATTATACTCATAAATCATTGGAAGGGTACATACATAATTCTTTATCGGATAACATTGTATATCAGTTAATGTATTAGCTTGTAAATCAATAAATGCTACCAGTTATAATGTAATTGAATCAAAATGTGCTTATCTATAATTTGAAAATTGAAAAGTATGATAGACAATCAAAGGGTGAATTAAGACAAATAATTCAATGATGTAGACAATGAAATAGTTCAATTGACAATATAACAAATCGGATTAACACAACAAATGCAATGATTAATTACCTTGATTACTGACGTTAACGATAGTGGAGATTGATATTTCGATATAAATTATGCCACTGTTAAACTTGATTATCATCCTGCCTTAGCCAAACTCCATTTTCTAGAGAGCAGCCAATTCTCAACTTTACAGCAATGAACTGCGGGTAACTTATTTTTCTCTGTGGCAGTATTCGCGACACTTAGGGATGTTGTGTATTTGAAATCATTTCATACATTAGGGAATATGCTATTTACATTATATAACCTCCCAGTTGTCGTCATCAACTAACCTTTCAGCGGTCTTTGTAGATGGGGAGGCGAGTCTTCCTTTTCTACGAGAAGTTCTTAACTCACTGATAGGGGATGCAGAAAAAGGGGAAGAAGAAGATGATGAAGTAATTTCTGGATGAATATTCGCATTACGAGAAGTTGAGGCACTTGACCGGTCATTTGAAGAGTTTACATATCTTTGTTGATATGATGGGTTTCCATACTTTTTATGATGACTTTGCTGTTCATGGTGTAAATGATGGTGATTACTTTTATCTCTATGGCGATGGTGACTTGAATTATTACTGGTGGTATCAACACTTGAATTTGAATTGTCACTTACAGCACCCAGACTAGTGGTTGCGTACGGGAAGCTGGTCATATTGGCGGATGAAATTGCCATTGAGTTTTTCGTTTTTGGTGCTATTGTAAATCCTGAAGATCCATTGTTGGATCTGTATTTAATATCCTCAGTGATATTCTTTCTTTCGTTGTTTCTAAAAGTTTGATTATTCCAAGTAACTTGTGAACTGCTACTATTCATTATAGTACTATCTTCTGAAATCGTTACATTAGTGTACATTCTGAAAATATCAAGATTTTCAGCAGCTTTAGATATATCATAACAAAAAAAATCAAACAGTTTCTTTGCAAGTAAATCTACGTTCCAGATTGAAGTTGCATCAAATGTATAACCTGAAGGATCTTCAATGGAGTTGTTGATACCTGAGTTTATTGAAGTGAAATTCAATTTGTCTCTTGTTTTGAAAGTTGATTGAGAGCTTGAATTAGAGATATTCACTATATCTGGAGATATTGAACGAGACTGGTTGTTATTGTCTATCGTTAAGGATCCAAGTAGACCGCTCGCCTTATTCAGTGAGCTCATAGAGAGTTTCGATGCCAGATCTATTCTTTCTGATTTGTAAAGGTTATGATAATACTCAAAGTTGAACTGAGGTATCTTCTCTACTTTCGATTCAAGATTCAACTCATGATCTTTCTCATTATTATCAGTTTCTGCTTCCTTGTCATATGTAGTCACATCTTCAGATGATTTGTTACTATCTCTTCTCTTCCTAGTCCAGAAATTGAAGACAGCTTCGGAAAAGGATACTTTCCTATTGAGTGTTTTATTTGCAGGATCACTGTTAGTTTTCTGAGATGATCCATTCACATTGAAACTCTTATCGCTCGCTGTCTCCGAAGATTTATCGTTTGTCGTTGATACGGATTGATCATTCAGGAGAACGTCAAATACCATGGTTTTAACCAATTGGTCGACATTCAACAATTGCTCCAGCTTAACAGAGTTTAATGAGAAGAACTTTCCTTCTGAATCTATATGTTGAATGATTAGCAGTAGATCGACAATGAGTCGTGCCAAGGCATGAGAAAACACCAACAATTGAGAAGACTCTAACTCAACAAGACTTAATTCATCACTCAATATTCCCTTTTTAACTACATTCAGAGGAAAGACAATCTGATCCAGGCTATTCGACACTTTGGAGCTTGATCCAATCACAGTCATGCAAGGTTCATAATAGTTCTTGAGGTCATTTTTGGCATTGTCTCCATTTCTAGGATTTAGGTACTCAACATCATCTTCTGTTATAAACTTGAAAATTGGGAAAAATAATTCAACTCCCAATGAATGTGCCAATGCACCTATTAAATCTGATAACCCGTTTAAGGACGAATTTATCAAATGTGCAGAATAATTGATATATTTGGAGAAAGCTAGTAAAGGTATAAAGTTAATTGCAATCTTGAAATCATTGATAGTGTAACTTTTGTTTCTTATGTAGTTTTGAACAAGATTCTTATTCAACTTATTCAGATATTCATCACTAGCTTTCGAATTCAAAATCCGTAGGTTTTGAAAACTATTTGTCCTAGCTAGACTATGTTCATGTTTCTCATTTTCAAAAAAAAGTTTCTTCACACTGAGTACATCAATATTCTGCTTTGCTAATTTCAACCTTGAATTTTGTATTAGTTTCTTTATATTCCCAAGCTTGCCAACTTCAATCTCTTCTATCGAGGAAGTTACTTTTTTTAGTGCTATATTTTTGTCTGATTCCATTGATGTAAAGGCATTTTCCAGTTTCATTTTCTTTAGTTGAATCTTTTCATTCACTTTAGATACCTTACGTTTCAACTCTTCTTTCTTCTCTTTTTCGTAATTGATTTTTGATTTAACATATTTCAGTCTATCGTGTAAATTTGAAACTTCAACATTCAACAGCAAATGTGCCAGTCTGGAAACTGAGTCTTGAGACGGTATCGGCACTCCATCGACCATTTTTACATTGGACCCACTATCATTGTCAGTACTATCCTTTCCTCTTGATGCCTTTTGCTCTTTACTATTGCCAATTATTTCCTCATTGAGCTTGCCATGTCCCTCTTGATTAGTTAGATTATTATAACGACCATTTTCTAGTTCCTTGCTATGGATATAATTTTGTAACAATACGGATGCATTCCCATTCATACAGCCTTCCAATATCTTGCTAACTTCGAAACTTGCCTTTGAATTGAAATCTTCAAGATTAATCATATTCAAACGGAACTTCAACATCTTGAACCCAACGCATGAAGCACATAGCATATTACTTACTTTCCCATTGATCTTGCTACCATCGCCATCATCATTAACACTATGACTATGACCATGAACATTGGTGTAATTATGAGTATGAATATGATTGACTTGACCTGGCGAAGCTGTGGAGTTTCTATCAGTCTCCGTCACATTCACATATCTTTTATCACAGATACCACACCGCACGGGCAAATGATATGAATTGAATCCATTATACTCCATTACAGATACAGGTTATATCTATTGATGAAACAGCTTACAAACAGATCCAACGAAAATCATAAAGTCTAGAAACAACTATTCATAAGTGGTTTCGGCTATACAGATCATGTGAGAGGTTTATTATATACAGCAGATAAAGAATCTCTGCGGCGTGGTACGCCCTCAATTGCCTAATTAGGAAATGACATTTTTATTGATAATAAAATTATATCTGATATATAATTGAGTGTATATATGAATATGTTTATATATAAGTACCCTGAATACCCAAGCAATCGGATACCAATGAAGCACTTCAAATAAAAGTGGAATAATAGCAATAAATATTCGAATAAAATTTTAAATGAACGAAGGATGTATCACAGAGTTGCTTTCTCTTCCTCAGTATTTTCTTCTTCTTGTTCCCTAAGAAGTTCTTGCTTCTTTCTTGCACGTTTCAAAACTGGTATATGTCTATTCCTTCCAAATACAAAACCTGGATGAAAACAACACATCAACAATAAAGCAAGACCGATCATCAAACCATCTAATATCATGAAATATATCTCGTGCGTAGTCAAATAACTTGTCCAACCTTCAGAAAGTTCAACCACTCTATATATACATCTAGTGTAAATAAATATAACAGCTGCTGAGTATGCATATAAGAATATTTGAAAATACCTTGTTTCTCTCAGATCTTGAAATTCAGGGTTGAATAAAGGTTCTTCTACTTCCTCCCCTTCCACTGATGCTATGCTAGTTTCACGACGGGTTTTTCTTGCCTTGTTAACCTTCCACAAAAACATTATCCAAAGAACAATGAAAACCGACATTGATAATGCTTGAGCTGCTAGACCAGCAACCATTGTGTAAGTACCAGGAAGAACGCTCACCTTACGACTTGATTCAGATGATGCCATACCACCTCCTATACCTTGAATGACGATGGAGATAAGGTCAAACACAATGAACAACCAACTGAATTTGGAAGCATCTAGAACTGAGTATTGTTGACCATATATAACCACCAGTTTACCAAACGTGTAGTACATCCCAGCTGCAAAGAACGAAGGAGCAACAGTTAAACCAACTATTTGAATCTTGTAATAAACATCGTTTGTGGGGTCACCGCTACTCAACGAACGACCTATGAACCCAAGAAATTCTAAAGCGCATCCACAGAAATAAGAGATCATAAACCACCATTGCTTGGTGTATATCCCAACAACAACCTGGAAAACCAAATAAAACCCATTGATACAAGCAAAAGCAATATTTCCTCCACGCGAGGGAATCATGTTAACATAGTAATTATACTTCCCATCTATAGTATGATACTGGGATTGTTTATCCGCTAATTCGTATATTTTATCCATTGATATACGAAATACACATGAATTTCAAGTATAATTGACTATGATTCATGAGAATAAAAGACATTCATATAATATTATTGTATCTTTACTCGGATTGGGGGGTTGATTATCCCGAGTAAACGAAATCTGCAACAGTAGAAACCAAGAAACTCTAATTGGCACTAAATCAAGGCTCAAGTCCGCTGTTTCTCAGCCTCAATTAAAGCCTAACACCGAGTACGAGGAAGTAGCTGGTGCTATCTAGTTGAGCTAGTCCACAAGATTCAATTCACTCCTCGTATATCGTGGCTATATAGCCGTTACCTAGCAGATACTATTGCTGTTTGCCAACTAAGCAACAACTATATATACAAAAGAGTTTAGAAAGGTGCGTTTGAAAGTGTTGTAGGGCATAATAATGAATGGGGGAAGGGCTTACTAGTATACTATTCTCCCGAACAACTGACTGAGCTTTATAAGTTGCTCTACAACTGAGAAAATTGATACGGGGTATGTGGTTCTTACTTTATAACATGCTTGTTACTATATACTGGTGACATTTGCGCAAAAAAAAGGCCCCCAAAATTGTATCTACGAAATAAAATTAAATTTCTATAAATGAATGAATGCAAGCTTGCCAGGTAGATATAATATTCAACCATCTATCTATCTGTGCTAATATCGCATCTTGTATCTATCTACCCGAACAGTAGGTGACTTACATATACATGAGAAAGAGTCTTCAGGCAACAACTTTTATTTTTTGTCCGTGAAAGTTTGACTGATTATCTTTGAACATCGTCCCCATTATCCCCTTCTTCTGATTGTGCTAAATTTTGATGGAAATTCTTGGTTGCATTCATCAATTCGTAAAGCTGTCCAACTTGTTCATCGTTCATTTTCTGTAAATCAGTAGGTTTCAACTGATACTTTCTCCAGTCATCAGTAGTATTCGTACTAACCATAGCCAAATATTCCTGCCAAGAAGTCAAGAAACCAACGATATGCAATGGATTATCTACATTCTTATGCGCTTTGAATTCAGAAGTAACGTAATTATCACCCAATTCTCTTTGTTCAAATGGTAATTGTCTATGAGCTCTCTTGATCTCTCTATAAAGTTTTAATGGTGGGATTAAAGGTTGTGTATTTGGTGGGTCTTTACGCCTTTGACGTACTAACGCTCTAAGAGATACTCTCATGTCTGTATGTGTATGTGTAGGTTGGTGGTATATTGATAATTATTTCTCTATATATACATATATTCAATATATTCAATGTCCTATACGGGTCCGGGAATTTAGAAATCAAAATCTCTGCTCGCTTTCTTCACAGTGGAAAACCTTTGTAACTGCACGTGACATGTTAGATTTACTCATATATTAGTTACTTTTATGGATTCTTATATTGAATAAAGTAAAAGTTATATAAAAAAAAATCAAGTTTTTAATGGATGGATATGGATGAATAGATGAGTTGATTGAATCAATCAATGATTGTCTTCAAAAACAAGAACGAAATAAAAACAAAAAACAATCAAAAAATTGTTGAAAACAAAAAAAAATTAGTAAAAAAAAATTTGGTTAGATGGTTGATCAATATGAACAAGTCAATTATTTCAAATTCTGAAGAAAAGAAGATTGATGATATTGGAAATGATTCTTTCTTTGAATTGAAGTTGGAAATAATTGAGTAGATCACACGGTATGATATTATTTATGTATAAGTGATTAATAGACTGTTACTTTCAAAATGACAATGGAATGTAAAATAATAATATAATTGATTTGATAAAAAAAAATAGATGAGTATTTATAGATAATTTGGAATTGAAAGTCACTTGAATTAAGTTTAATAATTGAAGTAAATAGTCGATCATGAAAAGACTTATCAATGACTATGAGAAAATGATTCTTTTTTGGTTCATAGTGATTATAAGAGTGGCTGTATTTACAATGATGGATTCATAAAGCATTAGAAGGGTGGTGAAAAATAATAAGAAAGGAGTCCCGTGATTTAGATAGATTTTGGTGATCTTAAATCTTTACCAGCATCATTTCTTGTATCAATTGGAACAATCCATTTTTCGAAACCTCTGGAAACTCTTAATTTGATTTCCTTTGTAGATTCTTCAGATTCTTCAACTTCACCTGTAGTAGCTTCACCTTCAGTTTCTGGTTTAGCTTCAGCTTCTGGTTTAGTTTCAACTTCACTAGTAGAATCTTCTAAGTAACCGTATTCAATGTTTTGACAATATGTTAAACTTTCAACGACTAACTTGAAATCACCTCCACTTATATCGTTAACTCTTTGGAAAGCAAAGATATTAGCTAATGGAACATAACCATCATCATTCATAGTTTGACGTAAATAGAAATCTTTAACTAAATTAAGATCTGAGAAATAATAATCTATCTGTTGAGCAAGTGTATAAAGTGTTGATTCTTTACCAGATGGACTTGAACCACTACCGCGATGATTGTTGTGGTTAACATAACCTTGGTTATAGTTGTTATTATGATGACGATGATTGTTATGATGTATACTGTTGTTATGCATTAAGTTTGGATTGAATTGATTTGGAGCCATCATTTGTGGAGCGGCAGGTAAACCATATGAACTAGGTAATGGAGGATAAGGTAAATATTGAACTGGATAAAATCCTTGGTTGCGCTGTTGATAATATGGATTGAATTGACCATTAGAATGGGAATTACGGTGATAATTCTTTGGTTGGTTGTTAACGTAATTTGATTGTCTTTGATTCAAATATGGAACATTACCATTACTATTCTGTTGTAACTTGGAGTTTGAATATCTTCTGTTACCATTGTTGAAAGAGTTTCTCTGTTGGTGGTTACCATTGGATTTAGTGTATGGTTGCTTATTGTTGACATATTGTTTATTTTGGGTATTTGTGTAATTTTGTTGTTGATATTGTTTGAATTGTTGGGATGAAGATTTTTCATTGGAATCGACTAATGGGGATGATGTACTAGATGTTTCAGTCGATACTTCTGAAGTAGTGGAGGTGGAAGCAGATGAAGTAGAAGTGTTTTCAGAAGCAGCAGATGTACTAGAAGAGTTGAATTCTTCAGATTGACTTGAAGTTGATGAAGTTGGAACTTCTTTTTCGGTTTGAGAAGAAACAACGGTTTCATCAGAGGTATCTACAGAGTTTGAAGAATTTTCTTCTTTGGATTGTTTCTTATCGTTGTTAGATTTCTTATTTACAGAAGATTTCTGCTGTTGTGATTTTGAAGAGTCTTCATTATTTTCCTTGTTGTTATTGTTATTTGAAGTCTTCTTCTTGCTTTTCTTCTTATTAGAGTTGTTACCATTTGAAGAGTTATTATTTGATTTATTTGAATTTTTATTAGATGATGACAATACAACGGAAGCTTGGAAAGGTACCCATTTCTCCTTACCGGTTTGAATTTGAGATTGTTTGCTTGCAGCAGAAGAAGGGAGTGGAGTATTGTTTGATGAAGATGAAGTACCATTTTGTATTATTGAATCGATGGAGATAGTATTAGTAGAATCTTTTAAAGATGAAGCAGTAGCACCCCAGACATTAGTTGCAGGTAATGGAGCAGGAGCTAATTTAGCCTTTCTTGAAGGGGATGTAGCTGGAGAGGAAGCAGATGGTGTTGCTTCTTTTGAAGAGTCCTTTGAGTCTGCGGATTTTTTCTTTGAAGATTTTTTTGGGGTTGAAGTACCATCTTTAGAAGAGGATTTTGACGAAGATTGATCATCCGATTCGACATTGGTAGCGGTGATTCCATTATCGGATGAGGAAGTAGTGGTGGAAGAAGCTGAAGTTTCTGAAACCAAAGGTTTTGATTCTGCTTCAGTAGTAGCTGAAGCTCCACTAGCAGCATGTGCATAAGAAAATACAGATGAAGACATTGTAATTAGTGATTGTTTTCTTTTCCTTAAAATGAGTAGCTGTATATATTAAGACTTAGTCGGTGTTAAGACTTTATATGACTTATGACCTTTTGCTGTTTGTTTGTTTGTTTAACTTGACAAATATGATTGTTGGAAAAAAAAAGGAAAAAAAATCGATTGTAGAAATTTAATTGATAACTAGAATCGAATAGTATAATTGGTCCAGAACTGAACTGTTGATATAAAGGCAGTTAATTATAGGAGTTGTGGAAAGACAATGAATACGTGGGTGGGAAAAAAACACCGATTGAAAAAATGTAGTATAAGTTGAACCCGAGTGAAATAAATGATCTAAAAACTAACGAGATCAAGGATGATTTAAAAGATGAATAGTTTTCTATTAAATTGACAACGACCAGTGGTTGAAAGGAAAAAGGAATATGAGTATGTATATGGGCAACTTAACTTAAGTGTCGATGGATAAAAGACAAGAGGAATTGTAGGTTAAGTGAAGAACTAAGAAAAAGGGGAAATGAAAATTAAAATTAAAATATGAAAAAATGTTGAAAAGCGTATGGTAAACTGGAAAACTTGGTTGAAATATTCGAGTCTCACTCACTTTCTCAGTTTCTCACACTCACTCACTCACTTACTTACTTACTTAATCACATACAAACTTACTTACTTACTTGTCTTTCTAAAACTTTTCTTACCTCTTCTGCGTGAGCGAGCGTTGTGAGCGTTGCGTTGAGGGTGCGTCGTGTGCGGACTGTCGTGGGTAGCCGGGGGTATGGGTTTACTTACTTACTACTATATATTTATTTTCTTACACTCTATATACAGCTATTAGCATACGTACACAGACACTCCATCCACTAGCTGATTAAATACCACACTCTTACCAACACTCTTACCACCCTGGCCTGAACACAGGTACCCTAACTGCAGACCAAACCCGGCCCCGGTAGCCCTGCAATGCACTGCACTCTTCTCACTTTCACGCGCTGAGTTTTTCTTCAGTGCAAATGCAAAAAATTGAAAAAATTGGAAAAATTAAAAAAAGTTAAAGAGTTGCACCGCCGTGTGAAATAGGAGGAGGGTAACTAAATAGGGCTAGATTAGTGGCTGGTTGCTGGTGTTTTCTTTTCAAATGAGTTCGACTAACACCGTAGCACTAGCACTGTCTGTTATCTTGATCACTTTAAATTTGAATAAGTTGATTAAATCTCTATATATATATATCCCTGGTAAATTGGACTGGTTTCTATTTATTTATGTACCTATTATTGAAAGGATTCTCGGTTCAAATCAAACAAACATCCCAACCAAAATCACTTGCTACTTCAACCCAATCGACAAACAATTTCTTCTTCTTTTGTGTACTCGATTTTTTGGAATTATTGCCGTTATTGTTGTTGAAATCTTTATTTGAATCTTGATTTGAATCATTGAAACTATTAGTACTACTGCTGCTATTTTGCATCAACATTGCTTCTTCTACTAATAACACTATATCTGTAAACTCCTCAGATTCTCCTATCTCAACTTTAAGTAATTGAAACGATTCATCACTCATATCAATCATTAATTTATCTAATCTTTTCCAAACTTCAAGTATTATATCCCATGCTCTAACGAGATTAACTACGGGGTAGTTATCTTTGAAAACCTGATATCTCTTTATTGTCTTTTCTCTTGATTCGTAATCGATGTTCAAGATTCCACCAATTAAGAATGAAAATGCCATTGCACTTTGAACTTGAGAACCAATAAGAAAATCAATTCTCTTGTTTAAATCATTACAAAGTTTTTGTAAATGAACATCATCGAAACTAGTTTCTTTGATTGAGATTCTAATAATAATAAGTAATTGTAATTGAAGCACCTCAAATAATATAACATGAGATTCCAATTGTTTGAGATCATTGAAAAATCCAGTCATCATTGAAGTATTTAATTCAGATTTGATAATTTTATTTTGTAATTCATTAAATGTATCATCAACAAGTTTTTTGTATTGTGATTCATTCTCAATGAAATATTGAGTCATTCTTAATTTCCTCAATTCACTACTTTTATTCACAATCTCACCAAATACAATATACAAAGATTGAGACCAGCCCATCAATGGATCAACATCAGAATACATCAGTTCTTGATAATTGTCATCGTTTATTAATTCTTTATATTCGTTCAATTTCATCAAAGTTCCATTGATCATTGCACTTGAATTGGATATATCATGAGAATATAAATACGCAATCATCCATCTTGCACCTGTTGCATCGGGGTTATTTTTTAGGAATTTCTTACTACCTCCATATGAATCAATCAATACTTTGAATTGTCTGAAAAGTACAAACCAATCAACTGTATCACCAGTAGAGATATTGGAACCAATGGCAATGATATAAAAACTTAAGATCTTCAAGAATTCTTCATTTGATAACTCTGGTGATAAAGATAACTTCTTTTGAACTAAAGTGAAACTATCTTGTAATAATTTCTTAGAGTACGTGTTCTTATTACCAATAAGAAACATACCACCCCATGCAATTAATCCATTCAATAAAATTCGGGACTCATCAGACATTGCCATTCTTAATAAGAAATTTGAAAAATAGTTAAAATCATTATTACGATTGTTATTTGGAGAAACGCATGTGATTGTCTTGACCACATAATTAACATAATGATCTAAGAATAATCTCGATGTATCATCTAATTTGAAATTTACTGGACTCTTTGCAGCTAAGTAATTTGGATTAAACAATAATTGGAATGCAGGTTTGAAATACTTCAACCCAGTTCTTGATTTTAGAGCATTTAATGAAACATTCAGTAACTCTTCCTCAGTGTAGTAATTATTCTCAACCATTTGAGATTCGTCTAATGCATGAACACCTTCTTCCTCTTCTTCTTCTTCATCCTCAACAACTTGTTCATCAAATTCAAATTTCATTACAGGTGATCTTGCCTGTTTACTCAAACGGTTGGGACTATAACTATAATTATGATTATTATAATCATGATTCAAATCAATAATTGGGAAGTCGCTGCTTTCATTATTGATGGCTTTTGTAATGAGAAGATCTGACTCTTTGTTGAATGGTTCAAAATTAGGCGATTTCAAATAGTTGATTAATCCATATGCGATATTTTCAATTGAATCATCTAATCTTTTATTGGCATTTCTATCATTAATACTATCAAAATCATCAAATAAAGGAAGGGTGTCTAATCTATCGTTTTTTTTGAATAATGGAGAAAGAGAGAATAATTCAGATTTTCTCCTCTTATAGGTCATATAATTGGCGGTATCTTCAACTTGTGCCGGAATATTAGAGATTTCTTCTATTTCTTCTGAGCTAGCAGATGTCTCTGTTTTGGGTTCCACTGATACAGTTTCCTCCTTAGAAGTTGTTGGATCAGAAGTTGTGGAATGTGGTTGTTTCACTTTGTATTGAGTACGAGTCTCTAAATTTGAAGGAATGATAATTAACTCATTGTTGTTGCCATTTACTGCTACTGTTGTTGCAGATTTTTCAGTTTCAGTTTGAGTATCATGAAGTTGAGGTTCAGGTTCTGTATCAGCATTGACAATCGCATTATCCTCTGGTTTACTTCCACTATCACGCCGACTTTGAGATTCACTTTCTTTTCTTTTCCTCTTATTCAAATCATTTTGACTCAAATGTAAGAAACTTATGGAAAACTTATCTTGATTTTCCATTGTAGAAGTCAACGGGACATTTTTCCATTTACAGTCTAATCCTCTTCGTTTACAACCACCACATTGAGGATACTCTTCATCACATTTCTTCTTTCTCTTCTTACACGATACACAACCAAAAATAGATCTTGGTGTTATACCAACAAATGAATGAGAATTGATCACGGGAATCTTGATCTTCTTCGGAGAAGTTGATGAAGAGGAAACACTCTTCTTTTTGTTATATTTTCCATTTTTAGAGCTGATCTTTGTTGAATTTTCCATAGAATTGTTGCTTACAGTTTCCTTTTCCTTATCCTTGTCCATGCGCAAATTAATTGACCAATAATCAGGTGAAAAGTAACAGACGGAAGTACGCAAATATCTCAGATAGAGTACACGGTAACACGTACAACTATAGCTATAACTAATAACCTAACTGACTAACACTGTAACCACACTAATCAACCGCAGAAAAAGTTACCAACTGGCTTTCTTATCATTCAGATTAACTCAGTTTACCGACCCGTTAAACAGTGAATCGCTCCCGCACAATGCGCCCCACTGATTAGCGCACATAGAGGAAAACGGTCGTTGCTGCCCGTCTCTTCTCGGGAGTGTAAAATTCAATTGTAAATTTTTTTTTTATTTTATTTTTTTTTATTTTTTTTTCTATATGTAATTTTTGTAATAAGTCTTATATTGGTGATCCTCTTATCATACTGTATCATACTATCAAACCAATATGTCTGAACAACTCAAGCCTGTCACCGTAGACAAGCCTATCCCAGTCAACTACGACTTGGGTAACTTGGCTGTCTCTGACCCAAATCCATTAGATCACACACAAATATCGAACGCTCAAACTAAAGAATCTTATTTAACATCAGTTACCAGAGATAACGTACAATTACTCATAAATCAAATATTGTCCTTACCATTAAAGCAAACTACAGATGGAGAACAATCCTCTATTACGTTAATAACTTTACCTGAACCATTAATGCAAGTACCTAGAGAAAAGGAAGTTCCAAAAGCAAGAGAACCAACAAGATGGGAATTATTCGCTGCTAAGAAGGGTATTAAGAAGAAGGGTAAGGACACTAAATTGACATATGATGAAGCTACAGGTGAATGGAAGAACAAATGGGGTTACAAGGGTAAGAATAAAGAACTTGATGACCAATGGTTAGTCGAAGTCGATGAAATTAAACCAAAATCTACAAAAGGTGCTGCTGATAATGAAGAAGGTCTCTTAGATCCAAGAAAATTAAGCAGAGATGAAAGAAAGAAATTGATCAAGAGAAACTTACTTCAACAGAAGAGAAACCTTAAGAAATAAAGTGTATAATACCTGCATATATATATATGTATATATATTCATAGTCATATTTATAATTATAATTACATATCTAATCGTCTATTTCAACACCATTGGAAGAAAATCTGAAGAATCACCAAGGATAAAACAAATCATAACCCCTTCTTAAAAGTTTAATAAGGTTGTAGGACAACATGGAGATACTGTTGCTTCTGATGCTAGACCAGCTAACGACCCTAATCCTCGCGTCGATAGGGTCGCTAGACAGATATTTGGTATTCTTCAACAGAGGTTTAACAGCTTTCAAGTATACATGTTGTGTGACCAAACTCGTATATTCGTGAACATATGCGCTGATAAAAGGATGGGTTTGGTTAAAGAGGAGTATATACCTACAATAGACGCAATATTAAGAGTCTCCGACTTACAAAAGATAACGGTCAAGAAGATAAGACTTGCATTAGAATCCTTGTTTAGTATACAATTTTCTAGTGATGACGGACTCAAGAAGGAGATCAACGAAGTGATCTTGGAAAGATTCTACAAGCTTGAAGAAGAACGTAGTAATTCAGAGGAAAGTGAACCTTCATTACCTGATCAAATCAAAAAATTAACACAGGAGAATAGAATCTTAACGAATCAATTGAATTTAGGCATAAAAAAAAAAGATATGAGAAAGGTAAAAGGAAAGACTAAGAAATTAGTTAGTACGCAGAGAAGCTCGCCATTGGCCACGATGAAATGGAGAATCTCTAAGGAATTAGGTGATATATTAGGAGATCATTCTGATATCCCAAGACCCCAAATTTTGAAAAAATTATGGGTATATATTAAAGGCAATAATTTACAAAGTCCAGAGGATAAAAGAATAGTGATATGTGATGAAAAGCTAAAAAAAATATGTCAAGTTGATCAAATCAATCAGTTCCGTTTAAATACTTACTTAAATCAACACATTTTCAAAATTCCAGCTGAGGAACAGCCACAACCAGATCAAACAGAATCAAAAGAACCATTAGAAACAGTAGATGAAGATTTAGTTCCCGAATAATCATCATACTAGTTTCATTTCCAGGTTTTACGATGCTGGTGCATGATTACTTTATCTATTGAACAATTTATATCACCCAGTATTTGGGGTGTATTATGTATGTACGTTTGTAATATAATAACAGGATGTTAGAAAGGCAAAAACCATAAACAAAACATCAAAAATACATTGACTAAAATAGTGTGTGTAAATATTGTTTACAGTACAGACAGAAAAAGCCACGAATAACTAATCGCATAGTTTGATATTTTCATACTAACCGAACCGATTTAGAATATTGAACAGGATATGAATGCTTTCTGTTGAGCTGCTTTGATATTCTTCTTACTGTTGGAAAGAAAGATCAATGACACAGAGTGATAGCCAGTTTCTTGGGTACTTGGTAGACCAGTACTTGAAGGTCCAAATAGTCACAGATCCAAATTCCAAAGTATGCAAGGTTGAAGATATTCCAAATATAAATATCAATGCAAATTTTGGAAATGCAGGTAGTAGCAGTAGTACTAGTAACAAATTGAAAAAACTGGGAATACATAGCTCTTCTGAATTGTTCAAGGAATTGTTCAAAAATCTTGAATTTCTGATACAAAGTCAGACTCAGAGCTCAGTGCCGAAAGCTTCAAAGGGAGTTATAATTAATCAATTGAATGTCAATAAATCAAGTACTTCTTCATTGATCAAATTTCATAACACATATAGCGATAACATAAAGGGTCTTAAGCATTACTCTATGAAGGAAATACTGAACATGTACACCAAATCAGTAGAAACAGTTCCAGGTAGTAAAAGACAAGAGAATCCAGAAGTATTTTATACGAATTTGATCAATTTTATAGATTTGTTGATCAACTTGAAAGGTGAATCATCTCAAAAGCATGATTTGAAAAAGGAGAGAATAAAGCTTTTGGAAACTTGGTTCTTCAAAGTGCCGGATGTAGATCCAAAACTTGTGAAATCCACAGCTCGCTGTTTCCAAATAAATCCCCAAGTCGTTGAAGAAAGAATTAATATTCTTCGTGTAAAATATACATGTTTTGACTTATACAGCGATCTTAAAGCTAGGAAGGGTACTGTATCCTGTGGCTACAGCTCTACTGATTTTAGCAACAAACAAGGATACGACATTTTTATCAATGAAATGGAAACCAGATACTCTCATTTACTCGATTCGGTTCGTGTAAATGATTCTTACTCGCCAAAGACTATCAATTCGGTGATTTCAAATGACCCCAATGATCTCAATAAACTTATAGACTCTTTATTACAAGTTATTGTGAATAACAAGTATTTCCAAGATGGTTTATATTTCAAGAATATACTGAAATGTTTTGACTGTTGGTTGGTTGATCCATTTGAATTGGTGGGCAAATTTCTTACAATGGTTTTGAACTCCAAAAACATATATAAGAATGAAGGTCCAGAGAATCACAGAACTGAAGAAGATACTGTAGATTTAAACTGGACAAATGCAGTATTTACTTTCTCCCAGGCTTTGATGCCTTCTGCTTTAGTATCGAATTTCCCCACAGCATGGCCTAATAGGATTTCCACGAAATACTTGAATCTTCTCCACAATTTTTATCTGATATTTGAGGATTTTCTCATTCAAAATCTGGCTAGGATCTTCAATCAAAACGACAGTGTTTCAAATGATTCAGTCTCCAATGTGTTGACTTTTATCTCTTTTATCGAATTGAACAAAAATGATTTTCAAATTTTACAGAATAAGTTAATGGTATCACTGAACGATAGAGTAGATACAAGTATTGCAAATGTGACTAAAATGTTCAAAGACGCATCTTCATATCGTGATTTGACAAACTGTGTTGATGTGTCGATTGAGGAATTAAACTTTCTAATCTATATCAAAGTTCAATTCAGACAACTTAACGCTTTCAAATCTATTAACATCAATGCTTCAATAACGAAATTGGTTAATCTTATCTATTCACTATTGCAAAATAAGTTCTCGCAACTTTCAAACAATCCCAAATTTGATAATTCATTTATGATCGACTTCTTGACCTCTTTGAATAATTTCAAGATACATCCATCTGTTAAGAATCAGCCTTTTGATTTCAACTTTCAGAAACTGTCAACTGATTTGTACAAAATGGTTTCCAGTGATTGGAAGACTGAATTGCATGATAGATGTAAAACAGCAATCAAAGCCGACCAAGTCAGCGATTATGAGAGACTACCAAATGTCAGTTTCAGCAAAAGTGTTCAAACGGTTATTGAATTATGTGAGTCTTATACAAACGTATTGAATGATTTCCAGTTCAATGATGATTTCGAGAAGTTGGCGTTGATATATGCTAGTTTGACTTCATCTATCTGTGATAATTTGATATATTACTCTAACGTCATGGTGAACAATGTTATTAAGAATATTAAGGCCTCCCATAGCTCTGAGTATCCATCACAATCCATGTGTACTTGTCTTAATAATACTTTACAGATCTTGAACTATTTAAAAGAAATAGACACTTCCAATTTTGATGATTTTTCAAAGGCATTATCAAAACATAATGAGAAGAGAAGATTACAAATTCTGAATTTGAAAGTCGTTAATCTTGAAAATGTTGAAGAGGAAGGGGGTAAACCTCCTTCTCTGAAAGTCAAAGTTAATGGACTGTCACTTAATGGTGAAACATCTTTGATTTACAAAGACTTTAACCCTCAGTATGACGAGACATTTAGAATTTCCAACATAAGAGATGGAAAATTTACTTTTGAGATCAAAAATGATATAGGTACAGTTTATCGTTCCGTGACATATGGTTTAAATTCCAATATGATTCCAAAGCAAGTCAGATTGAGTTTGGAACCAAAACCAGGTAATTTGAATGTTGAATTCTCAACTGAAGTGCAAATTGATGATCCAGTTTACTACATTGGAAGAGCTATAAGTGAAGTCCTTCAAAACTATCAGTTTATGGTCAAATCAATTGTCTTGAATTCATTAGAGCCATTCAAGGATTTTTTCAATAGATTTAATTTATCCAAGAGTTTGAAGGAAAGACCAGTGCAAAGAAATCAAGTTACTTTAGCTCAAGAACCTTATATTGAAGATTATATCACATCTCTCAAATTCAATTACCTCTACAAATTATATTCTAATTTAGAAGATGAAGTTTTTGCTGAAATTTTCATGAAAATGTGGGACTTCATTCTTTCATACGCTGAAAATTTGGTTCTACCCAGACTCTCTACAGTTTACAACAAAATTAATGCCAAATTAAACAGATCCAAAAGAATTTCAATGAGTTCCGTCTTTTCAAGTAAAAATTCTTTGCCGAAAATAAGCACAGTCTCGAAGAATGAAATCACGAGAGTATACGAATGGATAGATAGATTCTACCAACAATTGGTGAATACAGATGATGAGTATATCCATGCATTCCATGAACTTGGGCCAAGTGAGTTGAAAAAAACGTATAGGAAGTTCCAAGAGTATAATACTTTGCTGAATATGAGAGAAGAAGAATTGAAGACTATGTATTCAGGTTATTGGACTGCTTTCCAATCTGTGATAATACGACAATTGAAAATAAAATCGGATAATGGAGCCAAAGGTTCAATGAAGTATGGTACTAAGAGTGCCAGAAAGGAATTGATAGTACAAGAATCTGAGATCAATGATTTGCAGACCGTCTTGGATAAGAGAGAAGTAATTCTAAGAGTGTTATTGGCTCTTTATTCTCCGAACTCCAACAAATTTGTGAAATGTTCTTTGGAGAGACAAGAGAGGTACTTGAGAGCCATGGATACTGAACTAGAACTTAATAAAGTCTTTGAGCAAATCCTTTAATTATGTTTATAAAAGAAAGAGTAAATATATAGAAAGTACCAAAAATAATAACGAGATATATGACTAAAACCATAGTAAAATTGTGCGTCGATCGTCACTAAGATAATTTCGAAAAGCCCTTATGCTACTTTTACGTACAGCTGAGCTATCTGCATAATGCATTGCTTTGAGATGCTCAATAACTACAATCATTCAAATTATCATTATCTGTGTCACTCCAACGTTGCTGTTAGTTGAACACATATATTGGGATATTTGCTGGCTCTAAATCTGTGTATATTGAGTATCAGACAAATTAGGTATTTGTCTATTCTCTAGCACATCGCCGCTCTCTTTATCGATAAGCTCGAATAACCCTTTCACCTCTGAAGCAAGGCATCATAACTTGAATCAAAATATATCCATTTGAATATAGTAACTTTTAAATTGTAGAGTATTGCTATTCAAGTATAGGAAGTTATAGATAATCAGTTCCGTGGCATTGAAATAGATTCTTCCAACGGTTTTTCATTGGCCATCTCAATACTCAAAGGGCAATTTTCTCGTTTGTGAAATGAGTGCAATTGATACAACATCCCATCTGAACAACCCGGGCTCAAATGGGTCTAAGATACCATTGGATTTGCAAGACAGTGACTCAATTGACGATTCTTGGAACTATGAATTTGATGAAAACTCACTGAACGTTATAAACAAGGAGGACGATGTTAGCATCGACTCAAAGGAGTTGTTGGGTACATTTGATGATATCGAAAAAGCCCCTTCCATTTCACAGTTGAATAATAAACAAATAAGCGATATAATCACCAGAAGCACAGATAGTAAGTTCCCTGGTCCATTTCAAGATAAGATGAGTCAAACTCTTACAGATTGTTTAGGGCACTCTGACAACAGTAGCCAAGTGAATCTCGAAAATGATGGGTCCAGTCAATTCAGTACCCCATCGGTTATAAAATCAAACTCTCTCCCAGGAACAAACAATCTAGACTTGAAGTTATCTTCTTCTTTGAGTTCAAATACCAGTTTAACCCCTATTGGAATCAAATCAAATCCTGCAGATCCCGAAACAACGAGAAGGGATATTCTTTCAGCTTCTTTTACCCCATCTGATTCTGTAAATGATTTGAACGTCAATGGTGGTGAAAGTAACATGTCTTCCAAGACTCTCACTAGGTTAGATACGAAACTAAATGGATCAACTGATTATACAAATATCTCTACAGAAACAGTCAGTAGTACCACTCCAACAACACCATCAAACTCATTCTTCTCTACAATAAGGTCCATTACATCGGTAGCTTCAAGTATTGCAGGATCAGGAGCAGGGAGTGTAAATGGTACTGTTATAAGTGCAGATTCAACCCCCACATTGAATGGTAAACAATCATTTCAACATCGCAGATCCATTTCAGACATATCGTTAGACACTCCTGTAACTCCCACAAACTCAAGCTCTGCAAGATTTCACTCGTCTGGGTCTAGAATTATACCCGAAGAGGATGAAGAAGGCAAAGTTGAAGAAGTCATTGGAAGTGATGGAACTCCAAATATTATTAGTTATCGTCGTACAAAGAGATCAAGAGCCAATACGAACTCTTCCACTCCTAAATCACCAGAGGTTCATCCGGTAGGATCGTTACAGGAAGAGAATAAAATACCTATTCCAATGTCACCTACGGTTTTTGAGTATGATATAAATCTGTACGTAGAGGAGAAATATCTTGATACTCAATATAGGTATGCTACATTGAAGAGAAATATTGAGTTTCATGAACTTTTCAAAAGTGTTCCAGAAGATGATAGATTATTGGATGATTTCAGTTGTGCATTGAGTCGTGAGATTTTATTGCAGGGAAGATTGTATGTTAGTGAGCATTACCTATGTTTTAATTCGAATATATTAGGATGGGTAACCAATCTTGTTATATCACTTGATGACATCACTGGTTTTGAAAAGAGAGCCACTGCTGGCTTGTTCCCAAACGGTATTATAGTTGAGACTAAAGATACCAAACATTCATTTGCAAGCTTTGTCGGAAGAGATCCAACTTTAAACTTTTTGGAAACTATTTGGAGTAAATCGATTACATTGAGTGAAACGAATGGTGAAGCAAAAAGAGATATCGATGTTTTATCTGGTACACTGAACAACTTCACTGCACGTTACGGAAATAAACAAATGTTGACAGAGAAGGATATTTTCACCATCGATGAGGACGCTCCCGAAGATCGCTCTGTTCATAAAGCCACAGATGATCAATCCTCATCCCCTATTCCACAAACTCAATTTGAATATATAAATGATGGACCTGAAACGCATGATCCAACAGATCTTGATTTTGATTGTGATGCAAATGGGGAGATTTTGTTATTTAATGAGGTCTTCCCTGTCCCTGTTGGCCTTCTTTTCAATATATTTTTCGGTGAAAATACCAAGTTTCATAAGAATATAATGAGTTTAACAGAGGGCTCAAATTTCTCTGAATATAGTAAATTTTCACCGGCAGAGAATAACGATGAAGGTACTATATTAGAAAGATCTTTTGAGTACGACAGAGCTTTGGGTTATTCTATGGGGCCAAAGTCCACAAGGGTTTCCTGTAAGGAAAGGATTGAAAAGAAGGATTATGATACTAAAATTGAAGTATTGACGATAAGTAAAACACCTAACGTTCCAAGTGGTGGATCCTTCAGCGTCAATACCAGATATATTTTTGCATGGGCGGAAAACAATCACACTAAATTTCAGTTATCGTATAAGGTCAATTGGACAGGTAGAAGTATGTTGAAAGGTGTCATTGAAAGAAGTACTTTATCCGGTCAGAAGGCTGTTTCAGAGATAATCTTAACTGAGTTGAGGAAGTTATTAAACGCATATTCTCCTCCAAATGGCTCCGGTGCTGTGAGCACACGCTTACAACAGGCACCTGTCTTGTCTGCTGATATTGTGACAGCTACTGCTGAAAAGGAAAAGGAGAAATTCAAAACTGAGCGTTCTGAGACTCAAATCTTGAAGGAACCATCTAGCATTTTGGATGGTTTAGCAAGTATTGGTACAGAGTTCAAAGAATTTATATTTAGCTCAGACTCAAGACTATTCTTTGCTTTACTGGTCCTCTTTATTGAACTCTATAGTATTTGGCAATTACGTGCAAGTAATAGACTTTTGTCAAATGTAGCGCAGGAGAAAGATGAGTCATTGAAGTTGGTACTGCATGAACTGCAGCAAATAAAAGAAAAGCTGAATTACATCTCGTTAAATAATGAATTATGATAAGAAAATATGTACCCCTATTTATATATAACCCAAAAATAAATAAAACCTGTTTATGATTACCCAAAATTCAAACTGTAACTAATCGCCATCACGATTACTATTATCAGAATTACTCTCTGTCTTTTTGCTCAAAACTTTGTGTAAACTGGACCCACTGCCCAAAGTTTTGTGTAATTGTGAATTACCATATGAAGAAGGAGCTATACTAGCATTACTATCCGTGTATTTTTCGCCCAAGTTAACATCATTAGCCTCGTTTTTTGTCTTCTTAAGAGACAGTTCACTGTTATTAGTGGTGGAAAAGGCTTCAAGAAACTTATTCCTCATTGACCTTCTTTTCTTTGCTCTCTTTGCATCTCTCCTCTGTCTGAGTTTATCATTAAACTCGCCTATCCATCTTCTGGTCATCTTCTGGTACTTTGAAAGTGTATCAAATAATGAAGACCACATAATCAAGAGCATCAATCCAGCACTGAATGGAACAGCTATCTTCCAGTAGTAACTGACATCCTCTCCTAAATCGCCAAATCTTGTGAAGTTCATACCATAATAACCAGTCCAAAAACTCAGAGGTAAGAATATCACTGTTATGACAGAAAGACTTTGCATGGAATAATTAGTGTTCACAGAAATTGTGTTGAAAATCAAATTGGTTAAATTTTCAATGTTATTTCTCATTGCATCTATATCATCTGAGAATGAGATAGTATGATCGTAAACATCTGATAAGTATATTTCCGTTGTCTCACTAATCAAAGGAATGGATACTTTCGGTTTCGATTGCAACTCCGAAGATGATCCACCGTTTGAGTGTGATCTAGCCTGATCTTTCAACTGATTAACCATGGCAGATATAGGCATTATGCCACTCTTCAGACGAGCTAACTCGCCGATCATTAAATGAAGCTCTTTCGTATGTGTCATTGTTGGGTTGACCAATATGTCATATTCAAATTCACTGAGTCTTCTATTGTACGCCGTAACTATAGGATAAACTAAATCTACAACAGAATCTAAAACGGATTGAAACAAGATTGAGGGATCACATGAATCACGGAGTAGAGTTTTTTCAGAACTCAATCTGGAGAGAATGGATTGCTCAACCTCATGTGCGGAATGTTCAAAAAATGAAATTACAGTATTCGAATCAGTAATGAACATAGAGGTTTGTTCAACCCCAACTGTTAACCCTCTGTAATTCAAAGGTCTGTGATTCTCGATAAAATGAAGCTTTCTATTCTTGAGCGTTCTAGATGTGAAGAATAAATCAGATAACCTATTCATTGGCATGTTGGCTATTTGTGACGTAAGTGATTGTTTCTTTTTGATTGCGGAAGAGGTTTTCTTAGTGGATGAAGAACTAGAGTGTGCCGACTGTGTATCATCTCTGGAAGAGGTGGGTGCTTTCCTTAAATGTGAAGAACCATCATAGCTATCATAAGTCTCTTGGTCAGACCAAGTTTCACTAGACTCTTCAGTCTCCTCTAAATTTGAAAATAAAGAATGTAAAAAGTCTCTCCAGCCAGATTGTGTCTCATCGGAGTCATTGTCAATTTTGATCAATTTCAACAGTGGAAAAACAGCAAATATATGATGTGGATATCTATCAACCTTTGTTCTCTGAGGAATATCAATCATATCTTCAATAGCTAATCTATGTAAATGATATCTATCGGCAATTAAAGTGATGGCTTCCCATGATAGCCCGTTCACATTAATCCATCTCACTTTGGACCAAGTTGGCACATTATTCAAAGCAGCATTGAATTCTTTTTTGGATGAGTTCACTTTCTTTATATAATCACCTATAAAGTCTTTAGATTTTGTTAATGAGATATCATCATAATCATTTAATAATGGAGCCATCTCTGAGAATACTTCGAAATGTTCAACTCTGTATCTTGTCTCTGAATAGTCTGTTACCGTGATAGCAGAACCAGGTGACGACAATGCAACTTTTGTGGTTGATATATCAATACCCGGCTCCCAATCTGCTCTCTTTCTAGCCTCTGAAGAGGAGGTCTTCGATTCGAAGTATTTCCTGGTCTTTCTTCTATGATTCTGTGCCGTGGTCGTATCTCTCTTGGGAGATGATGCAGATGATGTTGTGTGAGTTATTGGGCTAGGTTTTGTGATATCTTCTCCTGTATAAGGGGTGGGAGGTTTATTGATTTTTGAAGATGAACCTGCCGCCTTTCTGTGTGCTTCAGTAGGTTGGAGAATTGTGTGTGCACTTTGAGTATTTCGTACCAAAGGTGGTCGGCTTTCGGAAACCGCGCTGGTATTGGTCTTATCATTCTTTGAGTCAACTAGATTATTAAAAGAATCTTCAAAATAACTAACAAATTTCTTGGATGATTTGCCCTTTCCTTTCCTCTTCTTTCTACGATGTCTATGTTTTTGTTTGAGTAATGTATGAGAATCTGTTTTGGGTGGCGTATGTGGTGTTGATGAGTCTGCGCTTTGCCCTGCTGCTGAGTTAAATTTAACGTTCTTTATAATAGGAAGAAAGAAATTTGACCTACGTCTTTCATCTTTTTTGAGTTTCTTTTGTAAGTCTTCCAAATTCAGTTCCGTACTTGATCCGTCTTCATCCTCATAGTAATCAGATTCTTCTGAAGTGTCACTTTCTTCGCCACCGGAGAAATTGTAGTTGGAGTAGTCGGACCAATTAACCTCGTCAGATTCTGGTAAATTTGGAAGCCTAGGATCGCCAGAGTCAAACACAATTGAGCGTTTCATGTTAAATGAAGCTCAATGTTATTGGTAGGTGTCTGTAATATAGTTTGCAACAATTTGAAGTGCCACCAAGTTCAGCTAATGTCTCAAGATTTGAAAGTTATAGCATATCTCCTTCAGCACTAATGAGCTGTAGCAACCCTTTAGAAATATGAGAAAAATAAAGTATGCGCATACTCTGGAGTGCGATCTTTTTTCAATTCAATTTGTGAGCTGATTAGAGAGATGCTTTAACATAATTGCAATTATGTATGCTTCATAGCAGTTGGTTAAGTGACTGGTAGAACGTGAACATCTTACTAGAAAGATGAAAAGACTCAAACTGACCACAGAGGTGATAAGGAGAAGTCCATTGATATCATTTGGAAAACGAAACAACGCCCTTTCTCAGAAATGGCTTTTAAATCATCGGATGTGTAGCTCAAAAGCAAAGGCAAATGTACCTTTCGAGTCTTCCAATAGCAACAAGGGGCCACTTGACGACAGCAAACCCAACGGTTTATCCAACAAAGGTAACGAAGAGAAAAGAAAGCAACAACAAAAAAAATCAACGGATAAAAAGGCCAATCTGGGGTTAATGATTACGATGCTACAAACAACTATTCCTGATTTATTAAACAATTCAATACCTAATGAGTTTGTTTCTTCGAATATAGTTTTACGTATACTTCCCCGCAGATATCCCAACTGGCCTACTTTTAAAGGTCCCATGATTTACCAAACCACGGTGAAAACAATTCAACTATTGATCACATCTTTATATCTTAATCCAGATGTCAAATTACATGTAACTAGTATCAAAGTTGTTGAACCAATGGGATCTAGTCTTCTAACTGATGAAGAACTCAATGACTTAAGCGTATCTTCTGGTTTGATAGGAAGAGGAGATGTGATGCTACAAGGTGATGGCGGGGATATGTATGGGGGTGTATCACCATACTCAACTAAAATTATAGTCAAGTGGAGAACATGCCTGGACGGATGTCACCATTTATTCAAAGTCAAAGCAAATAGCAATAAGAAAACTAATCAAGAGGCAGCAAACGAAGATTTGAGTACTACCCTGAACGCTAGATTGGGAATTCATAATCTGATACCTGTAAAGGACATAAACCATATGAAACTATTCGATTCTTTAGATTCATTAACCCCTGCTATGTTCAAAAATCTAATTCATAGTGACGCAGGTAAAGATGATCACAAATCAATTGACAAAGAAAATGGCGGAAGATTTGTGAATAATCCATCCGAGCGGGTTCTAAATGGTATATTCATATTTGAGTTGACAGCGGACAATTCCAAAATCAGTGTTCATACAATCGATGATATTTTGATTATTGAAGATGATGAATACAGTCATAGCGGTGGGAACCCGAATAAAAACCAAGCTTTTGCAGGATAGTCCATTACCATGATGTTCTTTCGCAAATAAGTCCTATTCATTTTATTTATTTATTTATTTATTTATTTATCTGTTATCTGTTTTGTCTGTCAAATAGGGTAGGAAAACAAAACTTTTCTTTATATATATTTACTATCTATACATAATTGATATAATCATGTACATACGAATACAAAATTTACAATCAAAAGGCAATAATATATATGCAAATGGAGTGATCATGTTATTTATAAATGAGGTGATTATATAAACAGTGCATAAAATGAGATTAAAAACAATAAATTCTAAAACTATAGTCATAATGGTAATATAGTTACTATAACCTGTAATGTAACTATATTAATATGCAAAATTGATGAGAGAAAAATAAGATGTTTGAATGCTTACTTTCCTCATGATAAAAATGAAATAAATTATGATATCAGCAGAAAACGGAACGCCTAATGTGAATAAAGCAAAAGATAAACAGAAGCTGCAAAAATGAAAACAATAAATAAGTAAAAAATTAATGAGTATCCTTTCTCAATTAAACCCAGTATTGTTGGGTGTGGTCAAGCCCATTGAAAGTAGAGAAATGAGGATTGGCTACATTGATTTCGTCATCGGTAACCATACCTTCATGGTAAACGTTGTTGAACTGAGATTCATGGTATGCTTGGTTTTGTTGCTGATCATTAGGGTTAGGATTAGGTATCATTGGTACTTGCATTTTCGAATCAAGCAAGTTGTTGAAGGTTGTAAAATCTAAATCGTCATCATCAGCCCATGAAGCACCCGGTTTGAATGATAATTCGTCAAGCAAAAATTGGAAATTGGTGTTATCGACAATTTGATTTCTGCTTTGATCATTACTGACGTTTGAGTTGTCATATGCCCTATTGTTCATTGTTGGGACGTTGTTGAAAGTAGACATTCCATAATTGGCTGCAAATTGCTGTGAAAATTTGTTATTGTTAATGTTACTGTCATTAGTAGCTGTAGTATTATTGTTGTTGTTTTGACGGAATGATGACAATCTATTTTGATTGTTATTGACGCTCTTATTAAACATGAAGTTGCTGTTATTGTTGTTAGAATAAGAGGTCATTGATGTACCGACAGAATTAAACAAAGATGGAGGCATAGAATTGAATAATTGATCATCTGATCTAGATGTGATTGATGATGATATTTGGATTGGTTTGATATTAGCATTGTTGTTCACCATTAGCATATCATCGTTGAATGTTGAAGCTCCAGAATTTGCGAAAGCAATATCTTCAACTTGCGATTGACGGTGATAATTATTAGTGTTGTTGTTATTGTTGTTGTTGCTATTACTATCCATCTCAAACATGAAATCACTGAAAAATTCACCACCCAACTCATTAGCAGTTGAATAGTTGGTACTAATGGTGTTTGAATTTTTCGTAATAGTGTTGGCATGAGTGATAACATTGGAGTTATTACTTTGAAGATTAGCTCTTTCAAACTCATATTTGAATTCTTGATCAATTGTCAGACCCTTGTGACAATTGTTGATTAAGTTCAAAACACATCTATCCATACTTCTATCGTATGGATTTAGATTCAAACAATTTAAAACAATAGAGTCAAATGTGGTACCGGACATACTATTGTAGTAATCGTATAAAAATGCTTTAGATTTGATAAAGTTTGAGAAATTCAAGTCATTAAAACTTGCTCTTCTGAATGCACATTTACCAAATAATGTGAATAAAAGTGTAATACCAAAAGACCAGTAATCAGCAAACTGGGAATTGTAAGAGTTTGAGTTTCTCTGTGGGTTATAATCGTAGTCTTTGATCAAAGCCTCCGGCGCCATATATTTTTCGGTTCCCACATTGAAATCTTTACAGTTAATATGATAACTTGATAAACCCCAATCACACAGTTTGATATTACCATCACTATCTAATAGAATGTTCTCTGGTTTGATATCTCTATGATATATGTTCTTGGAATGTGAATAATCTATAACGCTAGCCAATTGTTTGACAAATTTGGTGAATAAAATTGGATCATTTTGTAAAGCTAAACCGAATTTAGTTTGATTGTGAATCAAATCATATAAATCACCTTCACTAACATATTCTAAAACCAAAATAACAAATTTCTTGGTCTCAAAAGAATCTACCAATTGACAAATATGCTCATGTTTTCCAAGTTTTTTCATGATGCCAATTTCATTTCTTGCCATATTAACGATACCTGGAACAGACTTCTTCAAAGCCTTAACTGCGACTTTGACAGGAGCATGTGAATTGGAAATGTCGTGAGCTAAAGTCACTTTACCAAAACTTCCATTTTGAATATTGGATACAAACTTGTATCTGTCATTTAGAAGTGACCCCTTTTCATAGCAATAATAATCATCCATTGAGGATTTGAAATCTTTGCTGAGAAGCAGTAAATGAGTATTCAAAGATGAGGCGTCAAAACCGGGACTGCTTTTGGTAGCAACCAATGATGAAGTCATAATAAGAATCTATTGACTAGTTGACTATGAATGAATTGGTGCTTCTGAGATGAAAGTGTAAGAAAAGCGTATGCTCTCTTTAGAATGTCTGACTCACTTGAAACTCAAAGAGAGAAAAAGAGGATAGATAGAGATAAAGAGATAGAGATATGATGATACGTCCACTATGCAATGTGCGCGACTCAACAATTCAATTTGTTTATCCCTGATAAGATAAGTGGGATGCGCCGAAAACAGAAGTGACAGCGAATGAGTGTGTACTAGTTCACTATTTCCGAATAGGGGAACGGCAAACTTTCTGCAGCTTTCCTGCGGGTGTTTCTCCAGCGTCGATCGGCGAGCTAATTTTAGCTGTCAAATGTGATATGAAATACGATAATGGAACCAGCTGGTAGTGGCGGGGAGAGAGCTGGTTTATTGAATGAACAGGATATGAGCCTGATACTAGTCCTTGTGTGAATGGAAGATGGGAGTTTGATCACTTGAATATGAGATGATATGATCAAACAAAAAAATAAAGGAAGAGAAAGATGAGAAGTGCCCAACAAAAGAAACTGTGGAACGATTTGGGAGTGGAGAAGTTGGCACAAGTTATTTTAAAAAAAAGTTGGGTAGGAGCTGGACCGGACACACTGAGTCTGTCTTATAACTGTTGTTATATTCGATTGTATATAGTCTGTATGAAGAATAGAAGAGAAGAGAAAGAAAACAGAAAACAAACAAAAAAAGATGAGTAAAGGGGTAGCAGGGAGAGTGATGTGATATTTAACATAACAAGCAGATTCACTCATCGTTCCCCAGCCAAGCTAACAACTAAGCTGGACTAAATCCGTCAAATCCACAGTCATTCTCCAAATCTCTCTCGCGCGGGCAAATGAGTCAGAGCCACTGCCAACGCCACCACCAGCTGGAGTTTCTACGCAATTCCACGCAATTCCACCTTCTCCTCCCGCGAGTATTGGTAAACACTTTACTTTCAACGCCGTGTTCACGGGATGAGCTTCTGAAACCGGGCTGCGTTGCGGCGAGCATCTTGTGGTCATGGCGATTATTTATCTATTTTATTATTGTGCCTTCCACGGCGAGCGGGGGCAAGAGGGCGCTGAAGCTAAGAAAATTTGCCTCGGATTACACAATAGAAGACGGCACGTGATAGTATCATAGTACAAACACAAGATTACTATACGTTTAGTGTGAAAAAACGAATATCATTTAAGGTAAGTAGAATAAATAGGTATATAATAAGTATTTCTTTGAGTATGTTTGTGAAAGACTGAAATTGTTCCAAAACAATATGGATTCATTCGTGGAGTGATAAACTTGAAGTGCATTATAAAGCAAACAAGTCTGGCTTCACTAGAAAAGATCTGCAAATGAACAAAATCTCATCCAAGAGAGATCAATCAATCTATAAGAAGCAGAGTTCACCTACGTAACCGATAAGAGAAAGTCCCAATGAGGTTGCAAGGATATAACCAGTTGTACGATAATGGCTGCTTAATAGAGGTAATTCGTATTCAAATTTGTTTCTAATCAAAGCTAGCTTAATTTCGTCTACGGAATCTTCTGCTAAATCTTCTTCCACTGGCACTTCATACTCAACTTCTTCTTCGATCTCGACTTCTTCAGATTCATCATCTCCAAGATCATTGTAAACAGAATTATCCAATGGAGATGGTTCTGGTTGCTTCTTTTGCTTGACGATCTTTTTAACCTTCTTGACTTTCTTCTCAGTCTTTGGTTTATCACTCTTGACTTGTGAGTCGGAATCACTGATTGAAGCAACTAAATCTAATAACGATTTTTCAAGTGGTAATGCTTTATAAGCATAGTAAACCGCTGCTACTGGTAATCCTATTGCTGTATACACTAAGTAAGGATGCTTATCAGCTAATGGAGCTCTCACGAATGCGGCGGTAAATAAGTAGGTTGCTAATGAACCAAATCCAATGAGAGTACGTCTAGTTAATTTGACCAATTTGGTTGTAAGCTTTTGTAGCTCTGGCTTGTTGATCAAGTATGTTGAACGAAGATAATCCAATAAAGGTGGGATTAATGATGTTGAGGAGTATCCCAATACTCCCGTGGTGATACCTAATGAACCGATACCAACCAACTTAATAATTGTTAAACATTTACCCATAGTTGATTCTATTATTTAATTTGTCTTTGTAATGAGTCTGATCTGCTAATATAGTAAACTGGAGTAATGCTACTTAGCTCTTGTATAAATGATTTAAGATAGACCTGTTACTAGAAATCTCCTCATTTGCCTAATCGCTCGCTAGCTAAATATTTTTTTTTTGTGTTTTTTTGTTTTTTGGCCTCTCAAGCTCGCCACTCAGCTCTGCCTATATTCAGAGCAACACGCTTCCCTCGGTGTTCGGCTATGGTTGAACATGTTATCTTAAGAAGTAATAAGTAATTACGATGGACTAATATCCTTCCCTTATTCGCTCTTGAAACGTTCTCTTGAATTGATATTGTTCTGTTTGCCTTCTTCTGTAATGTGATTTTCTGTTTTATATCAAAAAGTCTTTATTAGAAATAATTTTGAATTTTAAATTTTTATAAATGGAGATTTTAACGTACCCTTGAACTTTGAATTTACAGAGTCCCATAAATGACTAGTTGAGAATTACTCTTCATCGAAGGCCAGTTTTAAAACAAGTAGCCGTAACCAGCATCTTCTATCTTGGAGAAATTATTGAGCATCAATGACTTATATGCAACGACTCTCTTGAAAGTTGTATATTTGCACACAGCCACTATTATTCAGAATCGGAAAAATGGCGAGGAGGTGGACTTCTGAGGCTTCAAGTGTGGCTGTTGGCGAGCGGAACAAGGAGGGAGGTATTGATTGACTCATCAAGACCGAATCAACAACTCATGTTGAAACTCTTGAAATATTATCTCCTAGACTTAGAGAAGATACACTTCGAACGAAGAATTAGACAATTGGTTAATACATGAGAGCATCTGCCATGAAATATTTCACATTAGCTCGTACAGGCGATAAAATTCCGGCAATTGGTATGTGTAGATCTCAAGTGTAGATCTCATTAGTAATACATAGACTTACTAACTATAAACATGATATTCAAAAGCATTCGGTTCTGGAACCAAGTGGCAATGGAAGAAGAGAGGAAGAGGCGAAGAGTTTGCCGGTACTTTGGATGAGGATTTGGTTGAAGTTGTTGGTAATGCTTTAAAAGCAGGTTTCAAGCATTTAGATACGGCTGAAACTTATACAACAAGACATGAAATCGGAGAAGCTGTTAAGCGTTCTGGTATTCCAAGAGAAGATCTTTTTATTACCGATAAATACAATACTGGATGGAACATTGGTGGTAAGGTTATGAAAGCCCCAAGTTCTGGGCCATACGAGTCATTGACTACAGGTTTGAAAGACATGAACTTGAAATATATCGATTTATTTTTAATTCACTCACCATTTTTTTCTGCTGAAACTTCAGGTATTACCGTTGAACAAGCGTGGAAGGAGATGGAAAGATTGGTAGATGAAGGATATGCTAAGAATATCGGAGTTTCAAATTTTGATATTCCAATACTTGAGAAAATTCTTAGTTTTTGCAAGTATAAACCTCAAGTTAATCAAATTGAGTATCATGCATACTTACAAAGTCAATCAGAAAACATTATTGATTTCTGTAGAAAGAATGACATTTTGGTGGAAGCCTATGCTCCATTGACTCCGATATTGAAGCATAAAGTTGCCGAGGGTCCCTTGGATTCATTGGTGACCGAGTTGACTGAAAAGTACAATATTACCGCCACTCAATTAATTCTCAGATGGGTGTATGAGACTGGTATCTTACCAGTGACTACAAGTTCCAATGCCGAACGAATGAAGGCAATCCTTGAAGTTTTCAATCTGGATATTGATAAGAAGGATATTGAAAAATTGTCTGAATTAGGAAAAACTTATCATTATAGGGGTTTCTTCAATGAATACTTCAGCAAATACGATCCTAAAAATTAGAATGCCGTTCTGGACTTTTTTAATAGACTCTATTTAGTTAAAAATCCCCTAGATAAATTCAAAATACGTTATTCTTTTCCAGCCCACGAAGATCGAATTTACGAGTTCCTTTTAAAATCTTAATGAAAATTCATTGTATTGAGGGATTTGTCATTGTACAGAAAACAGGGATAACTATTCCTCGTAATTCATCACTATACAAGAAGAAAATCCCTTGAGTAATCAATTTCAGATGAAATTGAAAGCAAGTTTTTAGACTTTTATTTCTCAAAGAAGCCCCCTAAAACAGAGAGAAAAATAAGATAACGGAGCAAACAATTTTCAGCGCTGATAATAATTGGTTGTAAAACAACGAATTGTCCCACTTTCAACCAGACCATGAACTTTTAGCTACTTTCTCATAATAGGAAACTCAAAGTCCTTCCTAATTCGTATGGTATTGTAGTAAATTCTCAATAAATTAAGTTATTGTATTATGTCCTCTATTCTCAATAGGGATCTTCCTAGCAACATTTTCATTATGTAAGCGGTATATAATCCGTGAAATGCGGCAAAAACCCAAACCAAACAATTGAAGCACAGCATCAAGTTATGAGCTCCTATTATTCTTGACGCCGCTATAATCCGTTGCCACCTTTGGCAAAAGTTAACTTCAATACAATCACTTCTCTGATCAAACTCAGAGTTGCTAGGAGAATCAAGAATCAGATATGGATTAAACAATCATTGGAAGATTTATAAAGAAGTGATAGCAGAAAATATGATTACAAAACTTGCCAACCAACCAATAGGATCAGCGAGTCAGCTGACTCAATAGTAAAAAAGAGGGACAACTAGAGAGATGATGCAATTCATCTTGAATGTTCCTTCCTAAATATTGATCTGCGCTCTAGATAGTAACTTAGGAAAATTTTCATAAACATTGGAACATCTAGACTCAGAATGTTTAATAAACATATCTCTCCATTTATTTCACATGACATACCACCTCATCGGTTTTATAGTTCATTATGTCAACCTGTCACAATTTATAGTCACATAGCGCTCTCATACAACTATATATACTCTCTGTCGTAAAACGTATTGTGAAGTGGAAGAGTGTGAAAAAAACACATATACCGCGTTTATGTTTATGGCAGACAATTTAACCCCTTCCACTTGCAGAAATGGTACATTACACTTTTTGTTTCAACACCAAACGGCAGCAGCAGAGCGCGAAATGTGAACAATAGAACTAGGTTTGCATTATAACAACACTGGTTTAATTGGATTTATTGTATATAGATATTGGCTTGAAGTGATCTAGATCCTTTCACAGTTGACATCTGTTAGTACTATTGCATTGATTACAAACTAACTAACTTGAATTAGCTTGAAGAAGTCTAAAGCGGTTATCACAGGATAAAAAAAACACCTTAAAAATAATAGTAGAATGTTCCTCGTAATTTTGGTACTCTAAACCCTAATCTATTCTGGTCTATAAGGAGAACGCATACAGATAAGGTAAAACCTATGATATGCGCGCCAAATTTTTATTTCTTGTTAATCAATTAGTACCTCTGGTAATTCATATTACATAATAGAATTACAAACTTTGTTAAGGTTAGGCCTCATCTCCCTTTAACAAAAATTCAGACAAGAAACATCTGCCATTGACCTTTGAGTCTCACATATAACAAGGAAAGAAAATTGGGAATGTTTTGATGGCAATACTTTTAACAGCAGATTGTTTTTGGTCCGATGATGTGTTAAAGTAATGGATTACAACTCTAGAATTCTCTCATGTTTGAGAATAGTATGTTACATTCTCTCTTGCTCTAGCAACGGATAATCAATACCCGGGTTTCTTCCTATGAAAAAAATTTGTTCTTCATAGTAGGCAGCAGTGGGTGTGTCAGCAATTACAATTGAACTGAACAAAAGAAAAAACCGTAAGATATTTTGATTCCTGTGCCATGGCTATCAGCGATAAATTTTTCATATTACGGAATATGCTCATCGCTGATCGGTATCCACGGCATCACGGCCTATCTTGAGTCTAAATTAGTATGTGCGTTTTTTGTCAACCTGTGGTCCAGAACGCTGGTACCTTAAAGGGGTTGTAAAATAGACCCTATGATGTAGATCGTTACTCATCAAATGCGCGCTTTAGGTGCAGCTTGCAGATTCATGCATATCATAACAGCTGTAATATACAGTAAATATCTCAATTGTTTATTCATCTTATTGTCCTCCCTGCTCAACTGGATGAGATCAGCGTTGTCTAGGGGTATGTTGTTTTGATTTACGGGCAAGAAAGGCAGTTAACATATATCCCTCTTTTTAAATTCCAACTTCAAAAAATTAATATATATAGCGTCAGTTCCCATCGTACTTGAACCCTATTTATCGGGCTTGACATTTTTTTTCTATTCAATATCTATAACCAAATTACTAAGTTCTTCAATTGAATTGAAACAAGTGTGATATATCCAAATGAAGTTTTTAACTACTATTTTCTTAGCGCTGGCCGCTTCTTCATATTCTCACGCATATGCTAACTCACCTGAAAAGGAACCACGTGGACCACCAGGACCACCAGGACCACCAGGTCCACCAGGTCCACCAGGTCCACCAGGCCCACCAGGCCCACCAGGTGACTTCACACCAGGTCACCACAAAGGTCACAAGACTCACAAGACTCACAAGACTAAGACTCACAAAACTCACCCAGGTCACCCAGGTGACCCTACTTACCCAGGTCACCACCCAGGTCACACTACTCATCCTGAAGGTCCTACACTTGAACCTTCTCCAACTGAAGGCACAACATCTTCTACATTGGTAATTCCTTCAATTACAATTGAAACTCCATCATTTTCATTTGAAACTACATTTGTTCCATCAATTCCACCTTCAATCGTTATTCCAGTTCCAGCTGTCTCTTCATATACAATTACGATTGAAACTCCATCAGCTCCACCTTCAATCGTTGTCCCATCATTCCCAGCCCCACCTTCAATCGTTGTTCCATCATTCTCACCATCTTCGGTTGCTGTCGGACCAACTTTAGGTTTCTCATCTTCAGCTGCTCCATCTGTTGTCCCATCATCTTCAGCTGCTCCATCTGTTGTCCCATCATCTTCAGCTGCTCCATCTGTTGTCCCATCATCTTCAGCTGCTCCATCTGTTGTCCCATCATCTTCAGCTGCTCCATCTGTTGTCCCATCATC